>JAVIAB010000088.1:4940446-5230446 GCA_032433765.1 Megaustenia siamemsis
TGTACAAATAGTCTGTGAGATAACATTGTGCAAATAGTCTGTGAGATAACATTGTACAAATAGTCTGTGAGATAACATTGTGCAAATAGCCTATGAGATAACATTGTGCAAATAGTCTATGCGATAACATTGTGCAAATAGTCTATGAGATAACATTGTGCAAATAGACTATGAGATAACATTGTGCAAATAGTCTGTGAGATAACATTGTGCAAATAGTCTGTGACATAACATTGTACAAATAGTCTGTGAGATAACATTGTACAAATAGTTTGTGAGATAACATTGTGCAAATAGTCTATGAGATAACATTGTCCAAATAGTCTGTGAGATAACATTGTACAAATATTCTGTGTGATAACATTGTGCAAATAATCTATGAAATAACATTGTGCAAATAATATGTGAGATAACATTGTACAAATAGTCTGTGATATAACATTGTGCAAATAGTCTGTGAGATAACATTGTGCAAATAGTCTGTGAGATAACATTGTGCTAATAGTCTGTGAGATAACATTGTGCAAATAGTCTGTGAGATAACATTGTCTTAATAGTCTATTAGATAACATTGTGCAGTCTATGAGATAACATTGTGTTAATAGTCGAGACAATTGTATGCAAATAATCGAGAAAACAGTGTGCAAGTAGTCGAGAAAATATTGTGCAAATAGTCGAGAAAATATTGTGCAAATAGTCGAGAATATAATGTGCAAATAGTCGAGAAAATAATGTGCAAATAGTCGAGAAAATAATGTGCAAACAGTTGAGAAAATAATGTGCAAATAAGTGTGTTATCCTGACCTTTCACTCTCTTTCCAAAAAAAAAATAACTATTCCAATAAAATTGCTTTATTATAACTTCTGAATGTAGCATATAACAATATAATAATATAACGAATGACATTACTACATGACATTACTACATGACATTACTACATGACATTACTACATGACTTTACTACATGACATTACTACATGATATTACTACATGACATTACTACAGGAAATTGGTCACAACATTTCCTTCTAACTGAAAATTGATTCCAAAAATGTCAAGTTAACTTTGTGAAAGAACAACTTAAAGTTGACATAACGTGATCCCCCTTGTACGCTCCCTTTAACACAGACTCTCTTGGGTACGTTTATGTTTAAGAGATTAAATAATACCAGAAAATATTAATAAAGTCGCCAGGACACGGTCTGAACCAGCAAATCGCTGGGCCAGAGAAATTAAATTAATGTCTGAGTCAACATCCAATCCGTCATTTTACCTTCTCTGTGTAGTGAAGCTGAATGAAAACTTCGACTTAGGGAAACATTATTTTAGATTAGAAAACGAAACAAATTAAAGAGGGATAAACAGTTCGATTTAGATGTTGCCAGTTGGTTTCGCTTTTCTTCTGTTTAAAAGATTACATGGGCCAAATATGCAATAACTTCCAGAGAGTCGTCATTCAGTGGATACCATCACACTGTAATATACACGGGAACGAACGCGCAGATAAATTAGCTAAATATTGAGGGAGATTACCACAAGAGAACCATCCGCTCAGTTATGATGAAGCCAAATCCATCCTCAAATGTCAATTCCATGTAAATTGGAAACGAGAACACCCAAAACATAACGAGAGTGACGGATACCTCCAACTATCAAGGAGGGATCAAGTCATCATACTTCGCCTACGCAATGGCCACAATAGAATGATAAATCACATGTTCACCAAATTAAAAATAGGTACAACCAGCCTATGCCACTGTACACTGGACAATATGACAACAAAACATGTTCTACATGATTGCCCCCAGTACACAGACCCGAGAAGAGCAATGTGGTCCACGCCCACCTCCCTGGAAGAGAAACTATATGGGGCAATCGAGTCGCTTAAACAGACAGCTGACTTCATGAGAGAGTCTGGAATCCTACTTTTATTGAGTCTTGATCGCAGAGAGAGAGAGAGAGAGAGAGAGAGAAGATTACATATAATTTTGTTTCAGGTCCATCTTTGAATGTCTGAGCGTATGTTTCAAGACATTAAATGACAGAAATTAGTATTGAGTGAAACATGTACAGAAATGATGTACATAAAGTCTAATTAAGGAGCCATGGCTGGGAGTCTGATGGATCAACACAATAAAGTTAACAATCTTTTGTGTTGTTTTATTGTGTTGCTTTTATTATGTTGTTCTGTCGTATTGCTCTATTGTGTTGCTTTTATTATGTTGTTCTGTCGTATTGCTCTATTGTGTTGCTGTTATTATGTTGTTCTGTCGTATTGCTCTATTGTGTTGATCTGTTGTGTTGCTCTATTGTGTAGCTCTATTGTGTTGCTCTGATGTGTTGCTCTATTGTGTTGCTCTAATGTGTTGCTTTTATTATGTTGTTCTTTCGTATTGCTCTATTGTGTTGCTCGGAAGTGCCGCTCTATCGCATTGCTCTATTGTTTTGATCTATTATGTTGCTCTGTTGTGTCGCTCTCTGGTACTGCTCTATTGTGTTTCACTTGCTGCGATCTTTTTTTGTTGTTCTAGCAGCCGACAAGTAGTGCCGGTTATGGTCCCCACTCTGTGATAGCAGGCAGAGGATCTC
Organism: Megaustenia siamemsis; assembly: GCA_032433765.1. Taxonomy (NCBI): domain Eukaryota; kingdom Metazoa; phylum Mollusca; class Gastropoda; order Stylommatophora; family Ariophantidae; genus Megaustenia; species Megaustenia siamemsis. The sequence goes on from JAVIAB010000088.1 coordinate 4,943,037, forward strand.
ATGTATAGAGACAATGGCTGCGATCTCCGACTAGTACAGTCAATAATGCTAAGTAGGAAAGGAATGGCAAACTACCTTCTTATACTGATAAGTAAAATTATGTTCAAACACAAAGCATTTGACAACGTAAAGCATGTGGAAATAATCAATATGCTGGAGAAATTAAACATTGATGGCAGGGATCTGCGAATCATAAAAAAAACATGTACTGGCAACAAACAGCAGCCATAAGAATTAACAACCAAACAGGACAATTCCAATACATAAAATAAGGTGTCAGACAAGGCTGTGTTCTGTCGCCGGATTTGTTTTCACTTTACAGCGAATATATTATGAGATCAATAGTAGACAAAAAAGGAATTGAAGTCAACGGATCACAACATAAATAATTTGCGATATGCGGATGACACAGTCTTAATAGCAGAGACAGAGAACGAACTACAAGTAATGATAGACATAATAGTGGAAGAAAGCAACAAGAAAGGTTTCAGTCTGAATAGTAAGAAAACAGAAGTAATGGTTATATCGAATAAACAATCGTCACCATCATGTAGCATAAAAAAAAACAGGACAAATCTGAAACAAGTGCAACATCTGAAATACTTGGGCTCAATAATAACAGATGGAAGATGCACCACAGAAATAAAAAGCAGAATAGCGCAGGCCAAAATAGCATTTCAGAAAATGAAAATATTTTATGCAACAAATCTATGTCAATAGAAGTAAGAAAGAGGGTTCATCTGTGCTATATAGAACCAATTCTGACCTATGGAAGCGAATCATGGACAGTAGACAAACAAATGAAAAAGACGATTAGAGGCTAGAAGCAATCAACATTTTTCGGGCACATCATGATAAGAGGAAAGTTGGAATATTTGGTTTCAACTGGCAAAATACCGGGAAAGAGAGATCGCGGAAGACAAAGAGAGATGATACTGGATAGCTTGGTGTCATGGCATGGTAAACAACCAAACAACAGAAGTGATACGATACACTGTGGATAGAAGATTGCGGAAGGACATAATCGCCTACGTTAACCGGTATGACACATGATAATGATGAGATGGTTAGGTCGGAGATCAGGAGTACCTCCATTCGCTGCACTAGTCCTAGAAATTGTAAATGTGTTATCAAAACTATGGAATAGTAGATCTCTCAACAAAACTATGGAATAGTAGATCTCTCAACAAAACTATGGAATAGTAGATCTCTCAATAAAGTTATGGAATAGTAGATCTCTCAACAAAGTTATGGAATAGTAGATCTCTCAACAAATTTATGGAATAGTAGATCTCTCAACAAAACTATGGAATAGTAGATCTCTCAACAAAACTATGGAATAGTAGATCTCTCAACAAAGTTATGGAGTAGTAGATCTCTCCACAAAGTTATGGAATAGTAGATCTCTCAACAAAGTTACGGAATAGTAGATCTCTCAACAAAGTTATGGAATAGTAGATCTCTCAACAAAGTTATGGAGTAGTAGATCTTTCAACAAAGTTATGGAGTAGTAGATCTCACAACAATGTTATGGAGTAGTAGATCTCTCAACAAAGTTATGTAGTAGTAGATCTCTTAACAAAACTATGGCATAGTAGATCTCTCAACAAAGTTATGGAATGGTAGATCTCTCAACAAAGTTATGGCGTAGTAGATCTCTCAACAAAGTTATGGAATAGTAGATCTCTCAACAAAGTTATGGAGTAGTAGATCTCTCAACAAAGTTATGGAGTAGTAGATCTCTCAACAAAGTTATGAGTAGTAGATCTCTCAACAAAGTTATGTAGTAGTAGATCTCTCAACAAAATTATGGAGTAGTAGATCTCTCAACAAAATTATGGAGTAGTAGATCTCTCAACAAAGTTATAGAGTAGTAGATCTCTCAACAAAGTTATGTAGTAGTAGATCTCTCAACAAAGTTATGGAGTAGTAGATCTCTCAACAAAGTTATGTAGTAGTAGATCTCTCAACAAAGTTATGTAGTAGTAGATCTCTCAACAAAGTTATGCAGTAGTAGATCTCTCAACAAAGTTATGTAGTAGTAGATCTCTCAACAAAGTTTTGTAGTAGTAGATCTCTCAACAAAGTTATGGAGTAGTAGATCTCTCAAGAAAGTTATGTAGTAGTAGATCTCTCAACAAAGATATGGAGTAGTAGATCTCTCAACAAAGGTATGGAGTAGTAGATCTCTCAACAAAGTTATGGAGTAGTAGATCTCTCAACAAAGTTATGGAGTAGTAGATCTCTCAACAAAATTATAGAGTAGTAGTTCTCTCAACAAAGTTATGGAGTAGTAGATCTCTCAACAAAGTTATGGAGTAGTAGATCTCTCAACAAAGTTATGTAGTAGTAGATCTCTCAACAAAGTTATGTAGTAGTAGATCTCTCAACAAAGTTATAGAGTAGTAGATCTCTCAACAAAGTTATGGAGTAGTAGATCTCTCAAAAAAGTTATGTAGTAGTAGATCTCTCAACAAAGTTATAGAGTAGTAGATCTCTCAACAAAGTTATGGAGTAGTAGATCTCTCAACAAAGTTATGGAGTAGTAGATCTCTCAACAAAGTTATAGAGTAGTAGTAGATCTCTCAACAAAGTTATGGAGTAGTAGATCTCTCAACAAAGTTATGGAGTAGTAGATCTCTCAACAAAGTTATGGAGTAGTAGTTCTCTCAACAAAGTTATAGAGTAGTAGATCTCTCAACAAAGTTATAGAGTAGTAGTTCTCTCAACAAAGTTATGGAGTATTAGTTCTCTCAACAAAGTTATGGAGTAGTAGTTCTTTCAACAAAGTTATGGAGTAGTAGATCTCTCAAAAAAGTTATAGAGTAGTAGTTCTCTCAACAAAGTTATGGAGTAGTAGATCTCTCAAGAAAGTTATGTTGTAGTAGATCTCTCAACAAAGTTATGGAATAGTAGATCTCTCAACAAAGTTATGGAGTAGTAGATCTCTCAACAAAGTTATGGAGTAGTAGATCTCTCAAAAAAGTTATGTAGTAGTAGATCTCTCAACAAAGTTATGTAATTGTAGATCTCTTAACAAAGTTATGGTGTAGTAGATCTCTCAACAAAGTTATGGAGTAGTAGATCTCTCAACAAAGTTATGGAGTAGTAGATCTCTCAACAAAATTATGGAGTAGTAGATCTCTCAACAAAGTTATGTAGTAGTAGATCTCTCAACAAAGTTATGGAGTAGTAAATCTCTCAACAAAGTTATGTAGTTGTAGATCTCTCAACAAAGTTATGGAGTAATAGATCTCTCAACAAAGTTATGGAGTTGTAGATCTCTCAACAAAGTTATGGAGTAGTAGATCTCTCAACAAAGTTATGGAGTGGTAGATGTTTTATGTATTTTAAAAAATAATAGATGTGTTATCAAAGTTGTAGAAAAGTAGATATTTTATTAAAGTTATAGAATAGTAGATCACAGTTATGTAATATTACATGTGTTATGGAAAATTAGATGTCTTGATGAATTTTAGATATGTTATGGAAAATTAGATGTTTTATAGAATATTTTATGAGTTATACGATATTAGATGTGTTGTGAGAAATTAGATGTGTTATACAATATTAGCTGTGTTATACAATATTAGATGTGTTATACAATATTAGATGTGTTATACAACATTAGATGTGTTATACAATATTAGATGTGTTATACAATATTAGATGTGTTATACAATATTAGATGTGTTATACAACATTAGATGTGTTATACATTATTAGATGTGTTATACAACATTAGATGTGTTATACAATATTAGATGTGTTATACAACATTAGAGTTCTTATACAACATTAGATGTTTTATACAATATTAGATGTGTTATACAACATTAGATGTGTTATACAATATTAGATGTGGTATACAATATTAGATGTGTTATACAATATTAGATGTGTTATACAATATTAGATGTGTTATACAAGTTAAAGATTTGTTATGGATGTTATTAATAAATCAATTTAAAGTTAAAGAAAATAGAAATAAAGATGATCTACTCCTCTCACTGCGGTTACAACGTTCTACTAATGCTTCCTTGTTGGTTAAGATGGACAGCAACACTCAGTTGAACATGAGCAACTCAAAAATGACTTCCTGATATCAAAATATATAAAAAAAATCTGTTCTTTGTGGACAAAACTATTTTAAACTTTACATTTTGTGCAAATCTTGGTATATTTCAGACTGAAATTACATCGCTCGTGTTTTTTAAATGTATCATTCTCTAAGCTTCATTTCAAGTACAGTTTTTATTTTTCTAATTCTAAATTTAAAATGTTTTCTTTATTTGATTTCTAATTTTTTTTTCTAGCAGAATATATTTATTAATACTTTTTGTATGAAAATGTAATTAAATTCCATTCTAATTTGATATATAATACGTCGGAGTAATGTTTGAAGTTGAAGGAATTTGACGATATCATCGTATGTAATGATCCCCTACATTAATGTAAAGTTCAACAAGGCTACGCAAAAACAGGTCTTTTATTCCCAGAGGAGTCTTAATATTATGACATTATCATGTCCTCTATAAATTATCTTTTTTTTTTTTTTTTTACGTTTTCTGAACTCTTATCCTTATCTCTTATGTTTTGTGTTAATTATTTGAAATGAAAGATTTTCTATAGTGACGTCATATTGACCTTTGCACTGAAAGTAAGCCATGTTACACCTGTGCTAAGATCATGGAATCAGTATCACTGCAGTCGGGATTTCCCCATATCCGCTCCAATCATGTCACACCTCCCACCAATGCGCGGTTTGCAAACTCTGTTGACAAGGTCGATTACCGTACAGCCCTAATCTCGGCACAGGCGACGATTCCAAACGGTTTCCATCGAATAGAGAGTGTACAGTCACTTCCTCGCTCCAGTTTCCTCGAAAACACACATTTAAAACACACATTTAAAACACACATTTAAAACACACATTTAAAACACACATTAAAAACACACATTTAAAACACACATTTAAAACACACATTTAAAACACGCATTTAAAACACACATTTAAAACACGCATTTAAAACACACATTTAAAACACAGACGAGTAACATCAAAAGATGTACAAGTGAATCTATGACAGCCTGCACCATGAAAGCAAGAAACAGAGTAGAATGGCGATCCATGGTAGCCAACCTTCGTTGCGGAGAAGGCACACGATAATGATGATGATGAAACTGTCATTAAACAATATTCCTTTTACAAGTCTTGTATCATCTTGATATTGGTGAAGTATAAGTCCTTCTTTAATTTTCTAAAAATTCATATATAATCTTTTAAGTATTCATCATCATCAAGTACCGGGCCTGCTGGCGTAGGTGATCATGTCTCTCCACAACTTTCGATCTCAACAGTTATTTAAATGTTAGGTATTAGATAAATATAAACAAGTAGAGCAATATTTTAAAATGTGACAAATTGTTTTCTCTGAAATCTCTACCCCTAAATTGATAATAACCTTCCGTACTGAAAGAGTTAATTTCTGTGTTGTTGAAAAGCATGGACAACAAACAAGTAATCTAAGAGTTAACTTAAGGTCTGAGAAATACTCAGTCAAACTGATTGCTTGCTGCAGAGCAGAGAAATGCATGAAATTATGGGAGTCAGAGAGTTCATGACGCATGGAGGAGAAAACCATGAAATTATGGGAGTCAGTCAGATAGAAAGCTCATGACGCATAGAGGAGAAAACCATGAAATTATGGGAGTCAGTAAGAGAGAAAGCTCATGACGCATGGAGGAGAAAACTATGAAATTATGAGAGTCAGAGAGTTCTTGACGCATGTAGGAGAAAACCATGAAATTATGGGAGTCGGTCAAAGAGTGTTCATGACACAAGGATGAGAAATGCATGAAATTATGGGAGTCGGTCATAGAGAGTCCATGACGCAGGGCAGAGAAATTCTTGCAACTAAAGGTATCAGGTTATTGAGAAGACATCAAGTGTTTTATTTGTCTCTGTTATTGACTACCAGCGTCATGAAATCAAGTATTCTGTTTGACGCTATTACTGACTCAATATTGAAGTCAACGGTAGCAACATAAACAATTTACAATATGTGGATGACACAATCTTAATATCAGACAGAGAATGAGCTATAAGAAATGATAGACAACATAGCAAAAGAAACCAACAAGAAAGGTCTCAGACTGAATAGTAAGAAAACTGAAGTAGCAGTCATATCAAAGAAACAATCATGACCACCAAGCAATATAAGTATAAGCGGGACAAATGTGAAACAAGTGGAGAGCGTCAAATACTTGGACACAATTATAACATCAAATAGAAGATGCACCACAGAAATAGAAAGTAGAATAGCTCAGGCCAAAATAGCATTTCAGAAAATTAGAAAAGTATAATGCAACAAGTCTAAGTCAATAGTAGTGAGAAACAGAGTTCATCGGTGCTATATATAAAGCCAATTCTGACCTATGGAAGCGAATCATGGACAGCATACAAACAAATGAAAAGACGATTAGAGGCCACAGAGATGGGATTTCTGAGAAGAATGTTGAAAGTTCTCTGGACATCTAAAAGACCAGTGCGGAAACTCCAAAAAGGAGAAACTCCCAAAAAGGAGAAACTCCCAAAAAGACCAGAACAAAAAAAAAAAGAAACTCCTAAAGAACATTGGAAAGAAATAATCAACATTTTTTGAGCGCATCATAAGTAGAGGAAAGTTGAAAGACTTGGTTACAACTGGCAAAATACCGGTAAAGAGAGATCGCGGACGACAATGAGAGAAGATACTAAAAAAAATATATAATATAGATAGCTTAGTGTCATGGCACGGAAAATTGTCGACAACAGAATTGGTACAATACACTGTGCATAGAAGATTTTGGAAGGAAATAATCGCCTACGCCAACCGCTACGGCACATGATGTTGATTACTGACTATCAACGTGAGTTGATTACTGACTATCAACATGATGTTGATTACTGACTATCAACGTGAGTTGATTACTGACTATCAACGTGAGTTGATTACTGACTATCAACGTGAGTTGATTACTGACTATCAACATGATGTTGATTACTGACTATCAACGTGAGTTGATTACTGACTATCAACATGATGTTGATTACTGACTATCAACGTGAGTTGATTACTGACTATCAACATGATGTTGATTACTGACTATCAACGTGAGTTGATTACTGACTATCAACATGATGTTGATTACTGACTATCAACGTGAGTTGATTACTGACTATCAACGTGAGTAGATTGCTGACTATCAACGTGAGTTGATTACTGACTATCAACGTGAGTAGATTGCTGACTATCAACGTGAGTTGATTGCTGACTATCAACGTGAGTTGATTACTGACTATCAACATGATGTTGATTACTGACTATCAACATTATGTTGATTACTGACTATCAACATGATGTTGATTACTGACTATCAACATGATGTTGATTACTGACTATCAACGTGAGTTGATTACTGACTATCAACGTGAGTTGATTACTGACTATCAACGTGAGTTGATTACTGACTATCAACGTGAGTTGATTACTGACTATCAACGTGAGTTGATTACTGACTATCAACGTGAGTTGATTACTGACTATCAACGTGATGTTGATTACTGACTATCAACATGATGTTGATTGTTGACTATCAATGTGAGTTGATTACTGACTATCAACGTGAGTTGATTGCTGACTATCAACGTGAGTTGATTGCTGACTATCAACGTGAGTTGATTGCTGACTATCAACGTGAGTTGATTGCTGACTATCAACGTGAGTTGATTGCTGACTATCAACGTGAGTTGATTGCTGACTATCAACGTGAGTTGATTGCTGACTATCAACGTGAGTTGATTACTGACTATCAACATGATGTTGATTACTGAGTATCAACGTGAGTTGATTGCTGACTATCAACATGATGTTGATTACTGACTATCAACGTGAGTTGATTACTGACTATCAACATGATGTTGATTACTGACTATCAACGTGAGTTGATTACTGACTATCAACATGATGTTGATTACTGACTATCAACATGATGTTGATTACTGACTATCAACGTGAGTTGATTGCTGACTATCAACGTAAGTTGATTGCTGACTATCAACGTGAGTTGATTACTGACTATCAACTTGAGTTGATTACTGACTATCAACGTGAGTTGATTGCTGACTATCAACGTGAGTAGATTGCTGACTATCAACGTGAGTTGATTACTGACTATCAACGTGAGTTGATTACTGACTATCAACGTGAGTTGATTACTGACTATCAACGTGAGTTGATTACTGACTATCAACGTGAGTTGATTACTGACTATCAACGTGATGACAAACAAACCTTCAAAGAAACACTTTGCCATTTGTCCCCTTCCTTCAACTGTTTCAAGACATAACAACCAGTATATCCCCACTGTCTCTCTCATGAGTCTATGTGTGTGTCTATGTGTGTGTCTATGTGTGTCCCAAATTCCCTGCTGTGTACGTTTGTGTCTCGGCTTATCTCTAATTTCTTACAGATTCTTCAACAAAATCGACTTTTCACAGAATTTTGAAATTTTCACTTCCAATACAAGCCCTCGTACATGCCTCGAGATTTACTCCTTTTCCCTGAAGCTGTATCTAGGTCCGCCCCCCCCCCCCCCTCCCGACCCCCTACGAGACTCTACTCAAAGACCATAAAGCGACGCCATTACATTCTTCTTTCATTTTAGCAAAAACAAAAAGATCAAATTCTCTCCATTTCTGATGCTCCATTTTGTCGCACAGCCTCTTTCTATCTAATGATCTCACATTTGAGAAAACCATCCATTTCTCTCGAAAAGTTTCATCATTTCTCTACATTTCTATATTCCTCCTGTGAAATTAAAGCTCATTCCTCTGTTTTACTTTGTTCATATACAGTTCGGTAGCCTCCCATAACGCAATAAAAAGTCTTCAGAGCAAACAGAGAACAGAGACACAATTCATGCATTGACGCACGACAACATGAGAACCCTACTCCAGTGTTAAATTACAACATCTATTATTCATAGCAAATCAGAAACCTTGTGGCACAGACATTCATTTGATCCATCCGTGGATAGATTCCCAGCTTGAAATATTAACGGTTACAGCTTTCAGGATTAATAGCCAGCAATGGATTTCTCAAATCATTCAGTCCCGTTGGGACAGAATCAAACCTCGATAAAGCTCGTTTGACAATGACAATCTGAAGTAATATTGGTCAGAATGAAGTGCATGGAATCAACTAGAACTCGTGGAAGCTCTTGATCAAGTCAGAGCCATAGACTTTGATCCTCATCTAGATCTTTCCAGCGCCGCGTGACGTCATATAGGGCTCCTTGTGTTTTTCGTTATCAATTCTCATCATCTCTGTTCTTGGCGAGATGTTCGACCTTATCTAATGAGTCTATGCCTGCCAAAATTTCTCCTCTTATATGTGTTATTTTCAGTGTCTCTTTAGGTCTTTCTCTTTTCTGTATCCTGATGTTTCCCATAGAAGAGCCTGTTCTGGAATTATCGTGTTGTCCCTTCTCATCACATGTCTGTCATATGCCCATCTTCTCTTCCCAATAGTAAATGACATCATTGGTTGCATGGCCATTCATCTTATCTCTATATTAGTCCTGACTTCATTTCATTAGAGTATTTTTCTTTGGCATTTGTCTTTAAACGTGTTTAGTTTTTCTTATCCTCGTTTGTTGTTTTCCAGTTTCCACATACTAGGTAAGTGTTGATAATATATGTTTGAGAAGATACTCTAAGTTTAGTTTCTTTGTTTAGTATTTCATATTTCCATAGTTCTCCAGGTTTTAAAAAATTGCTGCTGCCTTAGACTGCACGCACAAAATATAAACAGGAACTGGATTTAGAGAGAGATAGAGATAGAGAGAGAGAGATAGAGATAGAGAGAGAGATAGAGAGAGAAATAGAGAGAGAGAGAGATAGAGAGAGAGATAGAGAGAGAGAGAGATAGAGAGAGAGAGATAGAGATAGAGAGAGAGATAGAGAGAGATAGAGAGAGAGAGAGAGAGAGATAGAGATAGAGAGAGAGATAGAGATAGATAGAGATAGAGAGAGATAGAGATAGAGAGAGAGAGAGATAGAGAGAGAGAGAGATAGAGATAGAGAGAGAGATAGAGATAGAGAGAGAGATAGAGATAGAGAGAGAGAGAGAGAGAGATAGAGAGATAGAGAGAGAGAGAGAGAGAGAGAGAGAAAGACTAGTCTAGGACTGAACAATCTATGGATCAAACGGGGTACAAATAAAATACATGATTGAAATGGTAAATAGAGGAGACAGAGAACTAATAAAGGACACTAAGAACTTATAGAGGACAATGAGAACTAAAGGAGAACACTGAGAACTAAGAGAGGACACTGAGAACTAATAGAGGACAATGAGAACTAAAAGAGGACACTGAGAACTAATAGAGGACACTGACAACTAATAGAGGACACTGAGAACTAATAAAGGAGACTGAGAACTAATAGAGGACACTGAGAACTAATAGAGGACATTGATAACAAATAGAGGACACTGAGAACTAATAGAGGACACTGAGTACTAATAGAGGAGACTGAGAATTAAGATCCCAAAAAGCGCAATCTCAGAGAATATAACAACTGGCGAGGCGTGACACTTTTGTCAGTTGCCTCAAAGTTATTCTACAAAATCATCCTAAATAGAATAAAGGATTCAATAGATACAGTAATGCGTGAAGAACAGGCTGGGTTTAGAAAAGGGAGAAGCTGTCTTGACCACATTTTCACTCTACGACTTATTTTGGAGGAACACATTGAAAAGCAAAAACCTTTTGTACTTAACTTCATCGACTTCAAAAAGCATTTGATAGTATTCATAGAGATTCTTTGTGGAAAATTCTGAAGCAATATGGCTTACCATCAAAAATCATAAATATTTTCAAAGACATGTATGATGGTTACACATGTGCAGTTCGAACAGAGGAAGGACTGAGCGAATGTTTCCCAAACTGGGGTTAAACAAGGATGTATTTTATCGCCCTTGTTATTTGGAATTGTTATGGACTTAATAATGAAGAAATGCTGCACTGGTAATAAAGGCATCGAATGGATACAATGAGGCCATTTGGAGGACCTCGACTTTGCTGATGACATAGTCCTCATCAGCAGCCAGATAAAAACGATGCAGGAAAACACAAATGAACTATCATCAATAGCCAACAAAAGGGCTTGAGATCAGTCATGAAAAGACTAAAAGTCATGAACAGCTTAATTCCAACAGATGAAAGAATATACATGGAAAACAAACCAGTGGAAGAGATCGATCACTTTATCTATCTTGGAAGTCACATTGATCGGGAAGCGGATACAGTTAAAGAAATTAGAATCAGAATAGCTAAAGCAGCAATGTCTTTCAGAAGCCTTGAAAAGTTGTGGAAATCAAAACTAATCAGCACAAACACAAAACGTAGACTATTCAAATCAAACGTACTATCAACCCTTACGTATGCGTGTAAGGGCTGGAAAACAACCAGGACATAGAAACAAAGTTGAACGCATTCGAATTTGAAACTAAATGTTAAAGGAAAATACTTGGTATAGCGTGGAACGAATTAAAAACAAACGAGGTAGTTAGAGAAATCGCCAATCAACCACTAATATCTTCAGTAATAAAATAGAGACGATGGTCATATGTTGGACATGTGATAAGAAGAGATAATAACCGAATGGTGGATAGGCGGCGGGAACATGAAAAATGTTCCTTGTTGCAGTTTCCTCATATTCCAAGTCCGGCTTGTTGCAGGAGCTACTGAGTTAAGTGCTCTGTGCACACCGTGAGCTGTGTCTCACATCCGTTTTGATCATGTTTCGATATTCCAATTGTTTACGATGAATGATGATATCGTATGACAGGGAACAGTTGGCTGTGTTCACTTTCTGCGCAGTTTCGCCTTATGTCTTTTGGCGTGTGCTAAGACTGCAACGATGGGGGGGGGGCGCTACAGTTACCTTTCTTTGTTTGGGAGATGAGATATTAATTCGGATGATTACGCTGGCACGGGCGGTTGAGCAATTATGGATTTTAATTCGTTTGCAGTGATACCGGGGCTTTCCATAACCAAATAACCAAATAACCAAGCCCTCATGTGGGAAACACCAGGTAAGAAAAAAAGAGGCCGACCCGGCGAGACACTGAGAAGAACATTGCTCAGAGAGGCAAGAGCAGTAGGAATCGGCTCCCTCAATGAGATAGAGTTGCTCGCACAGAACAGAGACAAATGGGGAGATTTGATAAAATATCTTTACAAGGATTGAAACCTGCTGGAATAAAAATTTAGATAAGAGAAGGAGTATCTGGGTCTATGCCCTATAGGCCGGCTACGGCTCGAAATATCAATAGACAAACAGACAGACAGACAGATAGAATAGATAGACAGACAGACAGACAGACAGATAGATAGATAGATAGATAGATAGATAGATAGATAGATAGATAGATAGATAGATAGATAGATAGATAGATAGATAGATAGATAGGTAGGTAGGTAGGTAGGTAGGTAGGTAGGTAGGTAGGTAGGTAGGTAGGTAGGTAGGTAGGTAGGTAGGTAGGTAGGTAGGTAGGTAGGTAGGTAGGTAGGTAGGTAGGTAGGTAGGTAGATAGATAGATAGATAGATAGATAGATAGATTGATAGATAGATAGATAGATAGATAGATAGATAGATAGATAGATAGATAGATAGATAGATAGATAGATAGATAGATAGATAGATAGATAGATAGATAGATAGATAGATAGGTAGGTAGGTAGGTAGGTAGGTAGGTAGGTAGGTAGGTAGGTAGGTAGGTAGGTAGGTAGGTAGAGAGACAGACAGACAGACAGACAGACAGACAGACAGACAGACAGACAGACAGACAGACAGACAGACAGACAGACAGACAGACAGACAGACAGGCAGGCAGGCAGGCAGGTAGGTAGGTAGGTAGGTAGGTAGGTAGGTAGGTAGGTAGGTAGGTAGGTAGGTAGGTAGGTAGGTAGGTTGGTAGGTAGGTAGGTAGGTAGGTAGATAGATAGATAGATAGATAGATAGATAGATAGATAGATAGATAGATAGATAGATAGATAGATAGATAGATAGATAGATAGATAGATAGATAGATAGATAGATAGATAGATCATCATTGAGTTATTGAGTTATTTGTGGGTTAACATGATGGGGTTTATTTGCGGGTTAACATCACTGAGTTATTGGGGTATTTGTGGGTTATCATCATTGAGTTATGCGTGGGTTATCATCATTGAGTTATGCGTGGGTTATCATCATTGAGTTATGCGTGGGTTATCATCATTGAGTTATGCGTGGGTTATCATCATTGAGTTATGCGTGGGTTATCATCATTGCACTCCGAACATGTCTATCAGGTGCTCAGATCCCGTCCAGCGACTGACAACTCCAGTTCTGTCTTGGCTGATACATTCTCTTATACACCAACTAAGCCTCTCGTTTCTGGATGTACTTTTACTCCAATCTCTTTCGTCCGAACGAGAAACGAGGGCTCATTCTTCTTGATGTCAAGTTCTCTTTCCGCATCTCGGAGGGCATTAATGACGTTCAACTGATCTATTGGTTGACCGTCTTCAACAATAGCACAGCTAGTCAACCTGTCCACTCTTTCATTTCCCCGTACTGCAGCACGTCGAGGGACGTAGACAAACATGACTTTCTGTGTTACTGACCTTTGCTATGAAAGAAGCTGTTAACCAACACAAAACTGGCTGTTAGCCGCTGTTTCTGGCCATTCTGTAGAGAAGATAAGTGACCAGCGTTGATGAATCCAACCTGACGTAGCCGTTCGGCTCTGTTTTGTTCATTAATCGGTTTCACTGCATTTGGGAATTGCTCATATCCGTTCCAGCCCATATCACAGCTCCCGCCAAAGCGAGTTGGAAAGTTCTGTTGCTTGGATGACATATTCAGACATCACCGAGAAGTGAGTGCCCACAGTTAATTCAAGCTTCATTTCATTTCGAAAAAATTGAAGAAAAAAACATATCAAAAGCTGCGAAAATATCGAAAAGTTGTCAAAACATCGAAAAGCTGTTTCAGTGATGTCCCTCTCTAAGGGCCTGAGAACATGGCCGCCGTCTTCCTTGAAGTCAAACGTAACATAACATAACATAACATAACAAACATAACGTAACAAACATAACATAACATAACAAACATAACAAACATAACATAACATAACATAACATAACAAACGTAACATAACATAACATAACATAACAAACATAACATAACAAACATAACATAACATAACAAACGTAACATAACATAACATAACATAACAAACATAACATAACAAACATAACATAACATAACAAACATAACATAACAAAGATAATGACGACAACAGCGACAAAGAATTAAAATTGAAATCCGGAAGAAAGTGGATGCGATAGAAAAAAAAAAGGTTGCACATAATTTATTATTGAAGACATTTCCAGAATTTGGTTGCAATCTATGAGCAGAAGCAACAACCAAACTGGAGACAACGTAGAGCAAATATTGAAATCTGCTTCTAGCAGGCCACAACAGTAGGTCATGTCAGACTAGAATCTTCTACAGCCCATATTTGATTTAATCTTCCCAGACATCAGACCGGCGGTGAAGTGCGGCATGCTCCATTGGCAGATATGCATAAACATTCCTGGCACCAGCAGTAACAGTTACCTCCATTTTCTTCATTTTGCTTGGACTGAAGATTCGATTTAAATCATTTCGTTTCAATAAATTTGGATGCAAATCAAATCTCAAATCTGAACCAAATTTGGATGATATTTTGACATTTTTTATACAATACTGTCGGGAGTTATAAATCGGGTTAAGACCGTTAGATATACAACAAAGGTAAAATGGTAGATGTATAACAGAGGTGAGATGGTAGATGTATAGCAGAGGTGAGATGGTAGATGTACAACAGAGGTGAGATGGTAGATGTATAGCAGAGGTGAGATGGTAGATGTACAACAGAGGTGAGATGGTAGATGTACAACAGAGGTGATATGGTAGATGTACAACAGAGGTGAGATGGTAGATGTACAACAGAGGTGAGATGGTAGATGTACAACAGAGGTGAGATGGTAGATGTATAACAAAGGTGAGACGGCAGATGTATAACAGAGGTGAGACGGTAGATGAATAACAGAGGTGAGATGGTAGCTGTATAACAGAGGTGAGATGGTAGATGTATAACAGAGGTGAGATGGTAGATGTACAACAGATGTGCGATGGCAGATGTACAACAGAGGTGAGATAGTAGATGTACAATAAAAGTGAGATGGTAGATGTACAACAGAGGTGAGACGGTAGATGTATAACAAAGGTGAGACGGCAGATGTATAACAGAGGTGAGATGGTAGATGTATAACAAAGGTGAGAAGGTAGATATATAACAGAGGTGAGACAGTATATGTATAACAGAGGTGACATGGTAGCTGTATAACAGAGGTGAGATGGTCGATGTATAACAGAGGTGAGATGGTAGATGTACAACAGAGGTTAGACAGTAGATGTATAACAGAGGTGAGACAGTAGATGTATAACAGAGGTGAGATGGTAGCTGTATAACAGAGGTGAGATGGTAGATGTATAACAGAGGTGAGATGGTAGATGTATAACAGAGGTGAGACGGTAGATGTATAACAGAGGTGAGATGGTAGATGTACAACAGAGGTGAGACAGTAGATGTATAACAGAGGTGAGACAGTAGATGTATAACAGAGGTGAGATGGTAGCTGTATAACAGAGGTGAGATGGTAGATGTATAACAGAGGTGAGATGGTAGATGTATAACAGAGGTGAGACGGTAAATGTATAACAGAGGTGAGACAGTAGATGTATAACAGAGGTGAGATGGTAGCTGTATAACAGAGGTGAGATGGTAGATGTATAACAGAGGTGAGATGGTAGATGTATAAAAGAGGTGAGATGGTAGATGTATAACAGAGGTGAGATGGTATATGTATAACAGAGGTGAGATAGTAGATGTACAACAGAGGTGAGATGGTAGATATACAATAAAAGTGAGATGGTAGATGTACAACATAGGTGAGATGGCAGATGTACAACAGAGGTGAGATGGTAGATGTATAACAGAGCTGAGATGGTAGATGTATAGCAGAGGTGAGATGGTAGATGTACAACAGAGGTGATATGGTAGATGTACAACAGAGGTGTGATGGTAGAATACAACAGAGGTGTGGCGGTAGATGTACAACTGAGGTGAGTGGGTAGATGTTTAACAGAGGTGTGATGGTAGATGTACAACTGAGTTGAGATGGTAGATGTACAACAGAGGTGAGATGGTAGAATACAACAGAGGTGTGGCGGTAGATGTACAACAGAGGTGTGGCGGTAGATGTACAACAGAGGTGTGGCGGTAGATGTACAACAGAGGTGTGGCGGTAGATGTACAACAGAGGTGTGGCGGTAGATGTACACCATAGGTGTGGCGGTAGATTTACAACAGATGTGTGGCGGTAGATGTACAACAGAGATGTGGCGGTAGATGTACAACAGAGGTGTGGCGGTAGATATACAACAGATGAAAAATGCAGAATGGCTTAGAGAAAAGCAGCGTTTCAAAAAGTGAGAAAGATACAATGCAATCAATTTTTGACAAATGGGACAAGAAAAAGAGTTCTTCAATGTTGTCAACAGCCAGTTTTATATATGAATGAGAATCATGGACAAAAGGCAAGAAAATCACTGGAAACTGTAGAAATGTGGTTTTACAGAAGAATGTTGAGAATACAATGGACAGCTAAGAAGAGTAATGAAAACGTTCTGAAAGAGACCAACGCAAGAAGAAAGCTAATATTCAATATTAAGAAAAACAATCATTATTTTTTGACCATGTAATGAGAAGGGAACAGCTGGAATATATTGTGACAAGTGTGAAAATTGAAGAACGAAGAGATAGAGGGAAGCAAAGAGAATAGATACCAGACTGCCTAATAGAATGGCTTGGCAAAAGGTCAACAACGGAAATGATAAATAACTGTCGAGATCGAAAGTTGTGGAGATACATGATCACCTTCGCCAGCAGGCATGGTACTTGATGGTGATGATGATGATGATGATGATGGTGGTGGTGGTGGTGATGATGATGTCTAGAAGCCGTGATGATCGAGGATGTACACTGGACCATATTTCACCGGCGGCTTTCAATCTAGCCTTGAACTTTCCAACTTGTGTATTCAGTTTGATGATGATGATGGTGGTGATGACCGTTAGGCATCTGTTCTTATCGAATTAGTGAAAACCTTGGCTAGGCGAACTTATTCCTTCATTATGGGCGCAGAACCTCGACCTGTCGACATGTGAGTTGACGAATTTTGTAAAATACGGAAATATCTAGAGATCAAATAAATGAAATTGTTAGATTTGTATTAAAAGTGGTCAAAAAAACTCTAAGAACAACGTCTATCTAAATTATTTTGCAATACTTCTTATAAACAGAACAACACCGAAGAAAGTTTAGCAAAGAAGGGTAATGATATAAGAAACTAAAAAATATGTTGAAATTTGTTGGGAGCTGTTAATTGTTGTTCAGGTGGTTAGGAGGGAGCCGCGATAGCTCAGTGGTTTGTGAACTGGACTACAAAGGACAAGGGGTAGGGTTCGATCCCAACCGACGGCTTCCGAGTTCACCCAGCCTTAAATGGGTACCGGATTTTTTTCTGGGAAAGTAAAGCAGCACGGGCGTAATACCGACCACAATACCCCAAAAATCATGTGCTGAAGGTCTGTAAAATATAGGGTCACTAACACCATATTTCCCTATACGCCACTTAGCGTGACCGGAGTACTTTACTTTTACTTACTTTTAGGTGGTACAGGAGAGAGGTTGAATCGTTGACATCGTCATGGGGTCAGTTTGAGTCTCAGGTGAGTCAGCATAAACCACACTCGGGATGTGAAATTCAACACTCTTCTCTTTTGCATGAGAATACTGAGAGATGATATGAGGGCACTGAGAGATGGTATAAGAGCACTGAGAGATGATATGAGAGCACTGAGAGATGGTATAAGAGCACTGAGAGATGACATGAGAGCACTGAGAGATGATATAAGAGCACTGAGAGATGACATGAGAGCACCGAGAGATGATATGAGAGCACTGAGAGATGATATGAGAGCACTGAGAGATGATATGAGAGCACTGAGAGATGATATGAGAGCACTGAGAGATGATATAAGAGCACTGAGAGATGATATGAGAGCACCGAGAGATGGTATAAGAGCACTGAGAGATGGTATAAGAGCACTGAGAGATGGTATAAGAGCACTAAGAGATGACATGAGAGCACTGAGAGATGACATGAGAGCACTGAGAGATGACATGAGAGCACTGAGAGATGACATGAGAGCACTGAGAGATGACATGAGAGTACTGAGAGATGACATGAGAGTACTGAGAGATGACATGAGAGCACTGAGAGATGACATGAGAGCACTGAGAAATGACATGGGAGCACTGAGAGATGACATGAGAGCACTGAGAGATGACATGAGAGCACTGAGAGATGACATGAGAGCACTGAGATATGATATGAGAGCACTGAGAGATGACATGAGTGCACTGAGAGATGATATAAGAATACTGAGAGAGGATGTATGAGGGAATAGAGAAATGATGTATGGGGGAACTGAGAAGTTATGAATGAGAGCACTGAGAGGTGATGAATAAGAGCACTGAGAGGTGAAAGACGATGTATGAGATCACTGAGAGACGATGTAGGAGAGCACTGAGAGATGATTATGAGAGCACTGAGAGGTACTGAAGGAGAACACTGAGAAGTGATGTATGAGTGAACTGAGAAATGATGTATGAGAACGCAGAGAGTTGATATAAGATAGCACTGAGAGGTGATGTATGTGAGCACTGAGAGATAGTGTTTGAGAGCACTGAACGATTATGGATGAACGCACTAAAATATGGTGTATGAAAGCACTGAGAGATAGTGTATGAGAACACTGAAAAGTGATGTGTGAGAGCACTGAGAGGTAATGCATGAGAGCACTGAGAGGTAATGTATGAGAGCACTGAGAGGTAATGTATGAGAGCACTGAGAGATGATGTGTGAGAGCCCTGAGAGATAGTGTTTGAGAGCACTGAACGATTATGGATGAACGCACTGAAATATGGTGTATGAAAGCACTGAAAGGTGATATATGAAAGCACTGAGAGATGATGTATAAGAACACTGAAAAGTGATGTGTGAGAGCACTGAGAGGTAATGTATGAAAGCACTGAGAGATGATGTATGAGAGCACTGAGAGATGATGTATGAGAACACTGAGAGATGATGTATGAGAGCACTGAGAGATGATGTATGAGAGCACTGAGAGATGATGTATGAGAGCACTGAGAGATGATGTATGAGAACACTGAGAGATGTTGTATGAGAACACCGAGAGATGTTGTATGAGAACACTGAGAGATGATGTATGAGAACACTGAGAGATGTTGTATGAGAACACTGAGAGATCATGCTTGAGAGCACTTTCAGACATCAGGAAATTCGTCTCCCTTAAAGAGAGATCGGGGGATACCCGATGAAAACCTAATGGGCCGAAACGTTAACTTTTTTTTCTAATCTGATATCTAATAATAAATCTAATATGATATCTAATAATAAATCTAATATGGTATCTAATAATAAATCTAATATGATATCTAATAATAAATCTAATATGATACCTAATAATAAATCTAATATGATATCTAATAAAAAATCTAATATGGTATCTAATAAAAAATCTAATATGGTATCTAATAAAAAATCTAATATGATATCTAATAAAAAATCTAATATGGTATCTAATAAAAAATCTAATATGGTATCTAATAAAAAATCTAATATGGTATCTAATAATAAATCTAATATGATATCTAATAATAAATCTAATATGATATGTTCGGTGCCCATCGCTTGTGCAGCAAGTGGCGTAACACCAACTTGTATTATATCTATGATAGTATGTATAATTCAACAATATTTTATATTCAAAACTGTGTACTTCTAATACCAGAGTTGCGTCACTGCTGCAGCAACCCTTTTCAGTTTCCCCCTCCCCACCAATATGGCAACACTTGGATGAAAGATATTGAACCATGCTGTAGAGAAATGTGAATCAGAAGGATAGACTAAATCTGACCGGACTGAGGTAGTTATTGTCAAATCTGGAGTGCCACAAGGATGTGCACTATTACTCCAAATGTAGGCTACTCGTGAGAACCACATACAAACGTTGTTACTAGAGTACCGTGGTTTCATATTTCTTGATAATTTGAAAATGTATGGCCCTTTTCGCCTTTGTCAGACGGTCTAGTGGAGACTCTATTGTATTTTTTTGAGGTTTTGTTTTTGTCGAACAGCTTCTCTCGTGACTAAATCTACCAATGTTTGACAAAAAGACACGGCCACAGAATAAACAAGTCAGGCCCACTGATCCACAGGGTTTTCCATCCTTTTTCATGAGTCTTTTCTTTTTAAGTTTGCCTTAGCACAATCTCAAATGATGTTATACCATTCCTTATACATTTTTGGAAATAGTAGTAGTAGTAGTAGTAGAAGTAGTAGTAGTAGCAGTAGTAGTAGTAGTAGTAGTAGTAGTAGTAGTAGTAGTAGTAGTAGTAGTAGTAGTAGTAGTAGTCTCCGTCAATCGTAGTTGACTGGATTTTTCAGCCGCCTAGAAATGTTATTTTTTCTTTTCTTTCCCCGTGTATTCTCTTTTTCTATGAATCTGTCTGATTCTTGTTTGAGTTGGAGCTTTAGAGTGTGTTTCCAAAGATTGCGGTCTACAGCTATCTCTTCCCAGGCTGCAGGGTTTATGTTCAGTATTCATGTGACGTTTACACACGTCTATAAATCGGAGTTTTGGGCGCCTCTGGTTCTTTTGTCATCTGCTAGTTAACCACAAAGTATATTTTTGTATGCAAAAGAGAAAACTATAATTTAAATATAGCAGAGATGTGATCAAGCAAAACAAAGTACTGGGCAATTTTCATCGATTATCATCATCGTCATCTTCATTTTCATCATTAGGACATTTGTAGAACTTTACATTCATCATAACACGCTGGCTGCGCCAAGTCGGGTCTAGAATGAAGATAACAGAAGCAGAGGTCAGGTCTAGAATGAAGATAACAGAAGCAGAGGTCAGGTATAGAATGAAGATAACAGAAGCAGAGGTCAGGTATAGAATGAAGATAACAGAAGCAGAGGCCAGATCTAGAATGAAGATAACAGAAGCAGAGGCCAGATCAAGAATGAAGATAACAGAAGCAGAGGCCAGGTCTAGAATGAAGATAACAGGAGCAGAGGCCAGATCTAGAATGAAGATAACAGAAGCAGAGGCCAGATCTAGAATGAAGATAACAGAAGCAGAGGTCAGGTATAGAATGAAGATAACAGAAGCAGAGGCCAAGTATAGAATGAAGATAACAGAAGCAGAGGTCAGGTCTAGTATGAAAATAACAGAAGCAGAGGTCAGGTATAGAATGAAGATAACAGAAGCAGAGGTCAGGTCTAGAATGAAGATAACAGAAGCAGAGGTCAGGTATAGAATGAAGATAACAGAAGCAGAGGTCAGGTATAGAATGAAGATAACAGAAGCAGAGGTCAGGTATAGAATGAAGATAACAGAAGCAGAGGCCAGATCTAGAATGAAGATAACAGAAGCAGAGGCCAGATCTAGAATGAAGATAACAGAAGCAGAGGCCAGGTCTAGAATGAAGATAACAGAAGCAGAGGCCAGATCTAGAATGAAGATAACAGAAGCAGAGGTCAGATCTAGAATGAAGATAACAGAAGCAGAGGCCAGATCTAGAATGAAGATAACAGAAGCAGAGGTCAGATCTAGTATGAAGATAACAGAAGCAGAGGCCAGATCTAGAATGAAGATAACAGAAGCAGAGGCCAGATCTAGAATGAAGATAACAGAAGCAGAGGTCAGGTATAGAATGAAGATAACAGAAGCAGAGGCCAGATCTAGAATGACGATAACAGAAGCAGAGGCCAGGTCTAGAATGAAGATAACAGAAGCAGAGGCCAGATCTAGAATGAAGATAACAGAAGCAGAGGTCAGGTATAGAATGAAGATAACAGAAGCAGAGGTCAGGTCTAGAATGAAGATAACAGAAGCAGAGGTCAGGTCTAGAATGAAGATAACAGAAGCAGAGGCCAGATCTAGAATGAAGATAACAGAAGCAGAGGCCAGGTCTAGAATGAAGATAACAGAAGCAGAGGCCAGGTCTAGAATGAAGATAACAGAAGCAGAGGTCAGGTCTAGAATGAAGATAACAGAAGCAGAGGTCAGGTATAGAATGAAGATAACAGAAGCAGAGGTCAGGTCTAGAATGAAGATAACAGAAGCAGAGGCCAGGTCTAGAATGAAGATAACAGAAGCAAAGGTCAGGTATAGAATGAAGATAACAGAAGCAGAGGTCAGGTATAGAATGAAGATAACAGAAGCAAAGGTCAGTTATAGAATGAAGATAACAGAAGCAGAGGTCAGGTCTAGAATGAAGATAACAGAAGCAGAGGCCAGGTCTAGAATGAAGATAACAGAAGCAAAGGTCAGGTATAGAATGAAGATAACAGAAGCAGAGGTCAGGTATAGAATGAAGATAACAGAAGCAAAGGTCAGGTCTAGAATGAAGATAACAGAAGCAGAGGTCAGGTATAGAATGAAGATAACAGAAGCAGAGGTCAGGTATAGAATGAAGATAACAGAAGCAGAGGTCAGGTCTAGAATGAAGATAACAGAAGCAGAGGTCAGGTCTAGAATGAAGATAACAGAAGCAGAGGTCAGGTCTAGAATGAAGATAACAGAAGCAGAGGTCAGGTATAGAATGAAGATAACAGACTAAACGCAGTAAGAATTCACTTACATTCTGAATTAATAATTACATTTTCCGGATTCAGAACATGAAAAACACGTTCACACAAAAAGCATTACCAACCATGTACATTCATTTTTTTTAAAAAATAGGAAATAGGGACGTATAAAAGATTGAGTAGGCACGCCAATTGTAATGTAACAAGGGAGGTACATTCTATTTTGCCTCGAGCAGTTAGAACACAGTGGGACTGAAGATAAACATGATAGTTCGATCCATAGCGTGCTGGAAATGGCTGAGTAGCTGTTTATGTTTAGCGGGAATAGTTGATGAATTGTGGATTGTAAAAACAGATAAGCTGTCGCTGGCTGTGCCAAGTCGTTGTGCCAAGGGTACACGTTCAGTCATGGGGGCCCAGAACGCTCAATGTTCTTTAGGTTGACTGCAGTTGAACTCGCGTGTTAGTATTTGTGTTGTTTCTGTTTGTATTTTTGTTGTATATAGTGTTTATGTTTGTACTTTTGTTGTATATAGTGTTTCTATTTGTATTTTTGTTGTATATTAGGTGTCTGTTTGTATTTTTCTTGTATATAGTGTTGCTGTTTGTATTTTTGTTGTATATAGTGTTTCTGTTTGTATTATTGTTGTATGTAGTGTTGCTGTTTGTATTATTGTTGTATATAGTGTTGCTGTTTGTATTTTTTTTGTATATAGTGTTGCTGTTTGTATTTTTGTTGTATATAGTGTTTCTGTTTGTATTTTTGTTGTATATTAGGTGTCTGTTTGTATTTTTCTTGTATATAGTGTTGCTGTTTGTATTATTGTTGTATGAAGTGTTGCTGTTTGTATTATCGTTGTATGTAGTGTTGCTGTTTGTATTATTGCTTTATGTAGTGTTGCTGTTTGTATTATTGTTGTATGAAGTGTTGCTGTTTGTGTTATTGTTGTATGTAGTGTTGCTGTTTGTATTATTGTTGTATATAGTGTTGCTGTTTGTATTATTGTTGTATGTAGTGTTGCTGTTTGTATTATTGTTGTATGAAGTGTTGCTGTTTGTATTATTGTTGTATGAAGTGTTGCTGTTTGTATTATTGTTGTATGTAGTATTGCTCTTTGTATTATTGTTGTATAGAGTGTTACTGTTTGTATTATCGTTGTATAGAGTGTTGCTGTTTGTATTTTTATAGTATAGAGTGTTACTGTTTGTATTATTGTTGTATAGAGTGTTACTGTTTGTATTATTGTTGTATAGAGTGTTACTGTTTGTATTATTGTTGTATAGAGTGTTACTGTTTGTATTATTGTTGTATAGAGTGTTGCTGTTTGTATTTTTATAGTATATAGTGTTACTGTTTGTATTATTGTTGTATAGAGTGTTACTGTTTGTATTATTGTTGAATATAGTGTTGCTGCTTGTATTCTAGTTTCATAAAGCTTACTGTTTGTATTGTAACTATTAGAATTGCTATAGTGTATGTTGTTTCCGCTTTCATGTACGTGTATAGCCTTCGGCATCTTGACAGGCGTTAGCAAGGAATCATGTTGGTTTTGTTGACCAAGAATTCGACAGAGTTAACGTACTATTGCAGACAATGGTTCAATATGGAATAAGTAAACATTTTATATTTTGCTGAAGTCCATACAATATTTGCACAAGTGAGGTTAAAAGAAATAAAAGAACATAAGCATGTTTGGCTGTAAAGTCTGGAGTAAAACAAGAATGTATCCCACCACCAATCTTGTTTATTATCAACATGGACAGTTGAAGCAAAAAATGCTAAACCCAAAAAATAACGATAACGCCAATGAATTGTTCTTTGCCTGATGACTAGGCCTTGGAAACATGTGAGAAACAAAAACATTTCATGCTCATAAATTTTGAGCATAAAACCAACAATATGGGAAGCATCACGAAATCAAGGCAGTAGGAGAATAAAGCAAAGCGTCAATAAATCAAAACAGGACACATGTATAGAGGGAGGTATCTAGTATATGGACGATCTCTCTCTCTCTCTTTCTCTCTCTCTCTCTCTCTCTCTCTCTCTCTCTGCGATCAGGACTCAATCAGAGTAGGACGTCCAGACTCTCATACGAAGACAGCTGTTTAAGCCTGTTAGATCCACTCCGATTGAGTACCCGTTAAAACGTTGCACTGTGTTCTGCGCAAGTGGCCCAGTGCATCCGATTTCAGCCAGCATTTTTTCAGGTTTGCTTTCCTTAGCCTTTGATTGTCCCCAATCTTCCTGCAAGGCAGCAGATGATCTTTTCTATAGGGGGATTCTTCCCTTAGATGGTCGGCCCTCCCAGGTTTACGAGCACCATCTGCCCGAGTCACTAGAGGTGACTAACACAGACATGCGACTTGGAATATGAGAAAACTGCAAGGAACACTTTTCATGCATAACCTTCAATTGTTCCCGCCGCCTATCCCCATATACCGGTAATTCACGTCCTCTTGAAAATGATGATCGTCGTTGCACTTGATGATGTTAGGCCATCGTTGTTGACTCCAATTCCGAACATATAGACACACAGTCAGACGTCAAATTATCCCCGTCGCACATCAAACAGCAGACCGTAAGATTTGCGCACGGCCGGTCTAGGGAACTATTACGATGACGTAGCACACAACAATGCCGAACACAATCTCGCTCTCTTTAGATTTCTGATTACTCTAGTGTAAGCAGCCTACGACGAACAAAACACGAAGCAAATTCCCCAAAGAGACAAAACTGCGGCTGACGAAGTAGTTTACATTAATGAGTAACATGGAAATAACTTGCGTCAAAGAATTCCAACAACGGTCATGAACAGCACCAATGTGACGTAAAGCGCAGATCAAGTCTAGACGGTGGAAGGTCTCATTCACAACACTTGATTTGTCAAAAACGGACTGTTGTCGGCCTACGACCTCGCTTTAGCGGCACAGATGTATTAAGTATATCATCATTTTGACTTTAATGCAGAAAAGTGCAACAGAGAACCGAAATTAATCAGACGTAACTAACATGGACGAGTAACATCAAAAGATGGTCAAGTCAATCTATGACAGCCTGCACCATCAAAGCAAGAAACAGAGTGGAATGGCGATCCATGGAAGCCAACCTTCGTTGCGGAGAAGGCACACGATGATGATGATGAGACTAGATACGCCATCTTTGAGACCGGACTTCCATATGGACGATCGAGATGAACACTTTGTTGGCTGCTGGAAAGGGGGCTGAGCGGATACGGGATTAAAATGTGGTTCTAGAGTCTCTAGTAAACAGTGACAATAATCTCCAAAGATGACAAAATGGATAAAGTAACATTTAGTGGAGAAGGGGGAATCAAGTATCTGGAAGGTTAGTCCTAACATCTACAGCACAAGACTATGTCAATCAGCACAAAGAAACATCTTAATATAAAACATGTTTATTCCCACTCTGTGTTATCAGTGTAAAACTTGGACAATCATAGCTAGTCATACACAAAAAAAGAAAGTTAGTCACTACAGAAATGAGATGTTTGAGAAAAGAAAGTTAGTCACCACAGAAATGAGATGTTTGAGAAAAGAAACTTAGTCACCAAAGAAATGAGATGTTTGAGAAAAGAAAGTTAGTCACCACAGAAATGAGATGTTTGAGAAAAGAAAGTTAGTCACCACAGAAATGAGATGTTTGAGGAAAGAAAGTTAGTCACCACAGAAATGAGATGTTTGAGAAAAGAAAGTTAGTCACTATAGAAATGTGATGTTTGAGAAAAGAAAGTTAGTCACCACAGAAATGAGATGTTTTGAGAAAAGAAAGTTAGTCACTACAGAAATGTGATGTTTGAGAAAAGAAAGTTAGTCACTACAGAAATGAAATGTTTGAGAAAAGCAAGTTAGTCACTACAGAAAAGAGATGTTTGAGAAAAGAAAGTTAATCACCACAGAAATGAGATGCTTGAGAAAAGAAAGTTAGTCACCACAGAAATGAGATGTTTGAGAAAAGAAAGTTAGTCACTACAGAAAAGAGATGTTTGAGAAAAGAAAGTTAATCACCACAGAAATGAGATGTTTGAGAAAAGAAAGTTAGTCACCACAGAAATGAGGTGTTTGAGAAAAGAAAGTTAGTCACTACAGAAAAGAGATGTTTGAGAAAAGAAAGTTAATCACCACAGAAATGTGATGTTTGAGAAAAGAAAGTTAGTCACTACAGAAATGAGATGTTTGAGAAAAGAAAGTTAGTCACTACAGAAATGAGATGTTTGAGAAAAGAAAGTTAGTCACTACAGAAATGAGATGTTTGAGAAAAGAAAGTTAGTCACTACAGAAATGAGATGTTTGAGAAAAGAAAGTTATATGCACTATGTTCAATAGTCATCGGTGATAAACCGCTGAACGTCCAGAATTCTATCTATTGACCTTTCGAGCCGTAGCCGGCCCATAGGGCGTAGACCAAGAAACACCTTCTCCTATCTGAATTTTTGTTCTAGCAGTTTTCTTTTAAAGATATTTTATCAAATCTCGCCATTTGTCTCTGTTCTGCGCAAGCAGCTCTATCTCATTGAGGGAGCTGAATCCTGCTGCTCTTTCCTCTCTCATCAATGTTCTTCTCAGTGTCTCCCTGGGTCTTCCTCTTTTTCTCTTACCTGTTGTTTCCCATATGAGGACTTGCTTTGCTATTCGGTTATTGTTATTATCTCTTCTCATCACATGTCCAACATATGACCATCGTCTTTTCTTTATTACTGAAGATATTAGTGGTTGATTGGCGATTTCTCTAATTTCCTCGTTTGTTTTGAATTCGTTCCATGCTATACCAAGTATTTTCCTTAGACATTTATTTTCGAATGCGTTCAACTTTGTTTCTATATCTCTTGTTGTTTTCCAGCTTTAACACGCATACATAAGGGTTGATAGTACATTTGATTTGAATAGTCTAAGTTTTGTGTTTGTGCTGACGAGTTTTGATTTCCACAACTTTTCAAGGCTTCTGAAAGACATTGCTGCTTTAGCTATTCTGATTCTAATTTCTTTGCTTGTATCCCCTTCTCGATCAATGTGACTTTCAAGATAGATAAAGTGATCGATCTCTTCTACTGGTTTGTTTTCCATGTATATTTTGTCATCTGTTGGAATTAAACTTTTCATGACTTTAGTCTTTTCATGATTGATCTCAAGCCCAATTTTGCTGGTTATTGATGATAGTTCATTTGTATTTTCCTGCATCGTTTTTATCTGACTGCTGATGAGAACTATGTCATCAACAAAGTCGAGGTCCTCCAAATGGTCTCCTTGTATCCATTCGATGCCTTCGTTACCAGTGCAGCATTTCTTCATTATGAAGTCCATAACAATTCCAAATAACAAGGGCAATAAAATACATCCTTGTTTAACACCAGATGCTATTGGGAAACGTTTGCTCAGTCCTTCCTCTGGTCGAACTGCACATGTGTAACCATCATACATGTCTTTGATAATATTTATGATTTTTGATGGTAAGCCATATTGCTTCAGAATTTTCCACAAAGAATCTCTATGAATACCATCAAATGCTTTTTTGAAGTCAATGAAGTTAAGTACAAAAGGTTTTTGCTTTTCAATGTGTTCCTCCAATATAAGTCTTAGAGTGAAAATATGGTCAAGGCAACTTCTCCCTTTTCTAAACCCAGTCTGTTCTTCACGTCCAGAATTAAAGAACATTAATTCTAAGACAACAATACGATATAACAAGGAGAACTTTACACCCATGGACATAAAAAGAGGAGTAAGACAAGGATGCATCCTATCACCAAGCTTGTTCAATCTATACACTGAGCAAATCTTTAAAAACATCATAGAGATGCCAGACCTAAACATTAATGGAAAGAAAATCAATAATCATAAGATATGCTGATGATACTGTTCTACTAGCAGAAAATCCTAAATATAGGGTGACCATTTTTTTCCCATTGTTTCCGGGGACATTTGTCATATTTTTTACATTTCAGAGGATTTTTTTGCTTATTTCTGAGACTGTCCCACAAAATCGGGGAGGAACGATATATATGTGTGTGTGTGTGTGTGTGTGTGTGTGTGTGTGTGTGTGTGTATACATATATATTTATTTATATATATATATTATATTTATAATATGCGTGGGTGGGTGTGTGACTGTGTGTGCGCAAGAAATTTTGTAGATGCAAAAAAAAGATAACTTTAAATTTCATAATAACTGTTCATTTGCTGTTTGATTTTATTTTTGTTAATATTCACGGTACTTATGCGATACACGCACTTAATGACATTACAATAGCTAGTTGTGTTTCTCAATAAAAAAAAATATTTAAAATAAAAAAAATTAAACAACATTTAGATATCAATTGCAATATTAAAGTAATGTTTACAGTACCTTATTTATACTGAAGAGGTTGTTGCCTCGGCGTGGTACTTGTTTTTTGAGTGTATCTTTCTCAAGATCTCATGATTTGAAGCGAGTTTTTCACTGAAGCTTTCACACGATAAATTAATGTTAGTTTTTACTGTTGGCGACTTTGGCGAGATACTTTGGCGGGAGGAAAGGCAGGGGTGGGGGGAGAGAGATTGTCTGCTTTATAAAAAAATTAAACCCATCCCAATAGAAGTGACGTAGCACCGCGCTTCAAGAGTTCAAAGAGCTATCTCCGACACAACGCATCCAAGTCTTCTCTTTTATCTTCTTGCTAATGCCGCTCAGTCTGGGATAAAGAAACACAACTCAGTAACGTCCTGAGTCCTAGTGAATACTTTAAAGGAGGGCCGATTCCGTGTATGAACATTTATTTATTCACTGAAATCGGGGACAAAATCGGGGACAAATTTCTTTCGGGGACAACTTCTACATTCCGGGGACTGTCCCCGGAAATCAGGGAAGGAATGGTCACCCTACCTAAAGATCTACAACAATTACTTAATGTGATAAACATAACAAGCAATAAATATGGACTAGAAATGAATATCAAAAAGACTAAAACTATGATCATAAACAAAGAAAATTCTCAAGACCTACAATTAAATATCACAGTTGAGGGAATACATCTGGAGACAGTCCATAGCTACAACTACCTGGGACATATATAACGAATGATGGACAATGCAAAATTGAAATAAACAAAAGAATAGGTATGGCAAAAAGTAATTTTAATGCCATGAAAAATATACTAACAGCAAAACAAATATAAGCAGGGCTGAAACTAAGAATGGCAAAATGTTACATCTTCTCAATATTCCTGTATGGTGCAGAAACATCGACATTAGACCAGAAAACAGAACAGAAAATTGAAGCTTTTGAAATGTGGATTTATAGAAGAATAGGTAGAATTGGATGGAAAGAAAAGATAACAAACGATGAAGTTTTAAAACAACTGAAAATAAAAAGAGAACTACTAAATACAATTAAGACAAGACAAATGCAATTTTTGGGGCATGTTAAAAGACACAACAGCCTACTGAAAGTAATATTGGAAGGAAAAATACAAGGTAAAAGAGGCAGAGGCAGACCAAGACTAACATGGACGAGTAACATCAAAAGATGGACAAGTCAATCTATGACAGCCTGCACCATCAAAGCAAGAAACAGAGTAGAATGGCGATTCATGGTAGCCAACCTTCGTTGCGGAGAAGGCACTCAATGATGATGATGATGAATTCTAAGAGAAGTGCATCCACCATATTGTATCACGTGCCAAGAATTAGAAATCAATAAACAGGATTTTGATTAAATAAATAACAAATAGTCTGTCATGATTGTATTGACTACGTTGTGATCAATGTCATGTGCTCTGACTCCAACTATAACAGCAATAATAACTAACATAACAGCTCTATAGCAGCAATAATAACTAACATTACAGCTCTATAGCAGCAATAATAACTAACATAACAGCTCTATAGCAGCAATAATAACTAACATAATAGCTCTATAACAGCAATAATAACTAACATAATAGCTCTATAACAGCAATAATAACTAACATAATAGCTCTATAACAGCAATAATAACTAACATAATAGCTCTATAGCAGCAATAATAACTAACATAATAGCTCTATAACAGCAATAATAACTAACATTACAGCTCTATAGCAGCAATAATAACTAACATAACAGCTCTATAGCAGCAATAATAACTAACATAATAGCTCTATAACAGCAATAATAACTAACATAACAGCTCTATAACAGCAATAATAACTAACATTACAGCTCTATAGCAGCAATAATAACTAACATAACAGCTCTATAGCAGCAATAATAACTAACATAATAGCTCTATAACAGCAATAATAACTAACATAACAGCTCTATAACAGCAATAATAACTAACATAACAGCTCTATAACAGCAATAATAACTAACATAATAGCTCTATAACAGCAATAATAACTAACATAACAGCTCTATAACAGCAATAATAACTAACATAACAGCTCTATAACAGCAATAATAACTAACATAACAGCTCTATAACAGTATCCACACTAGACCAAGTAAACTTCACAAGATTTGGTAAGTTCATCGAAAGTGCACAGTACTTCTAACATCAACAAACAACACAGGGGAAGTTATTTAAAACTGGGGATTTGCCCCATTCCTTGGAGGAACTACAAATCTTCTTCGACAAATGTAGTAGCCGTAGCTTGTGACGAGATGAATGAACTTCTCGCAACCTGTCATGTCCATGAGCACAGATAACCCACAGCAATGAGATAGCGCATTCATCAATCTGTGGGAGGAAAACCCCGCCTCTCATCACAGCTCTGTCGTATCTCTTGACTTGCTTCAGTCATTCTCAGCCGGTCGAACAAGCAGTCAGACAGTCAAGGCTGTCACCCACTTCCTGTTTTGACATTTCCCAGCAGCCAATTTTTCAAGCAACCTAAAAGTTCAGCTTTTCAATATCGAGGAAATAACAGTTGTTCATGATTATTTTCAGCTGTTTTTTTGTGGAATAATTACCGCGCTATGTCATCCGATATGGAAATGCTTGCGAACATAATATTAATCTTCTTCCTCTTGTAAGATAAACATAAAACAATATGGAAGATCTAAACTGAAAAGAAAGACAAGACAAACTACAACATTTCAACAAAAGCATCCATCAGGTATAACAAACAAACAATGCAGATTAAACACACAAGTCCAAGCCAGAAAACACAACACAGAACTAACAAATGGCGGGGAAAAAAACGGTGGCCAGGATTTACGTAGAATCTGGAGAAAATATAATTAGACAGGTATGGTTAGACGAAAAGATACAATAACAGTGAACTATTTAAACACAATTAAAAGGGAGTCCCATAGGGAAATATTTTGTTCTCTGCAGCTCTAGTTGTGGCTCCACATTGTATGTATCTCCTTCTTTCTATTCTTACCTATTTTCCTTTCAGCGTCGAGGGCAGTTCTAATTTATGATCTTTTGCT
The DNA here is from genome assembly GCA_032433765.1 of Megaustenia siamemsis. Classification (NCBI taxonomy): domain Eukaryota; kingdom Metazoa; phylum Mollusca; class Gastropoda; order Stylommatophora; family Ariophantidae; genus Megaustenia; species Megaustenia siamemsis. The sequence continues at coordinate 4,975,338 of JAVIAB010000088.1, forward strand.
CTCCAGTTCGCCTCTACTGTTGTTATGTTTCCTAGTGTTTCTAATATTCCATCAATCCATCTTTTGTTCTTCTGTTGAACTCTCCTGTTGTTATATTTCCTACTGTTTCTAATATTCCATCAATCCATCTTTTGTTATTCTGTTGAACTCTCCTGTTGTTATATTTCCTACTGTTTCTAATATTCCATCAATCCATCTTTAGTTCTTCTGTTGAACTCTCCTATTGTTATATTTCCTACCGTTTCTAATATTCCATCAATCCATCTTTAGTTCTTCTGTTGAACTCTCCTATTGTTATATTTCCTACTGTTTCTAATATTCCATCAATTCATCCCTTTCGTGGTCGACCCCTGAGTCTGATGTTCTTATAACATTTATTGAAGGCACATGTTTTGCTCCTTCTATCTTATCTCGTAGGCATATAATTCTATCTGTTGCTTCTTTATTTAATTATTCAATGGCAGGAATTACTTCTAACCTTTTTGTTAATGAGATCTCCATTTCAGCTTTCTCAGATTAGTAAAGGAACCTTCCTAAGTGTCATGATCAAACGTTTTGTTTTGGGATATTCATATATGAATCATATCCTACTTGCCATATTACTACCGTGTCCTCTATTCGAAATAAGACACTTATTAAATAATTAATTAGAAAAATCATTATTTCTGAAATATCGGTATATGCTTCCCAAAATTATCACAACACCGAAGCAATAAAACAATAAACTTAAAAAAAACCCTGATATTTCTGGATTTTAAAGTCACAATAAAAAGAAAACGTGTTAAGCAGATGCAGCACAAACATAAAAACCAGATTAGCTGAGGCCAAAATAGCATTTCAGAAAATGAAAAACGTCCGGCACAATAAGTCTGTCAATAGAAGTGAGAACTTTTGACATCTGTAACCTTTGACATCATTAACCTCTGACCATAGTAACCTTTGACAGTAGTAACCTGTAACATCACAGACCTATGAAATCAGTAACATATGCCATCAAGGTCGGTGGCAACGAAAGCCTAACCCTATCGGACACGAACATTGAGAGGAGGTCTCATTTTTAAGTTGAGCGCTAGAGAGAACAACCGGAAAATGTCGGCTTCAGTCTGAGATTGGGACACACAAGGAAGAGTCGGGTCGCCACAATCTGAACATAACAATTTACCGAGATGTCCCTCGTAGGTACTGTGTGGATCGTGCTCTGTCCCGAAGTCTTCTTGTGTTTTATTATCAAATTAGCCGGACAATGAACGGACAGTGTCCAAGACGAATCTTTCAGTGTTTTATCATGAAATTAGCCGGACAATGAACGGACAGTGTCCAAGACGAATCTTTCAGTGTTTTATCATGAAATTAGCCGGACAATGAACGGACAGTGTCCAAGTCAAATTTTTCAGTGTTTTATCATGAAATTAGCCGGACAATGAACGGACAGTGTCCAAGTAAAATCTCAGTTTTTTATCATGAAATTAGCCGGACAATGAACGGACAGTGTCCAAGTCAAATCTTTCAGTGTTTTATCATGAAATTAGCCGGACAATGAACTGACAGTGTCAAAGTCAAATCTTTCAGTGTTTTATCATGGAATTAGCCGGAAAATGAACTGACAGTGTCAAGTCAATCTTTCAGTGTTTTATCATGAAATTAGCCGGACAATGAACTGACAGTGTCAAAGTCAAATCTTTCAGTGTTTTATCATGAAATTAGCCGGAAAATGAACTGACAGTGTCAAGTCAATCTTTCAGTGTTTTATCATGAAATTAGCCGGACAATGAACTGACATTGTCAAGTCAATCTTTCAGTGTTTTACCATGAAATTAGCCGGACTGAACTGACAGTGTCCACATCAGATTGTCATAATCCAATTACATCAAATAAAAGACAGACTCCTACAAATAAACATGTTACTTAATGTAGAATGAGCGAAATCATGAAATCTTTAAAAGTCCGAGAGGGGAGAATGAAAACAGGGCCATATTAAAAGTTCAATCGTCTACTATTTATTTTATGAAACACACAAAAGAGGAAATGAGAAAATCATGTTATTGATATTTTCCAGTATACAATAACAACAACAAAACACATAATCATGGCAGACTGGTTGATAACATAGTTCATTGTAATCTGGTCTCCGTTATCATTTCAAATGCTCATAATGAGACCGTCAGTTGTCCGTGACATTTCAATATTGTGTACACGCAGCTACTACATTCTTGACTGTCTATTGGAGATTAGTAATAACTGCTCAACCAACCAGATGTGAGTATTCTATCAGTTCCTGGTAACCGAATTTCTGGACTTGGTTGTCATTAGATACCTTAAAACGGAAGTAAAGATTGTCACACGCAGCTGAGATTCTCGCCCAAATCACGTAACTTACACGTGAATAGGACGCGGCTTCTCTTCTCACCTGTCCTAGAAGGTACCGTGTATTGATGGCTAAATGCGTCACGAACATTGTAGTCCACATCACGATCACTACAGGGAGACCAATACTATTTATGTGGAGACTTATCCTTAATGAGCGACGGAAGGGTTAATTCTATCACTTCAAAATGTGCATTTCGAGGGAATTTCTTGTATTTATTAAAATAATAATCATCATCATCATCGTGCGCCTTCTCCGCAACGAAGGTTGGCTACCATGGATCGCCATTCTACTCTGTTTCTTGCTTTGATGGTGCAGGCTGTCATAGATTGACTTGTCCATCTTTTGATGTTACTCGTCCATGTTAGTCTTGGTCTGCCTCTGCCTCTTTTACCTTGTATTTTTCCTTCCAATATTACTTTTAGTAGGTTGTTGTGTCTTTTAACATGCCCCAAAAAATTCATTTGTCTTGTCTTAATTGTGTTTAGTAGTTCTCTTTTTATTTTCAGTTGTTTTAAAACTTTATCATTTGTTATCTTTTGTTTCCATCCAATTCTACCTATTCTTCTATAAATCCACATTTCAAAGGCTTCAATTTTCTGTTCTGTTTTCTTGTCTAATGTCCATGTTTCTGCACCATACAGGAATATTGAGAAGACGTAACATTTTGCCATTCTTAGTTTCAGCCCTGCTGATATTTGTTTTGTTGTTAGTATATTTTTCATGACATTAAAATTACTTTTTGCCATACCTATTCTTTTGTTTATTTCAGTTTTACATTTTCCATCATTGGCTATAGTATGTCCCAGGTAGTTGTAGCTCTTGATTAAAATAAGAATATAGCAAATTCGATTCTATTTCATTTTCCTCTGGGACCGAAGGCGGCACTTAGGCCGGAAGTCATAGTTCTCCACTATTGACGGAAGTCATAGTTCTCCACTATTGACGGAAGTCATAGTTCTCCACAATTGACGGAAGTCATAGTTCTCCACTATTGACGGAAGTCATAGTTCTCCACTATTGACGGAAGTCATAGTTCTCCACAATTGACGGAAGTCATAGTTCTCCACTATTGACGGAAGTCATAGTTCTCCACTATTGACGGAAGTCATAGTTCTCCACTATTGACGGAAGTCATAGTTCTCCACTATTGACGGAAGTCATAGTTCTCCACTATTGACGGAAGTCATAGTTCTCCACTATTGACGGAAGTCATAGTTCTCCACTATTGACGGAAGTCATAGTTCTCCGCTATTGACGGAAGTCATAGTTCTCCGCTATTGACGGAAGTCATAGTTCTCCGCTATTGACGGAAGTCATAGTTCTCCACTATTGACGGAAGTCATAGTTCTCCACTATTGACGATTTACTGCAAGTTCTTGTAGTTCTTGCTTGTTTCTTAGTCACGTGGTTCAGTATTCCCCAGTAATTGTTCTATCTAGCGATTTGTTTCGGTCTGCCTTGTTTTCTGTTACCAGATGGTTTCCATACGAATGCCTGAAGGGGACAACTTTCTTCATTTATTCTCAGCACATGACCCTTGTATTTCCAACGATTTCTTCTTATACATTTTGGCAAGTATTCTTGTTTAGATTCCTCTCTTATCTGTTCATTTGAAATGTATTTTTTCCAGCTTATGTTTGAGATCCTACGAAGACATTTGTTTTCAAAGACATTTAATTTCCTATTTAAAATCTTGGTGGATGTCCAACTTTCACATACATTTGTTAGCACTGGCATCCCACAAGAGTTCAAAATACAATTTTATGCACGCTTAAACATTTTTTTTTAAAAATAATTTTAAAAACAAGTATAGGGCAAATGAAGGAAGTATCTCTATCTTACAAGGTCATATCAAAGATGTGGTGACTTCAGCTACTTCCTGAACCAAGTAGAGAGAAACAGGGGATATATTGGCTTGACTATCAACGTAGAACAAAGGCTAGCCACATCGTTATACATATAAAACATACCAGTCAATCTGTCTTCATGGCTGTAGGAGCAGCAACAATCACATTCATTCATAGAGTCTTGTCTCTGCAACGAAGGTTGGCTACCATGAAGCGCCATTTCGCCCTGTCTCTAGCTTTGATGGAGCAGATTGTCATAGGCAGACTTGTACATCTTTTGATGTTACTCGTCCATGTTAGCCTTGTTCTGCCTCTTCTACCTTGTATTTTCCCTTCCAATATTACTTTTAGTAGGCTGCTGTGTCTCTTAACATGCCCCCAAAATCTCATTTCTCTTTTTGAATTGTGTCTACTAGTTCTCTTTTCATTTTTATTTCTTTTAAGACGTCATCGTTTGTTTTCTTTTCATTCCATTCATTTCTTCCTATTTTTCTATAAATCCACATTTTAAAAGCTTCAATTTTCTTTCCTGTTGCCTTGTCCAATGTCCATGTTTCGACACCATACATGAGTTTTAAGGAGATATAATATTTTGCTATTTATAGTTTTAGCCATAATATTATTTGTTTATTTTATGTTAGTATATTCTTCATTTCATTAAAATTACTTTTTGCCATTCCGATTTTGTGTGTGTTTATTTCAGTTTTACATGTTCCAATGACTGCTTTCAGTTCTTCCAGTGTAGTTGTAGAGGAATCAAATGGACACACAAATGACAGAAATCCTGAAGCGAAACAGACTAACAATTGCCAGTCTGCTTCAACATATGTCTGCTTCTTCCTCTTTCGCAGCTTTTTTTGTCTTTAGAAGAAGAGTCTTTACATGTTGAATTTCTTCATCCTTTCAGCTTTGTGTGGAGCTTAAGTCTTCGACTAACACTTTCAGCTTTCTGTGGAGCTTAAGTCTTCAACAAACACTTTCAGCTTTCTGTGGAGCTAAAGTCTTCAACTAACACTTTCAGCTTTCTGTGGAGCTTAAGTCTTCAACTAACACTTTCAGCTTTCTGTGGAGCTTAAGTCTTCAACTAACACTTTCAGCTTTCTGTGGAGCTTAAGTCTTCAACTAACACTTTCAGCTTTCTGTGGAGCTAAAGTCTTCAACTAACACTTTCAGCTTTCTGTGGAGCTAAAGTCTTCAACTAACACTTTCCAGGCCGTTCTGTTTCTTCCCATTATTTCTAGATTGTTCTATACTGCCCCATCATCTTTATCTCTGCTTGCACCTGTCTTCTCCAAGTATATTTGGACTTACTTGTTTGCTTTCACTGCTGGGGATTCTAAAAATTGTGTTTTTTGTTGTGTCTGTAATTTATTATTAGCCGTTCTTAACTTGCCTTCGGTCTTTAATCCCAGCTATGTTTAGTGCGTGCCTAGATACTTAATGCAAGTAATAATTTAAAGCCAGCGCATCCGATATTTTAATACCTCCACCCCCCCCCTCCCCAATGTCATTGGCAGACAAGTTGTACTGGTGGCGTTGATTGTACGCCGACTAGATACTGCGACTTCCGCTTTAATCACTCAAAGATTGCAAGCATGTAGGACTGGTGAGTCAATCACTCAAAGATTGCAAGCATGTACGACTGGTGAGTCAATCACTCAAAGATTACAAGCATGTACGACTGGCGAGTCAATCACTCAAAGATTGCAAGCATGTACGACTGGTGAGTCAATCACTCAAAGATTGCAAGCATGTACGACTGGTGAGTCAACCACTCAAAGATTGCAAGCATGTACGACTGGTGAGTCAATCACTCAAAGATTATAAGCATGTATGACTGGTAAGTCAATCACTCAAAGATTACAAGCATGTATGACTGATAAGTCAATCACTCAAAGATTACAAGCATGTATGACTGATAAGTCAATCACTCAAAGATTACAAGCATGTACGACTGGTGAGCAATCACTCAAAGATTACAAACATGTACGACTGGTGAGTCAATCACTCAAAGATTACAAGCATGTATGACTGATAAGACAATCACTCAAATATTACAAACATGTACGACTGGTGAGTCAATCACTCAAAGATTACAAGCATGTATGACTGATAAGTCAATCACTCAAAGATTACAAGCATGTATGACTGATAAGTCAATCACTCAAAGATTACAAGCATGTATGACTGATAAGTCAATCACTCAAAGCTTGCAAACATGGATAACTGATAAGTCAATCACATAAAGCATGCAAGCATGTATGACTGATAAGTCAATCATTCAAAGATTGCAGTTATGTACAATTGATAGATTAATCACTCAAAGATTCCAATCATGTACAACTGATACGTCAATCACTCAAAGATTGCAATCATGGACAACAGATAAGACAATCACACAAAGATTGCAGGTATGTACAACTGATAAGTGAATCACTCAAAGACTGCAAGCATGTACAACTGGTGAGTCAATCACTCATATATTGCGAGCATGTACAACTGGTGAGTCAATCACTAAAAGACTGCAATCATGTACAACTGGTGAGTCAATCACTCATATATTGCGAGCATGTACAACTGGTGAGTCGATCACTCAAAGATTACAAGCATGTACAACTGATAAGTCAATCACTCAAAGACTGCAAGCATGTACAACTGGTGAGTCAATCATTCAAAGACTGCAAGCATGTACAACTGATAAGTCAATCACTCAAAGACTACAAGCATATTCAACTGGTGAGTCAATCACTCAAATATTGCAAGCATGTACAACTGGTGAGTCGATCACTCAAAGATTGCAAGCATATACAACTGGTGAGTCAATCACTCAAAGACTGCAAGCATGTACAACTGGTGAGTCAATCACTCAAAGACTGCAAGCATGTACAACTGGTGAGTCAATCACTCAAAAAAAGGGGGGGGGGGTTGATTGATCTCGAGGCAAGACGCCGGTCTTGAGACAGAGAGGTTGTGATTTCAAATCCTGGCTGCACCAGATCGGGATTGTTATTTGTGATTTCTCTCTGCAGCAACCATCTCTGATCTCAGCAGCGAGGCCTGGCCCTTGCAAGGTCAATTACTAATCGACGGGAAAATATATGAGTACCTGGGATGACGGAGTTACCTGCCCGGGCGGCGAGTGACCTCCTTGCACAAGGCTGCCATGAAAATACGAATTAACACGCAAAATTCAGTTCCTAATCTATAGGGACTTCACCAGACTTGAAAGCTGGAGAAAGCAACAAAAAATAAGCAACGAAACAAAAATCACTCAAAGTTTGTAAACATTTGCACGTGATATGTATATTTCTGGAAAGCTGCAAATATGTACAGCTGATGTGTCTATTTATCAAAGATTACAGACATGTGCAATACAAACATGAACACTATAGACATGTGCACTATAGACACGTACACTATAGACATGTGCACTATAGACATGTACACTATAGACATGTACACTATAGACATATACACTATAGACATGTACACTATATACATGTACACTATAGACATGTACACTATAGACATGTACACTATATACATGTGCACTATAGACATGTACACTATAGACATGTACACTATAGACATGTACACTATATACATGTACACTATAGACATGTAAACTATATACATGTACACTATATACATGTGCACTATAGACATGTACACTGAACAGAGAGCAAGAGAAGAAAGCTGGAACAGAAGCATGAAAGGTTTCGTACAAACAGTGCGACCTGGTAATCTTCAGCGTGTGTCCACGTCCTGATCATGTGCGACTGAACACATTGTTTCACCCGGTGTGGGGAGATATCGATTTTTCATGACAATCAATCAAACATTCAGTCAATATGCCTTCAATCCTAGCTTGCCATACATCTCATCCTTCTGAATTCATGATTGTCCAGAAGAAGCACAAAAGCTCATGTAGGCCCAGGGCATCACACACTGAATTCAATCGAGTTTCAGAGAAATATTTAACAACCAAGAGAGAGTTCTCATCTGTGAACATAAAAGTGACGTCCCTGGAATTCTTTACATGCAAGGAACAAAGGGCCCCAAGATGAACATATTTTACCACGTGCCTGAACACAGTTACGAAACATTGCTACTGGATCATATTTCTCCAGAATGTTTGATTTACGACTCGATACTACGACCAATAAGTCGCATTCTATCGGCTCCCACAGGTCCAGACGAAACAGATTTTGAGCGTAATCAGAGACCTAGAGGAAACGGCGTTTTTAATTGCATTTCTAGAGATGAGTACGTTCAGCTGGGCAAACAAGGGAGCTCACTCAACATTCAACAGAGGTCAGGGATTTTCATTATTGCTTGTATTTTGGGTCTTTTCATTTGAGGTCTTAAATCAAGGTAGTGTTTTCATGACAGACGATGAGTACAAATCAGAGTTTAGTGTTGCTGTTGTGATCGCTCCAGACGTCATCAATCATGTTTGAATGTAAGTCTCGCGAGTCCAGCATGCAGGAAGATGGCGGATTTATCGGGGGATAGCCATTTCGGGATTATTTCCCCTTGACGCAATGAACTGTCGGGGGCACTGGGATCTACACTTTTCTGTTGATGGTCAGCCAGTTTGAAGCGATGTATCTGTAAATCACACGAGCCTAGACAGATGTATGTATGCACTGGTTTTTTTATAACTGGTTTTTCTACTGCCTAGACCTCACTCGCACAGGCCTCTGGAACTTTTATGTTTCAGATTTTACAAATATATTTTGCTTCTTATCTGTAGCTTTTCATAATACTCCATTTGAACTGTTTTGATCTGACACCGGTCCCACATATAAAACAACATAATGTTTTACCAATTCAGGTCGTATTCAACAATCACAAACTATGTAAATCATATTCAAGTTTATTGAATCATTCTCTTGGCACTTGATGATTAGTGCTAGTACTTCAATTATCAATGACGTTCTTTATTGAGATGAACTCTCTAGACAAACGCCGGTCTTGATGGAGCTAGCTCTATCACTTACTGCCTGTGATATATATAACTCTATCTCTTACATTCACAACTGTATTACGTTACACATCCATTTTAATTGGCCTATTGACTTTTTGTTCTCTGGAGACAAGACTTCTGAATATAACTTGGAAACACTTCACACAAAAAAAACGATGTTATTAATGACTGATTTATCTTTATTGTACTTGTTCTCTGTATATTTAATGTACTTGTTTCTGTTCTTGTTATATCAATATAATTTAACTTCTACTGGGCGATGTTGTTTAACATGGCACTCATGTTGTTTGTGTGTACTGTCTGTACCCACGACATCACAAGCGATGTTGTTTAACATGGCACTCATGTTGTTTGTGTGTACTGTCTGTACCCACGACATCACAAGCGACGTTGTTTAGCATGGCACTCATGCTGTTTGTGTTTACTGTCTGTACCCACGACATCACAAGCGACGTTGTTTAGCATGGCACTCATGCTGTTTGTGTTTACTGTCTGTACCCACGACACCACAAGCGACGTTGTTTAGCATGGCACTCATGTTATTTGTGTTTACTGTCTGTACCCACGACACCACAAGCGACGTTGTTTAGCATGGCACTCATGCTGTTTGTGTTTAATGTCTGTACCCACGACACCACAAGCGATGTTGTTTGACATGGCACTCATGCTGTTTGTGTTTACTGTCTGTACCCACGACACCACAAGCGATGTTGTTTAGCATGGCACTCATGTTGTTTGTGTTTACTGTCTGTACCCACGACACCACAAGCGACGTTGTTTAGCATGGCACTCATGCTGTTTGTGTTTACTGTCTGTACCCACGACACCACAAGCGATGTTGTTTAACATGGCACTCATGCTGTTTGTGTTTACTGTCTGTACCCACGACATCACAAGCGACGTTGTTTAGCATGGCACTCATGTTGTTTGTGTTTACTGCCTGTACCCACGACATCACAAGCGATGTTGTTTAACATGGCACTCATGCTGTTTGTGTTTACTGCCTGTACCCACGACATCACAAGCGATGTTGTTTAACATGGCACTCATGCTGTTTGTGTTTACTGTCTGTACCCACGACATCACAAGCGACGTTGTTTAGCATGGCACTCATGTTGTTTGTGTTTACTGTCTGTACCCACGACATCACAAGCGACGTTGTTTAGCATGGCACTCATGTTGTTTGTGTTCACTGCCTGTACCCACGACATCACAAGCGACGTTGTTTAGCATGGCACTCAGGCTGTTTGTGTTTACTGCCTGTACCCACGACATCACAAGCGACGTTGTTTAGCATGGCACTCAGGCTGTTTGTGTTTACTGTCTGTACCCACGACATCACAAGCGACGTTGTTTAGCATGGCACTCATGCTGTTTGTGTTTACTGCCTGTACCCACGACATCACAAGCGACGTTGTTTAGCATGGCACTCATGTTGTTTGTGTTTACTGTCTGTACCCACGACATCACAAGCGACGTTGTTTAGCATGGCACTCATGTTGTTTGTGTTTACTGTCTGTACCCACGACATCACAAGCGACGTTGTTTAGCATGGCACTCAGGCTGTTTGTGTTTACTGTCTGTACCCATGACATCAAAAGCGACGTTGTTTATCATGGCACTCAGGCTGTTTGTGTTTACTGAATGTACCCATGACATCACAAGCCACGTTGTTTATCATGGCACTCATGTTGTTTGTGTTCACTGCCTGTACCCACGACATCACAAGCGATGTTGTTTAACATGGCACTCATGTTGTTTGTGTTCACTGCCTGTACCCACGACATCACAAGCGATGTTGTTTAACATGGCACTCATGTTGTTTGTGTTCACTGCCTGTACCCATGACATCACGTGAACTGGGTTATCTTCCCTTATTGTTTCAGTCCCTTGATTAGGCCACTTAACTCTGACATTCTTTCCTCTGATCTTTGTTTGCGCACGGACATGACTCCCTCGGGCTAGTCTATTGTACCACTGCCTCATCCCCTCTCCAACGCCTATTGTTTACGTAGGTGTCTAGCCGGTTCGGGGAGCCGCGATAGCTCAGTGGTTAGTGAACTGGACTACCACGGACAAGGGGTAGGGTTCGATCCCAACCGACGGCTTCCGGGTTCACCCAACCTTAAATGGGTACCGGATTTTTTTTTCTGGGAAAGTAAAGCAGCACGGGCGTAATACCGACCACATTACCCCAAAAATCATGTGCTGAAGGTCTGTAAAATATAGGGTCACTAACACCTTATTTCCCTATACACCACTTGGCGTGACGGGGGTACTTTACTTACTTTACTAGCCGGCTCGTCTATCCCCCCTGTTCTCACCTTACCCATTTACCACATACAGTTATAAATTTACGACTCCTGGTCTGTGTCTTGCTTGACTGCAGCGGTCATACCACGTGATGATTTCCCATGCGGTCTGCCCGGACCGGTCATTTGGATGGATTCCCCCAGCGAGACAGCACAGTCTCTCCAGTTAAGTCATTTTTAATATACTTTTATAGATTCATTATTTACTGTTCAATCTTTAGTTTTCAGCTCCCCATAATTTCTCTATACTTACGATTTTATATCTCTACACTTCACATATCCTCCCACATGTGACACATCTCTTCTTCATCTCACCATCCTATCTCTCATCTCCCTGTCCACCTCTCCCTAACTTCACCATCCGACATGTAACACATCTCTTCTTCATCTCACCATCCTATCTCTCATCTCCCTGTCCACCTCTCCCTAACTTCACCATCCGACATGTAACACATCTCTTCTTCATCTCACCATCCTATCTCTCATCTCTCTGTCCACCTCTCCCTAACTTTATCATCCGACATGTAACTGTAGATATTTGTGCCTCACCGTTTGTTCTCGTTGTCCCGTATTCTAAAGACCACAGGCCGACACGTCAGTATTTTGTTGTGTTCCTTCTTTGTAAAGCTGTAACCATTCCTTGGAGTGTATACCACACCCCACCACTGGCTCCTTGCTACCAGATTTATCGCAGCACTGCAATTATTTGCCTGTTCCCTGCTAGTAATGCTGTTACTACAGCTACTACCACTACTACAACAACTACTACTAATACTATTACTACAGCTGCTACAACAACAACAAACATCTACTACTACAACACCCACCACTACTACTACTACTACTACTACTACTACTACTGCTGCTACTACTATTACAGCTACCACTACTACAGCCCCCGCCACAACTACTACTACTACAGTTACCATAACTACAGCCACCACCACTACTACTACTACTACTACTGCAGTAACTATTACTACAGCCATTATTACTACTACTACTACTACAGGTGCTACTACTGCAGGTGCGACTACTACTGTTACTACTACAGCCACCACTACTACTACTACTACTACTCTGGGTGCTACTACTGCAGGTGCGACTACTACTACTACCACTACCACCACTACTACTACTACTACCACTAACACTACTACAACTACTACCACTACTACTACTACTACTACTACTACTACTACCACTACTACTACTACTTTTACTACTACTACTACTACCACCACTACTAATACTACTACCACAACTATAACTACTACTACTACTACCACTACTACTACCACTACTACTACTACTAGTACTACAGCCACTACTACAGCCACCACTACTGTATGAGAATGTGGTTATCTTACTCAACAGCAAGATAACGCAACCGTTAACGGTGCGCACCTGACCGACTGATTAATAATACACACAAACATATATCAACAACATAGCATTCACATGACGGCCAAGTGTTCACATGTTGAAGTGAATCCTCCCCCAACCTGTGAATGATTCTACGTAAGTTGTCAGAGATGCGTCCAGCGGGAAAGCAAACAGCACAAACTGGTCGTAACTGACGCAATGAACTGCTATTGTTCGTGTCCCCAGTAAGGCCGTTAATCACAAACGATTTAGAGATATCAAAGTGATGGAATGTGATCAAGCCCAGAACCACTAAATTCTGGTTTGACGTAACTGAAACAGAGCTTCAGTTTCCTTGGGCACAAGCCATCTTCATATAGCCCCCGTCTTTGGCAGGAAATTTTATTACCATGAGCGTCATCTCATCACGCTTCTTGAATTGATAATAATAGTAGACTCTACCAGTTATTTACCTGTCTCAATGTCGATATTGTCAGTTCAATTGAATCTCTGCTTTTCTTTTATCTTATTGTCTTGTACTTGTGATTATAAAATAATTGTTAATATGACAATATGTTGATTTGATGTTCCCATAAATCTATATGGTCTTCTTCGGATATCTCTTCATTTCTGATGTTATATCTCGTGTGTTTCCTATAATGCGTATGACACACTTCATTTCTGATGTTATATCTCGTGTGTTTCCTATAATGCGTATGACACACTTCATTTCTGATCTTATATCTCGTGTGTTTCCTGTAATGCGTATGACACACTTCATTTCTGATCTTATATCTCGGGTGTTTCCTGTAATGCGTATGACACACTTCATTTCGAATCTTATATCTCGTGTGTTTCCTATAATGCGTATGACACACTTCATTTCTGATCTTATATCTCGTGTGTTTCCTGTAATGCGTATGACACACTTCATTTCTGATCTTATATCTCGTGTGTTTCCTATAATGCGTATGACACACTTCATTTCTGATCTTATATCTCGTGTGTTTCCTGTAATGCGTATGACACACTTCATTTCTGATCTTATATCTCGGGTGTTTCCTGTCATGCGTCTGACACACTTCATTTCTGATCTTATATCTCGGGTGTTTCCTGTCATGCGTCTGACACACTTCATTTCTGATCTTATATCTCGGGTGTTTCCTGTCATGCGTCTGACACACTTCATTTCTGATCTTATATCTCGTGTGTTTCCTGTCATGCGTCTGACACACTTCATTTCGAATCTTATCTCTCGGCTGCTTCTTGTCAAATAAATAATTATTTCAAAATAATCAAGTGAATCTCACACAAAAAATGAGGTGACCGTTTGACGCTATCTCCTGGAGATTACATATAAGGGATCAACTCAATCTCGACAAATTCCAATCGGCCCATATTAAAGATTAGGTACCTGACTGACCAAGTTAGAGCAAGTACTAAACTCGCGGAATGCACTGACCCCTCCCACACACTTCCAAATGTTTTGACGTATTAGGAGCGACTGAAATACCTCATTCTCCTATCACAATAAAAGTCAAACGTCCCTCTTTGTATTATCCCAAGTTGGCTTTTCTAAAGTCATGTGATCTCTCTCATAACTCGCAAAGATAATGATGCATAAAAACAGTCACTTATGTTGCAAAACAAAATGTCAAAACTCAGACAATTGGATTTATCTAAACACTTAGACAGAGACACAGTCCATATTAAATGTCTCCCAATCTCCCATTTCTCTTGTTTAAAATGTAATGCAGCGGTTCCCAGCCTGCGGTATCAGTGCCCCCCGATTCGTGGTAGCGATATAGAAGGCAAGATAAATAAATAAACAAATTCATCAATGTCTATCTATGGCTTATAGAGAATGTGCTATTAACGTCTTTTTCTATTACAGCCGCGTATGTTTGGATATTGTGGGCAGTATTACGTCAGTGCTGTTATTTTTTCCCCTTAAACATTATCCGGTGTTGAAATTAGGCTGGAAGAGCGCAGAGGTCGTAGATCGTGATTTAATCGGACAATGTTCTGAGTTCGCTAATAAAAGCTACAACTAGGCTTCTACTAATACCTACCTACCTATCTACCTACCTACCTACCTACCTACCTACATACCTATCTACATATCTACCTACCTGTATATTGTATATTCATCATACCTATCGTGTGTACATCATACTCATCTTGTGTACATCATACCCATCTTGTGTACATCATACATATCATGTGTACATCATATCTATCGTGTGTGCATCATACCCATCTTGTGTACATCATACATAGCATGTGTAAATCATATCTATCTTGTGTATTTCACACCCATCTTGTATACATCATACCTATCTTGTGTACATCATACCCATCATGTGTACACCATACCCATCTAGTGTACACCATACCCATCTTGTGTACATCATACATATCATGTGTACATCATATCTATCGTATGTACATCATACCCATCTTGTGTACACCACACATATCTTGCATACATCATAACTATCCTGTGTATATCATACCCAACTTGTACACATTATATCTATCTTTTATACATCCTAACGAAGGTCAGAAAATGCGGGACAGAAATGAAATCAACTGATTGGCAAAAAGAAAGTAAAAAAAAAATGCATGCTTATATCAAAGTAAAAAAAAAAAAGCATGCTTATATCAAAGTAAAAAAAAAATGCATGCTTATATCAAAGTAAAAAAAAAAAGCATGCTTATATCAAAGTAAAAAAAATCATCCTTATATCAAAGTAAAAAAAATCATCCTTATATCAAAGTAAAAAAAAATCATCCTTATATCAAAGTAAAAAAAAATCATCCTTATATCAAAGTAAAAAAAAATCATCCTTATATCAAAGTAAAAAAAAATCATCCTTATATCAAAGTAAAAAAAAAAATGCATGCTTATATCAAAGTAAAAAAAAATCATCCTTATATCAAAGTAAACAAAAATGCATGCTTATATCAAAGTAAACAAAAATGCATGCTTATATCAAAGTAAACAAAAATGCATGCTTATATCAAAGTAAACAAAAATGCATGCTTATATCAAAGTAAACAAAGTGGAGACTCAGATTGAGAATAAAACAATATTTGTACTATAGCCATCCAACATTCTTATATAGTGCCGAAACATGGACGTTAAATGAAGAAACAGACAAGGAAGATTCAGCTGTAAAATGTAGAATTATAGAAGAATCATGAGATTTGAATGTAAACAAATTCCAACAAATAATGACATTTTAAAAGAGCTGAAAATGAAGAAAGACCTACTATCATTACGTCATTATCGCATTGCTGGTGTCTGCCGGGGGGTAGTATCATCATCATCATGTGCCATACCGGTTGCCGAAGGCGATCATGTCCTTCCACAATCTTCTATCTACAGTGCATCGTATCAGTTCTGTTGTTGATTGTTTTCCATGAGACCAAGCTATCTTGTTTACGAGATAGTTTGGGGGACAGTATCATCATCATGTGCCATACCGGTTGGCGTAGGCGATCATGTCCTACCACAATCTTCTCTCTTCAGTTCATCGTATCAGTTCTGTTGTTGACTGTTGGCCATGACTCCAAGCTATCTTGTATACGAGATAGCTTGAGGGACAATATAAGACCCGAGAATAAAGGCTGCTTATCACTGTGAGCTGTGGCTGCGAGGTGTTCCAGTCTGGGTATTTATTTCCTCCCCCCCCCCCCCCCATTATTAAAAAAAACACTATTTTTGGTAGCATATCGGGAATCTAGCCGTCGTTTACTGACCACGATTTTGAATCAGAAAATAAAACAAGAAATTCTGTGGACACAAAGAAAGAAACAATAATTTAGTGCAAGTCATCACGGAAGAGAAAACACAAGTTACATCAGGCAGAATAGGACACATACTAAAGTGGGATGATAACATCGGGAGACAGATTGGAGAACCAGTGACAGCAATAATTATCATATCAAAGCAAGAGATAGGAAGAAACGATGTTCCATTGTTGGCAACTTTCCATACAGAGAAGGCACATTTTGATGAGGGGTTAAGGCAAAGAAATGCAAATGAATGCATAAAAATGCGAAGCTGCAGTAAAGCTGAATATGAGGAAAAATAAAAAATACAAAAAAAATGGTTTAGTCTGTGTCGTCCACTTATCACGTAAAGCTTCTAACATACCATTTTTTTTATTGTTATATTTTTCCACATTTTGATGAGCATGTTTATACACCGGGAGGCTTGGTGGTCTGGAGGTAGGACGTTAACTTCAGCACAGGAAAGATTCGGGTTCAAAGCCCACCAGAAGCGGTGATAAATTTTCAAAAATAGGAAAATTTATTCCGTGGTCTCTTGATGACGTCACCCTCTCCTGAGCTCGTTTGTAGTGAGATCCGACGTCTAACCCTCTCGGATAACGGCAATAAACAGGAGGTCTCGTGTGCACTTGCGCACGTTAAAGATCTCTTGGCAGTTAAAATCGAAATGAGTAGGTCATAATATGGTCGATGGCCGGGCAACATTGTCATCAAAGACCTACCCACAAGTAGTGTAGGTGGCTGTGAACTCAACAGAAAAGTGGAATAACATGCACCGAAATACAATAGATTTGGCACCGAAACTGTTTCGGTGCCAAAACCGCACGAGAAGTAGTATGTTAGGGTTCACCTCCACCTACACTACTAGCTTTTTGTTGTTTTTTTTGTTGGAATTTGAGATGTAAGGGTGTCAAATATTATGTGGGAGGTATGCCTTGAGGTTATATTTCAATTTTTTATCGAATTCAGGGGCGTAACCCTCAAAAATGGTAAGGGGGGTTACAATTTCAAAAGTGATTTTTAAGTAAATTTTTGGTGTGGGGATGTCTAAAATAAAGTTTTAGGTAAGCCTACGTGGTAAATTAACAATTTTTATCGATTTCAGGGGCGTAACCCTCAAAAATGGTAAGGGGGTTACATTTTCAAAAGAGATTTTTAAGTAAATTTTTGGTGTGGGGATGTCTAAAATAAAGTTTTAGGTAAGCCTACGTGCTAAATTAACGATTTTTATCGATTTCAGGGGCGTAACCCTCAAAAATGGTAAGGGGGGTTACAATTTCAAAAGTGCTTTTTAAGTAAATTTTTGGTGTGGGGATGTCTAAAATAAAGTTTTAGGTAAGCCTACGTGTTAAATTTACGATTTTTATCAATTCTATGGGCGTAACCCTCAAAAAATGATAAGGGGGTAAAATCCTAAAAGTGGTTTTTAATGTAAATTTTTGCAATGGGGATGTCTAAAATAAAGTTTTAGGTAAGCCTATGTGCTAAATTTACGATTTTTATCGATTCCATGGGCGTAACCCTCAAAAATGGTAAGGGGGTAACAATCTCAAAAGTGATTTTTAAGTAAATTTTTGGTGTGGGGATGTCTAAAATAAAGTTTTAGGTAAGCCTACGTGCTAAAATTACGATTTTTTTTTACCGATTTAATGGGCGTAACCCTCAAAAATGCTAAGGGGGTAAAATCCTAAAAGTGGTTTTTTATGTAAATTTTTGCAATGAGGATGTCTAAAATAACGGTTTTTTTTTTTTTGGACCTTGAATATAACTTTCGACTCGTTGTGTCTAACTATTATGACTATGTGAGTAGCTTTTTCTGGATTTTTAGGTCGACTTTTTTAGTATGAGCCTAAATTTTTGTGTTATGGCGGTAAAATGTTAGTGATATGGCCACTCTGTTTGGGCCTTTGGCTGTAACTATCTGTTCGATGTGTCTAACTAGTATGACTATGTGAGTAGATTTTTATGGTTTATAGGTCGACTTTTTTAGTATGAGCCTAAATTTTTGTGTTCTGGAGGTAAAATGTTAGTGATTTGGGATTTTGGATGTAACTATCTGTTCGATGTGTCTAACTAGTATGACTATGTGAGTACCTTTTTATCGTGTTGAGGTCGATTTTTTTAGTATGAGCCTACATTGTTGTGTTCTGTGGGTAAAATAGTTTCGATTTGACCAAACTTTTTTTTTTGGGACTTTGGCTGTAACTATCTGTTCGATGTGTCTAACTAGTATGACTATGTGAGTACCTTTTTATGGTGTTGAGGTCGCTTGAATATAACTTTCGACTCGTTGTGTCTAACTATTATGACTATGTGAGTAGCTTTTTCTGGATTTTTAGGTCGACTTTTTTAGTATGAGCCTAAATTTTTGTGTTCTGGAGGTAAAATGTTAGTGATATGGCCACTCTGTTTGGGACTTTGGCTGTAACTATCTGTTCGATGTGTCTAACTAGTATGACTATGTGAGTACCTTTTTAGGGTGTTGAGGTCGATTTTTTGCGTATGAGCCTATATTTTTGTGTTCTGTGGGTAAAATGTTAGTGATTTGGCCTAACTATTTGGGACTTTGGATGTAACTATCTGTTCGATGTGTCTAACTATTATGACTATGTGAGTAGCTTTTTCTGGATTTTAGGTCGACTTTTTTAGTATGAGCCTAAATTTTTGTGTTCTGGAGGTAAAATGTTAGTGATATGGCCACTCTGTTTGGGACTTTGGCTGTAACTATCTGTTCGATGTGTCTAACTAGTATGACTATGTGAGTACCTTTTTAGGGTGTTGAGATCGATTTTTTGCGTATGAGCCTATATTTTTGTGTTCTGTGGGTAAAATGTTAGTGATTTGGCCTAACTATTTGGGACTTTGGATGTAACTATCTGTTCGATGTGTCTAACTAGTATGAGTATGGGAGTAGATTTTTATGGTTTTGGGATCGACATTTTGAGTATGAGCCTAAATTTTTTGTGTTCTGGGGGTAAAATGTTTGCGATTTGGCCTATACACAGGGGCTGCGTTACTTTCACGCAAGCTCAAATAACGCGACAGCGTTAGACAAACCCTTGTTAGTTAACAACAGAAATGACTTTGAAACGTATATCGATAGATTAAATGAAAGTGATATATTAGGTTATACAGACAAAAATAGGGAGACAACCAAATACACCTTGGAAGCCTTAGTCAGTACGAGTGTTTATGTTTATAAACTTCAAGATTATCCTATAGGGTGTCTGCTAGATATCCCACACTACATTGCATCAAATCAAGGTAATAATATCCTTCAAACCGATTCCCATTCTAAAGTTTACAATGATAATCTCTGCTTCTTCCGTTGTCTAGCTGTCCATCGAGGTGCCTCCTAGGTTTCTGCCCTTGCCTCTTTGGTTTCTGCCTTTGTGTCTTTGGTTTCTGCCCTTGCCTCCTAGGTTTCTGCCCTTGCCTCTTTGGTTTCTGCCTTTGCCTCCTAGGTTTCTGACCTTGCCTCCTAGGTTTCTGACCTTGCCTCCTAGGTTTCTGACCTTCCCTCATTGTTTTCTAACACAGCTTCCTAGATTTCTGATCTTCCCTCCTTGTTTTCAGCCTTTGCTTCCTAGTTTTCTGTCCTTACCTCCTAGGTTTCTGCCCTTGCCTCCTAGGTTTCTGTCTTTGCCTCTTAGGTTTCTACCCTTGCCTCTTAGTTTCTGCCCTTACCTCCTAGGTTTCTGTCCTTGCCTCCTAGGTTTCTGTCCTTGCCTCCTAGGTTTCTGCCCTTGCCTCCTAGGTTTCTGCCCTTGTCTCCTAACTTTTATTTACCAGATTATATTTAAACTAGTCGGATGTGAGACTTCGTGTTATAAGCGCGCTTGATTCACGGCCGTTTATTTTCATAGTACTGTTCAGTCTAGCGGTCTGTGTTGTAGTGGAATATTTTACGGTGTAAGTTGAATTTTTTTTTTCTGTTTTTCTCTTAGCTCATAACGATGTGATAGGTTATCATTAAAGGAATTTGAGTTGTATTAATGGTGATGTGTATAAAGTACGTCTGTTAAGCCTTGTCGAGTGTATTATTCCTTCGTTTTTCATATGTTTATCTTATTGGTTCTTTAAAAAGTAAATATTTCAAGTCTTTTTGTAATTGATATTCAATGTTATTAATGTGTTACACTGGTGGTAAGGTAAAAATACGAATGAAGGCGGAACGCTAGGCGAGGTAAAGAGAGAGAGAGAGAGAGAGAGGAAGAAAGGTGGAATGGTAGGAGAGAAGTCTAGTCGGGGTTAGAAGAGCGCGAGAGAGAGAGAGAGAGAGAGAGAGCGAGAGAGAGAAGCCTATGAGAAAGAAGGTGAGATGCTATGTATTAATGGTGAGAATAATCAAGTGTTACAATAGGATGGACGCTAAAAATATGAGGGCGGGCGGGGGAGCTAAAGGGAGAGGAGGAGGGTGGACTGATAGGTTAGAAGTCTAAGAGAGGATAGGGGAGAAAGAGAGAGAGAGAGAGAGAGAGAGAGAGAAGGAAGGCGCGATGATAGGGATAAATGGAGAGAATGAGTAAGTGTTTCAATGGAGGGAAATCTAGGCAGGAATAGTAGAGAGAGAGAGAGAGAGAGAGAGAGAGAGAGAGAGAGAGAGATAGCGAACCACTAACACCGAGGAACATATTTACACTACCAGCTTAGACTAACCAGTAATCTCTAACTGTTTCACCCTTATGCTTCATTTATGGTACAACGTTAAGCTGACACCCAACTACATAGCTATAAATAATTGTTATACTTGTGCTATATATTTACTCAATGTACTGACTATGTTTGTAATGATATATAATATCAATGTATGTTATACACCTATTCAGCTAATAAAAGAATAAAATATATATATATTGTCTTCTGTTTTATATTGCTCGTTTTTCCTAGATGTTGTATAATCTACTAACCTATCACTATCGATTAAGTACATCAAGAACTCCAAAGTCAGGACACACCAAACATAAACAGGTCACTTCCAGGGTCACCGACACGAAAGATCATGGTTAACTCCCCCTGCGCCTACAGCACATTAGGCGCGCCGCGCGCCTACTATATATCTTTGTTAATTTACGGGAAAAATGCGGGTCAAATGGACCCTTGTATACTACTCCCACACTGTGGATCCCAGGCCGTGCTACGGAGTTGGTGCACATGGACCAGGACCCTCCTCTGATTTTTCGAGATTCTCGAGTGGGAAAGCGGAGCACCTATGGGTTGTCTTGTGTGCAGTGATGACCCTAACAACAACAACAACAACAACATTTATCATAATCATCATGATCTGTTTCTGTGTGAAATGTGCGTGTTCGTAGATTGGAATAACAATCTCTATGTTATTGAATTAGAGAGTTATAGAGTTATTGAGTGAGTTATTGAGTGGGTTATTGAATGAGTTATTGAGTGAGTTATTGAGTGAGTTATTGAGTGAGTTATTGAATGAGTTATTGAGTGAGTTATTGAGTGAGTTATTGAGTTTTTGAGTTATTTTCGGGTCGCCATCATTCCACTCCGAACATGTCCTTAGGTGCTCAGATCCCCTCCTCAGCAAGTCTCGCAGTGTCCAGGGACTGACGACTCCATTTCTATGTTGGTTGATAAGTCTTCTTACATTTTAATAATATGAAGTGACATTTTAAAATGGAAAATGACTACCAAAGGGTACTTAAAGGACTACCAAAGGGTACTTAAATCACTACCAAAAGCTACTTAAATGACTACCAAAGGATACTTAAATAACTATCAAAGGGTATTTAAATGACTACCAAAGGGTACTTAAATGACTACCAAAGGGTATTTAAATGACTACCAAAGGGTACTTAAATGACTACCAAAGGGTGCTTAAAGGACTAATAAAGGATATTTAAATGACTACCAAAGGGTACTTAAATGACTACCAAAGGGTACTTAATTGACTATCAAAGGGTATTTAAATGACTACCAAAGGGTACTTAAATGACTACCAAAGGGTATTTAAATGACTACCAAAGGGTACTTAAATGACTACCAAAGGGTATTTAAATGACTACCAAAGGGTACTTAAATGACTACCAATGGGTACTTAAACGACTACTAAAGTATACTTAAATAACTACTAAGGGTACTTAAATGACTACCAAATGGTATTTAAATGACTACCAAAAGCTACTTAAATGACTACCAAATGGTATTTAAATGACTACCAAAAGCTACTTAAATGACTACCAAAGGGTACTTAAATAACTACTAAAGGGTACTTAAATGACTACCAAATGGTATTTAAATGACTACCAAAGGATACTTAAATAACTACTAAAGGGTACTTAAATGACTACCAAAGGATATTTTAATGACTAGCAAAGTGTATTTCAATGACTAGCAAAGGGTATTTAAAAGACTACTAAAGGGTACTTAAATGACTACCAATGGGTACTTAAATAACTACTAAGGGGTATTTAAATGACTACCAAAAGCTACTTAAATGACTACCTAAGGGTATTTAAATGACTACCAAAAGCTACTTAAATGACTACCAAAGGGTATTTAAATGACTACCAAAAGCTACTTAAATGACTACCAAAGGATATTTAAATGACTACCAAAAGCTACTTAAATGACTACCAAAGGGTATTTAAATGACTGCCAAAAGCTACTTAAATGACTACCAAAGGGCACTTAAATGATTACCAAAGGGTACTTAAATGATTACCAAAGGGTACTTACATGACTACTAAAAGGTACTCAAATGACTATCTAAGGGTACTTAAATGACTACCAAAGACTATTTAAATGACTACCAAAGACTACTTAAATGACTACCAAAAGCTACTTAAATGACTACCAAAGGGTACTTATATGAAAACAAGCTTGGAACCTTCGATTTAATGTATTGCTGTTATTTGAGTCTCAGTCATTTGAGAACCCAATGTCTGCAGCACGCACGCTTTTCAAATGTTTACCGTAATTAGATTTATTTTCTCATGTTTATGTCTGTAGCGCCGTTCCCACCCCTAAACAAAACACGTTACACAAATTGTCTTCTTTCGTCTGGCCATGTTTTATCATTTTTGTTTGTCTGATTCCATCTTGCAATGCTCCCTCCAAAAAAAAACCACAATTCTTTGCATCTCTCTCTTAACGTGACAGGTTGTTTCCTTTCATGGTGTCTCAACATAACTTATTGCTTCTCTTCGTGGTGTCTCAACATAACTTATTGCTTCTCTTCGTGGTGTTTCAACATCACTTATTGCTTTTCTTCGTGGTGTCTCAACATAACTTATTGCTTCTCTTCGTGGTGTCTCAACATAACTTATTGCTTCTCTTCGTGGTGTCTCAACATAACTTATTGCTTCTCTTCGTGGTGTCTCAACATAACTTATTGCTTCTCTTCGTGGTGTATCAACATAACTTATTGCTTCTCTTCTTGGTGTCTCAACATAACTTATTGTTTCTCTTCTTGGTTTCTTAATATAACCTATTGCTTCTCCTTGTGGTGTCTCAACATAACTTATTGCTTCTCTTTGTGGTGTCTTAACCTAACTTTTTGATTCTCTTCGTGGTGTCTCAACATAACTTATTGCTTCTTTTCGTGGTGTCTCAACATAACTTATTGCTTCTCTTCGTGGTGTCTCAACAAATAAATTATTGCTTCTCTTCGTGGTGTCTCAACATAACTTATTGCTTCTTTTTGTGGTGTCTCAAAATAACTTATTGCTTCTCTTCATGATGTCTCAATCGGACTCATTTCTTCTTTTCGTGGTGTCTCAACATAACTTATTGCTTCTCTTCGTGGTGTCTCAACAAATAAATTATTGCTTCTCTACGTGGTGTCTCAACATAACTTATTGCTTCTCTTTGTGGTGTCTCAACATAACTTATTGCTTCTCTTCATGATGTCTCAATCGGACTCATTTCTTCTTTTCGTGGTGTCTCAACACAACTTATTGCTTCTCTTCGTGGTGTCTCAACATAACTTATTGCTTCTCTTCGTGGTGTCTCAACCAGATTAATTTCTTCTCTTCGTGGTGTATCAACATAACTTATTGCTTCTCTTCGTGGTGTCTCAACCAGATTAATTTCTTCTCTTCGTGGTGTCTCAACATAACTTATTGCTTCTCTTCGTGGTGTCTCAACCAGATTAATTTCTTCTCTTCGTGGTGTCTCAACACAACTTATTGCTTCTCTTCGTGGTGTCTCAACATAACTTATTGCTTCTCTTCGTAGTGTCTCAACATAAATTATTGCTTCTCTTCGTGGTGTCTCAACATAACTTATTGCTTCCTTTTGTGGTGTCTCAACATAATTTATTGCTTCCTTTTGTGGTGTCTCAACATAATTTATTGCTTCCTTTTGTGGTGTCTCAACATAATTTATTGCTTCCTTTTGTGGTGTCTCAACATAATTTATTGCTTCCTTTTGTGGTGTCTCAACATAATTTATTGCTTCCTTTTGTGGTGTCTCAACATAACTTATTGCTTCCTTTTGTGGTGTCTCAACTTAATTTATTGCTTCCTTTTGTGGTGTCTCAACATAACTTATTGCTTCCTTTTGTGGTGTCTCAACATAATTTATTGCTTCCTTTTGTGGTGTCTCAACATAATTTATTGCTTCCTTTTGTGGTGTCTCAACATAACTTATTGCTTCCTTTTGTGGTGTCTCAACATAATTTATTGCTTCCTTTTGTGGTGTCTCAACATAACTTATTGCTTCCTTTTGTGGTGTCTCAACATAATTTATTGCTTCCTTTTGTGGTGTCTCAACATAACTTATTGCTTCCTTTTGTGGTGTCTCAAAATAACTTATTGCTTTCTTTCGTAGTGTCTCACCACAACTTGTTGCTTCTCTTCGTGGTGTCTCACCACAATTTGTTGCTTTCTTTCGTGGTTTCTCAACATAACTTATTGCTTCTCTTCGTGGCGTCTCAAAATAACTTATTGCTTCTTTTCGTTTTGTCTCAGCGTGACTTATTGCTTCTCTTCATTTTGTCTCAGCATGACTTATTGCTTCTCTTCGCTTTGTCTCAGCGTGACTTATTGCTTCTCTTCGTTTTGTGTCAGCGTGACTTATTGCTTCTTTTCGTTTTGTCTCAGCGTGACTTATTGTTTCTCTTCGTTTTGTCTCAGCATGACTTATTGATTCTCTTCATTTTGTGTCAGCGTGACTTATTGCTTCTCTTCGTTTTGTCTCAGCGTGACTTATTGCTTCTCTTCGTTTTGTCTCAGCATGACTTATTGCTTCTCCTCATTTTGTGTCAGCGTGACTTATTGCTTTTCTTCATTTTGTGTCAGCGTGACTTATTGCTTCTCTTCGTTTTGTCTCAGCATGACTTATTGATTCTCTTCGTTTTGTCTCAGCGTGACTGATTGCTTCTCTTTGCTTTGTCTCAGCATGACTTATTGATTCTCTTCGTTTTGTCTCAGCATGACTTATTGATTCTCTTCGTTTTGTCTCAGCGTGACTGATTGCTTCTCTTTGCTTTGTCTCAGCATGACTTATTGATTCTCTTCGTTTTGTCTCAGCATGACTTATTGGTTCTCTTCGTTTTGTCTCAGCGTAACTTATTGATTCTCTTCGTTTTGTCTCAGCGTAACTTATTGCTTCTCTTCGTTTTGTGTCAGCGTGACTTATTGATTCTCTTCGTTTTGTGTCAGCGTGACTTATTGCTTCTCTTCGTTTTGCCTCAGCGTGACTTATTGCTTCTCTTCGTTTTGTCTCAGCGTGACTTATTGCTTCTCTTCGTTTTGTCTCAGCGTAACTTATTGATTCTCTTCATTTTGTGTCAGCGTGACTTATTGCTTCTCTTCGTTTTGTCTCAGCGTGACTTATTGCTTCTCTTCGTTTTGTCTCAGCGTGACTTATTGCTTCTCTTCGTTTTGTCTCAGCGTAACTTATTGATTCTCTTCGTTTTGTCTCAGCATGACTTATTGATTCTCTTCGTTTTGTCTCAGCGTGACTGATTGCTTCTCTTTGCTTTGTCTCAGCATGACTTATTGATTATCTTCGTTTTGTCTCAGCATGACTTATTGATTCTCTATGTTTTGTCTCAGCATGACTTATTGATTCTCTTCGTTTTGTCTCAGCATGACTTATTGATTCTCTTCGTTTTTTCTCAGCGTGACTTATTGCTTCTCTTCGTTTTGTCTCAGCGTGACTTATTGCTTCTCTTCGTTTAGTCTCAGCGTGATTTATTGCTTCTCTTCACGGTGTCTCAACATGACTCGTTACTTCTCATCGCGGTGTTCACTATTTCTTATCGTGATGTCTATCCGTGACTCGCCATTTACAGCTGATAGTCTATCCAGTTTCATCGTGACGTAACACGTCCACTCAACACAACACACATACCACCCAACACAACACACATACCACCCAACACAACACACATACCACCCAACACAACATACATACCACCCAACACAACACACATACCACCCAACACAACACACATACCACCCAACACAACACACATACTACCCAACACAATACACATATCACTGAACACACAACTAAATGAAAACATTCAGACAGCTTCATTCCACATACCTTCACACACACTCTCACACATTTGAACCCACACATATTCACGTCATCTCTCATACATTCACAATACATATACCATACATTTTCACAAAACGTAAATCACATATTCATATTACTTCACTTATGTTAATTCACATAACACACTCAAAGACCATACACCGTCACATAATTTGGCACATACTCAACACATCTAACACATTCACAGAAACTTACAACAAAACGGCAACACATATTGTGTCCACAGCTTGTTACGCAGTTACCCACTTCGCAAACACAATTATACAACATCCATCCATCCATCCAGCCATAAATCCATCCATCCATCCATCCATCCATCCATCTATCTATCTGTCTATCTATCTATCTATCTATCTATCTATCTATCTATCTATCTATCTATCTATCTATCTATCTATCTATCTATCTATCTATCTATCTATCTATCTATCTATCTATCTATCTATCTATCTATCTATCTATCTATCTATCTATCTATCTATCTATCTATCTATCTATCTATCTATCTATCTATCTATTTATCTATCTATCTATCTATCTATCTATCTATCTATCTATCTATCTATCTATCTATCTATCTATCTATCTATCTATCTATCTATCTATCTATCTATCTATCTATCTATCTATCTATCTATCTATCTATCTATCTATCTATCTATCTATCTATCTATCTATCTATATGTCTGTCTGTCTGTCTATCTATCTATTGACCTTTCGAGCCGTAGCCGGCCCATAGGGCGTAGACCAAGATACTCCTTCTCTTATCTGAATGTTTGTTCTAGCAGTTTTCAATTCTTTTAAAGATATTTTATCAAATCTCGCCATTTGTCTCTATTCTGTTCAAGCAGCTCTATTTCAATGAGGGAGCCGATTCCTGCTGCTCTTGCCTCTCTCATCAATGTTCTTCTCAGAGTATCTCTGGGTCTTCCTCATTTCCTCTTACCTGTTGTTTCCCACATGAGGGCTTGCTTTGCTATTCGGTTATTATCTCTTCTCATCACATGTCCAACATATGACCATCGTCTTTTCTTTATTACTGAAGATATTAGTGGTTGATTGGCGATTTCTCTCATTTCCTCGTTTGTTTTGAAATCGTCCCACGCTATACCAAGTACTTTCCTTAGACATTTATTTTCGAATGCGTTCAACTTTGTTTCTATCTCTCTTGTTGTTTTCCGGCTTTCACACGCATACATAAGTGTTGATAGTACATTTATACATCATAAAACAAACATAGTCACATATAGTAAAGTTAAGGTTCCCTCCACGCCTAGTTAGCGTATGGGGAATATGGTGTTAGTCACCATATTTTTCAATGAACACGGCACGTTTTTGGGTGTGTGGTCGGTATCACGCTAGGCCGCATTTAATTCCCAGAAAAATTTTATGGTACCCATTTTTAGAGGCTGGGTGAACCATGGAGCCTTGTCGACCCGAAAATAATTCTTCAATTCTGTGATCAGATATGGACACTTCAGAAAGCGAACACACAAACCACTCAGCCACCGATTACTCCCATAAATTAACCAAATATATTTGTATACAAATAAACACACGCGTTAAACGCAATTTAACGAGCACATTATGCACACATTAACACGAACGTTAAAAACAACTTAAGACAAATTACTTGCATCCAAACAACAAATGCATCTTCCACACGTGACAAAATCATCCAATCAGGGTCTGGCGACGTCAAATCAGAACGCTGGTAGATCTTGCCACGTGACAACTGAAGAGCTCGTGCGTCGTCGCGTACAGAAGGTCATCGGTCACGTGCGGCAGCTATCATGGCTGATTGTTAGCGATTTTACGTCAAGTTTGGCTTAGCGTCTTGGGGAGACAGATTTTAGCGATGTTAACACAATCAATGGTGTAAATAGAGCTTGGCTTTACGTCTCAGGAGAAACGATTTTAGCGATGCAATACAGTCAATGGTGTAAATAGAAGGAGGGAAAATTATAGCGATGCAATACAATTAATGATGTAAACAGAAGGAGGGAAAATTATAGCGATATAATACAATCATTGGTGTAAATAGAAGTAGAGGAAATTATAACGATGTAATACAATCATTGGTGTAAATAGAAGTAAGGGAAATTATAGCGATGTAATAGAATCATTAGTGTAAATAGAAGTAGGGGAAATTATAGCGATGTAATACAATCCTTAGTGTAAATAGAAGTAGGGGAAATTATAGCGATGTAATACAATCCTTAGTGTAAATAGAAGTAGGGGAAATTATAGCGATGTAATACAATCATTAGTGTAAATAGAAATAGAGGAAATTATAGCTATTTAATACAATCTTTGGGAGCCGCGATAGCCCAGTGGTTAGTGAACTGGACTACAAAGGACAAGAGGTAGGGTTCGATCCCAACCGATGGCACCGGGTTCACCTAGCCTTAAATGGGTACCAGATTTTTTTCTGGGAAAGTAAATCAGCACGGGCGTAATGCCGACCACATTTCCCCAAAAATCATGTGCTGAAGGTCTGTAAAATATAGTGTCACTAACACCATATTTCCCTATACGCCACTTGGCGTTACGGGGGTACTTTACTTTTTTTTTTATAACAATCTTTGGTGTAACAAAAATCAAACACAGATTAGAAATAGGAGGAGGGAAAATTACACTCGGAAGCACTACTTTCAAATGTTTTAACTCTTCACGTACATTTCGATGCACCGTGCGCCTTGACGACTTCGCTCACATACGTTTAGTCGCACAGTGCGACACTCTGAATTTAATGTGTGTAAACTGTCATCAAACCATATACTTCCTACATATCTTGTACCATCTTGGTAATTGTGAAATATATTTCCTTGTTGGATTATCTGAACATTGATATCTAATATGTTATGTGTTAGATACAAATAAACATGTAGATTGATATCTAATATGTTGTGTTAGATACAAATAAACATGTAGATTGATATCTAATATGTTATGTGTTAGATACAAATAAACATGTAGATTGATATCTAATATGTTAAGTGTTAGATACAAATAAACATGTAGATTGATATCTAAAATGTTATGTGTTAGATACAAATAAACATGTAGATTGATATCTAATATGTTATGTGTTAGATACAAATAAACATGTAGATTGATATCTAATATGTTATGTGTTAGATACAAATAAACATGTAGATTGATATCTAATATGTTATGTGTTAGATACAAATAAACATGTAGGTTGATATCTAATATGTTAAGTGTTAGATACAAATAAACATGTAGATTGATGTCTAATATGTTAAGTGTTAGATACAAATAAACATGTAGATTGATGTCTAAAACTATTTCAAATGTTGTCTCTGCAATCTCTACCACTAAATTGATAATACCTTTCCCACTGATAGAGTTAAACACTATAAGCACCTTTAAAACACTTTGAACCACTTTTTTCAAAAAACTTTTAAATACTTGTAAACGCTTTTAAACACTTTTAAATATTTTATTTTCAAAAACTTTTAAATGTCAGGTCGGTTAATTTTATCTGCTATTTTATGCAGTAAACAGTACAACCTGTGGCTACCCTGCTGCCTTGCAGGTAAGCTCGGGAGAGTAAAAGGCTGAGGGTGGGAACCCCGAAATAAAACAACCCCTCTGCCTTGTGGGTGAGACTTTTAAGTCAAAGGCTAGCGGAGCCAACCGTGAACAAACCGACGGAAGGCAACAGAAAACCACCGTCGTAACTTCTTTATACAATCATGAATCGTCACATAAAGGTCTCAGCCTTAAAAGCAAAAAGATAGAAGTAATGGTAACAATTAAAAAAAGACATCACCTCAGTGCAAAATAAATACAAGTGGAACAATATTTAAAAAAGGTAAATGAATTTAAATATTTGGGAACTTTGTTAACCTCAGACGGAAGATGTACAATAGAGGTGAGATGCAGAATGGCTCAGGTAAAGTAGCTTTCCAAAAGAATTAGGAAGATACTATGCAATCCATTTCTGATAATAGAAACAAGAAAAAGGGTTCTTAAATGTTATGTAGAGCCAGTCTTAACATATGGATGTGAATCATGGACAATAGGACAACAGACCAAAAAATCACTGGAGTATGTAGAAATGTGGTTTTACAGAAGAAGTTGAGAATACCATGGACAGCTAAGAAGAGTAATGAAAACGTTCTGAAAGAGGTCAAAGCAAAAAGAGAGCTAATTTCCAATATTAGGAAGAAACAATCATCATTTTTTGGCCATGTAATGAGAAGAGAACAACTGGGATATATTGTAACAACTGGAAAACTTGAAGGACGAAGAGATAGGGGGAAGCAAAGAGAAAAAAATACCAGACAGCTTAAGAGAATGGCTTGGCAGAAGGTGAACAACAGAAATGATAAATAACTGTTGAGATTGAAAGTTGTGGAGAGACATGATCACCTACGCCAGCAGGCCCGTTACTTGATGATAATGATGATTCTCAAACACTTTTAAACACTTTATTTCAAACACTTTTAAACACTTTATTTTCAAACACTTTTAAACACTTTATTTCAAACACTTTTATACACTTTATTTTCAAATACGTTTAAACACTTTATTTTCAAACACTTTTAAATACTTTGTTTTCAAACACTTTTAAACACTTCATTTTCAAAAACATGTCAGTGACTGGACAATCTAGACGTACGACATGGACCTAAAGACAGCAAGGAGCCGGGTTCAAAGTTCACCAGAAGTGGTGGTGGTTTTTTCAAAAACAGGAAACACTAATCGGTGGTTTCTTCATGCTCTTAACCTACCCTGATCTTTTGGATATTGAGATCTGATGTCTAGCTTTCTCGGATAACGGTGTAAAACAGGAGGTCCATTGGGCATTCTGGGAGAGTTCCAAATAACAAGCTTTAGCAGTTAAAATACGTTAAGATCCGGCAAAGTATGGCCGCGGTCAGGGCAAAGATTGTTACGAAAATCTTCACCGAAGAAAGATGTATCGGGCCGTAAGGCGCAGATATCGCGGCTTTCTCGTGCACTGGCGACATATCGCTACTGCGCCTATTTCACGGGTGAACGCCAGGATAAAGAGTTGGGGGGAGGGGGGATTTGTATGTGTTTGTTTGGAGAAACTGTAATAAGACAGGGAGATATGCAGCAAGCAGAGATGACACCACAGAATCGTCACTTCTAGCCGTGACAGATAAACATCATGTTGAGTTGCAACCAACAGCTTGTATGATAAAGTAGATGAAATTGCCGAGGTTTATCCAACAAGAGTGTTGAAGTACTAAGATTAGATGATGCTAATGTTGAAGTACATGTACTAAGACTAAATGAGGCCAGTGTTGAAGTACTAAGATTATAGGATGCTAGAGTTGAAGTAATAAGATTATAGGATGCTAGAGTTGAAGTACTGAGATTCTAGGATGCTAGAGTTGAAGTACGAAGATTAGATGATGCTAATGTTGAAGTACTAAGACTAAATGAAGCCAGTGTTGAAGCACTAAGATTAGATGCTGCTAATGTTGAAGTACTAAGATTAGATGATGCTAATGTTGAAGTACTAAGACTAAATGAGGCCAGTGTTGAAGTACTAAGATTATAGGATGCTAGAGTTGAAGTACTAAGATTTGATGATGCTAGATGGAGTTGAAGTTATAGGATGAGAAGATACTAAAGGTGAAGTTCTAGGATTAGAAGATGCTGAAATAGAAGTACTAGGATTAAAAGATACTACAGTAGAAGTACTCCGATTTAAAGACGCAAGAGTTGAAGAACTTGGATTAAAGGATACTAGAGTTAAAGTACTAGGATTAGACTATACGTGGGTTAGGTTAATAGACTCGTTGAAAGAAGGCAGAGAGTAAAAAAGAGAAGAATGTGGAAATATTTCAGGAGCTAGATATGAAATGTTGCAGATAGGAGAATAAACTGAACAGTTTTTATAAATCACGAGTAGGTTTGTTTATTAGAGGAGCTAAACATTTGTTCTCACTTTACATCCAACATATTATGAGATCAATAGTAGACAAAAAATAAATTTAAGTCAACGATCACAACATAAATAATGTGTGATATGCGGGTGACACAGTCTTAATAGCAGAGACAGAGAATGAACTACAGGAAATGATAGACATAATAGTAAAAGAAAGCATAAAGAGAGGTCTCAGTCTGAATAGTAAGAAAACAGAAGTAATGGTCATATCGAAGAAACAATCATCACCAGCATGCAGCAGAAAAATAAACAGGACAAATTTGAAACAAATACAACGCGTCAAATACTTGGGCACAATAATCACATCGGATGGAAGATGCACCACAGAAATAAAAAGCAGAATAGCTCAGGCCAAAATAGCATTTCAGTAAATGAAAAATATATTATGCAACAAATCTATGTCAATAGAAATGAGAAAGAGAGTTCATCATACTATGTAGAACCAATTCTGACCTATGGAGCGAATCATGGACAGTTGACAAACAAATGAAAATACGATTAGAGGCTACAGAGATGAGATTTCTCAGAAGAATGTTGAAAGTTCCCTGGACAGATAAAAAGACCAATGAAGAAATTCTCAAAGAGGCCAACACAAAAAGGCAGCTCCTAAAAAACATCAGAAAGAAACAATCAACATTTTTCGGGCACATCATGAGAAGAGGAAAGTTGGAATACTTGGTTACAACTTGCAAAATAAAAGGAAAGAGAGATCGCGGGCGACAAAGAGAGAAAATACTGGATAGCTTGGTGTCATGGCATGGAAAACAGTCAACAACAGAACTGATACGATGCGCTGTAGATAGAAGAATGTGGAAGGACATGATCGCCTACGCCAACCGGTATGGCACATGATGATGACGAAAGAGAGAAGTGACGTTTATTTGTGCTGAACTCCAGATTATGTCGAGCAGACTCTCCAGCCTTGTAACCTAAACAGTTTAGTTGGAGTCAATGTCTGGCTTATGGAGACGACCAGAATCTGCATTTTTATTGTTTTAGGTGTCGGGAGATGGAGGGAAATGTGGTACACAGGGAAGTTTATTTTCTTTAATTCTATATCGATGGGTGAATTTGGATATGTTGGAGGAGTAGTAGTGGTTGTAGCTGTAGTACTAGTGGCTGTAGCTATAGTATTTGTAGAAGTTGTTGTTGTTGTAGCTGTAGTAGTAGTTGTTGTTGATGTAGTAGTAGTGGTTGTAGCTGTAGTACTAGTGGTTGTAGCTATAGTATTTGTAGAAGTTGTTGTTGTTGTAGCTGTAGTAGTAGTTGTTGTTGATGTAGTAGTAGTGGTTGTAGCTGTAGTAGTAGTGGTTGTAGATGTAGTAGTTGTTGTTGTAGCTGTAGTAGTAGTGGTTGTAGCTATAGTAGTTGTAGTTGTTGTTGTTGTAGCTGTAGTAGTAGTTGTTGTTGTTGATGTAGTAGTAGTGGTTGTAGCTGTAGCTGTAGTAGTAGTTGTTGTCGTTGTTGATGTAGTAGTAGTGGTTGTAGCTGTAGTAGTTGTTGTTGTTGTTGATGTAGTAGTAGTGGTTGTAGCTGTAGTAGTTGTTGTTGTTGTTGATGTAGTAGTAGTGGCTGTAGCTGTAGTATTAGTAGTTGTTGTTGATGTAGTAGTAGTGGTTGTAGCTGTAGTAGTAGTTGTTGTTGTTGATGTAGTAGTAGTGGTTGTAGATGTAGTAGTTGTTGTTGTTGTTGATGTAGTAGTAGGGGTTGTAGCTGTAGTAGTAGTTGTTGTTGTTGATATAGTAGTAGCGGTTGTAGCTGTAGTAGTAGTTGTTGTTGTTGATGTAGTAGTAGTGGTTGTAGCTGTAGTAGTAGTTGTTGTTCTTGATGTAGTAGTAGTGGTTGTAGATGTAGTAGTTGTTGTTGTAGCTGTAGTAGTAGTTGTTGTTGTAGCTGTAGCAGGTGTTCATGTTGAAGCTGTAGTAGTAGTTGTTGTTGCAGCTGTAGTAGTTGTTGTTGTAGCTGTAGTAGGTGTTCATGTTGTAGCTGTAGTAGTTGTTGTTGTTGTAGCTGTAGTAGTAGTTGTTGTTGTAGCTGTAGTAGTTGTTGTTGTTGTAGGTTTAGTAGTTGTTGTTGTAGCTGTAGTAGGTGTACATGTTGTAGCTGTAGTAGTTGTTGTAGTTGCAGCTGTATTAGTTGTTGTTGTTGAAGCTGTAGTAGTTGTTGTTGTTGTAGCTGTAGTAGTAGTTGTTGATGTTGCTGTAGTAGTAGTAGTAATTGTTGTAGCTGTAGTAGTTGTTTTGTTGCAGCTGTAGCAGTTGTTGTTGTTGTAGCTGTAGTAGTTGTTGTTGTAGCTGTAGTAGTAGTAGTAGTAGTTGTTGTTGTAGCTGTAGTAGTAGTTGTTGTTGTAGCTGTAGTAGTTATTGTTGTTGCTATAGTAGTAGTTGTTGTTGTAGCTGTAGTAGTTGTTGTTGTAGCTGTAGTAGTAGTTGTTGTTGTAGCTGTAGTAGTAGTTGCTGTTGTAGCTGTAGTAGTAGTTGTTGTTGTAGCTGTAGTAGGTGTTCATGTTGTAGCTGTAGTAGTTGTTGTTGTTGTAGCTGTAGTAGTAGTTGTTGTTGTAGCTGTAGTAGTTGTTGTTGTTGTAGGTTTAGTAGTTGTTGTTGTAGCTGTAGTAGGTGTACATGTTGTAGCTGTAGTAGTTGTTGTAGTTGCAGCTGTATTAGTTGTTGTTGTTGTAGCTGTAGTAGTTGTTGTTGTTGTAGCTGTAGTAGTAGTTGTTGATGTTGCTGTAGTAGTAGTAGTAATTGTTGTAGCTGTAGTAGTTGTTTTGTTGCAGCTGTAGCAGTTGTTGTTGTTGTATCTGTAGTAGTTGTTGTTGTAGCTGTAGTAGTAGTAGTAGTAGTTGTTGTTGTAGCTGTAGTAGTAGTTGTTGTTGTAGCTGTAGTAGTTATTGTTGTTGCTATAGTAGTAGTTGTTGTTGTAGCTGTAGTAGTTGTTGTTGTAGCTGTAGTAGTAGTTGTTGTTGTAGCTGTAGTAGTAGTTGCTGTTGTAGCTGTAGTAGTAGTTGTTGTTGTAGCTGTAGTAGGTGTTCATATTTTAGCTATAGTAGTAGTTGTTGTTGTAGCTGTAGTAGTTGATGTTGTTATATCTGTAGTAGTTGTTGTTGTAGCTGTAGTAGTTGTTGTTGTTGTAGCTGTAGCAGGTGTTCATGCTGTAGCTGTAGTAGTAGTGGTAGTAGATGTAGTAGTAGTGGTTGTAGCTGTAGTAGGTGTTGTTGTTGTAGCTGTAGTAGTATTGGTTATAGATGTTGTAGTTGTTCATACAGCTGTAGTTGTAGTGGTTGTAGCTGTAGTAGGTGTTGTTGTTGTAGCTGTAGTAGGTGCTCATGTTGTAGCTGTAGTAGTAGTGGTTATAGATGTAGTAGTTGTTGTTGTAGCTGTAGTAGTAGTGGTTGTAGCTGTAGTAGTAGTGGTTGTAGATATAGTAGTAGTGGTTGTAGATATAGTAGTAGTGTATATGTAGTAGTAGGGGTTGTAGCAGTTGTAGTTGTTGTTGTAGCTGTAGTAGTAGTGGTTGTAGCTGTAGTAGTAGTGGTTGTAGATTTAGTAGTTTTTGTTCTTGTAGCTGTAGTAGTAGTAGTGGTTGTTGATGTAGTAGTAGTGGTTGTAGATGTAGTAGTAGTGGTTGTAGCTGTAGTAGTAGTGGTTGTAGCTGTAGTAGTAGTTGTTGTAGCTGCAGCTTTAGTAGTAGTGGTTGTAGCTGTAGCTGTAGCAGTAGTGGTTGTAGCTGTAGTAGTGTGGTTGTAGCTGTAGTAGTAGTGGTTGTAGCTGTAGTAGTAGTGGTTATTGCTGTAGCTTTAGTAGTAATTTGTAGCTGTAGTAGTAGTGGTTGTAAATATAGTAGTAGTGTTGTAGCTGTAGCTGTATTAGTAGTGATTACAGCTGTAGGATTAATGGTTGTAGCTATAGTAGTAGTAGTTGAAGCTGTAGTAGTAGTGGTTGCAGCTGTAGCTGTAGTAGTAGTGGTTGTAGCTGTAGTAGTAGTCGTTGTAGATGTAGTAGTAGTGGTTGTAGCTGTAGTAGTAGTGGTTATAGCTGTAGCTGTAGTAGTAGTGGTTGTAGCTGTACTAGTAGTTGTTGAAGCTGTAGTAGTTGTGGTTGCATCTGAAGCTGTAGTAGTAGTGGTTGTAGCTGTAGTAGTTGTTGTAGCTGTAGTAGTAGCGGTAATAGCAGTAGCTGTAGTAGTAGTGGTTATAGCTGCAGTAGTAGTAGTTGTTGTTTTTGTTACTGTAATAGTAGTAGTATTTGTTGTTGTTATAGTAGTAGTTGTAGTAGTTGCAGTAGTACTAGTGGTAGATCTGGTTGTTGTTGTTGTTGTTGCAGTAATAGTAGTTATTGGTGTAGTAGTAGTAGTACTTGTTGTTGTTGTTGTAGTTGTAGTTGTTGTTGTTGTTGTTGTTGTCGTTGGTACTGTTGTAGTTGTAGTCGTGGTAATATTTGTTTTTGTAGTGGCAGTAGTAGTAGTTGTTGTTGTTGTTGTAGTTGTTGTGGTAGTGATGGTAGTAGTAGTAGCAGTTGTTGTTTTTGTAGTAGTAGTGGAAGTAGTTGTTGGTATAGTAGTAGTGGTAGTAGTTGTTGTTGTAGTAATAGTTGTTGTTGTTGTAGTAGTAGTTGTAGTTGTTGTTGTAGTAATAGTTGTTGTTGTTGTTGTAGTAGTTGTAGTTGTTGTTGTAGTAATAGTTGTTGTTGTTGTAGTTATTGTTGCAGTAGAAGAAGTAATAAAAGTATAAGAATTAGTAGTAGTTGCGGTAGTAGTAGTAGTCGTACTGGTATTAGTGATTAGTTGTAGTAGTAGTAGTAGTAGTAGTAGTAGTAGTAGTAATAGTGGTGTTGGTAGTAGTAGTTGTTGTAGTAGTAGTGGTAGTAGTAGTATTATTGTTAGTAGTAGTAGTAATAGTGGTGGTGGTAGTAGTAGTTGTAGTAGTAGTGGTAGTAGTAGTATTATTGGTAGTAGTAGTCGTAGTAGTAGTAGCAGTAGCAGTAGTAGTACTAGTAGTGGCATTAGTAGTGGCATTAGTGGTTGCAGTAGTAGTAATAGTGGTATAGTAGTAGTAATAGTGGTAGTAGTGGTAGTAGTGTTAGTAGTGGTAGTAGTGGTAGTAGTGGTAGTAGTAGTGGTATTAGTGGTAGCAGTAGTAGTAGTGGTGATATTAGTGTTATAGTAGTAGTAGTTGTGGTATTAGTTGTGGTAATGGTAGTGGTAGTAGTGGCAGTAGTAATAGTAGCATTAGTAGTGGGTAGTAGTGGTAATAGTAGTAGTAGTAGTGGTAGTAGTAGTAGTGGTAGTGGTAGTAGTAGTAGTTGAAGAAGTAGTAGTAGGAGTAGTAGTAGTAATAGTAGTATGAGAAATAAAGAAAAGAAAGGATAAAATAAATTGTGTACTGAAATCTATGGGGAGATATTTAATTTAAGAATAGACACCAAAGTTATCATCTTTATAATTTAAATAGACTAAATTATTTTGAGCAAAAATTGTTTGAAAAGATGAGTAAATGATCCAGTAAACAGTCTTTCGTAAAGACAAGTTGCGTAAAGTTGATATTGAATATGTAACGAGTAGTAAATAAGGAGAGATATCAATAAACTGTGATAGGAGAATCGAGAATTATGCACACAAGTGTGAGTGTCGTTGATAGTGTAATAGTGTAGGGGAGAGATAGCTTAGAGAAACGTTTAAAGAATTGTGGGATAGCTGACAAGTCTACGTCATAAAATGTCCATTATATTCATAATTGTGCACGGGGACAACTAATAGAGAGGTCAAAGGTGAATATCGAGGTCAAACAGGGATGTCTATTCTCGCATTTCACATCTCTACTGGTGATAGACTGGCTGACATAGAAAATAGACACAGGACACAGTGGAGGTGGGATTTAGTGGACACTGATCGGAGACCTAGGTTTCATTTGTCATATGTCGAACATGTGTTGATAAGAGATAACAAGAGAATTTCAAAACAGGCTTTTCTATGGGAAACAACAGGATACAGAAAAAGAGGAAGGCCTAAAGAGACACTAATAAGAACACTTATAAGAGAAGCAAATTTGGCAGGCACAGACTCAATGGATAAGATCTAGCCAAGAGTAGAGATGGATCGTGAAAAACAGTGCTAGCACTATGCGACGTCTAGCGGGGTGGGAACGGTGAAGATGAAGATTGTATTAATTTGTTGACTCAAACAAAAAGAAATGAATGTCAGTACATATACAGTGTTCAATAATTCATCACACATGGAACGTGAACCCAGAGAATGACTTTATAACATGCACAACAAGTCTTTCAATTATCTTAGAAGACCAACAACAGGAAATCATGCAGGGATTCACACATCGTTGCAGCATCACTAACCGAATGAAACTGATGGAAATACTGACAGATTTATGTACAGAGATGAGATGTCTGAGAAAGGAGCTTGGAGTGACCACAAA
Organism: Megaustenia siamemsis; assembly: GCA_032433765.1. Classification (NCBI taxonomy): domain Eukaryota; kingdom Metazoa; phylum Mollusca; class Gastropoda; order Stylommatophora; family Ariophantidae; genus Megaustenia; species Megaustenia siamemsis. The sequence continues at coordinate 5,014,934 of JAVIAB010000088.1, forward strand.
AGATAGAGCCGGAAATGATATTATAAGAGAAAGAGCAGGCATTGAGCTAATCCTACAGTACACACAGAAACAATAAATAAACTGGTTTGCTCAAGTGGAAAGAATGTCGAGTTTTTCCTGACCATACAAAGCATATATTAAAAGAGGAGAAGAGAGAAGAGCAAGAGGCAGACCAAGAGTAAATTGAACATACAAAATCAAGCAAAACGCTTCAACAACATCAATTGACAACGAGTGAAGCCGCCAAAAGAGCGAGAACCAGAACTTGATATCTCCCTCGACATCCGAATGTGTACAAGAGGAAGTGAAGAAAGAAAGAAAAAAGAAAGAAGAAATAAAAACAGATTGTCTAAAACACAATCTCATCCCAATGTTGTACTACCAATACCTCATCCAGACTCTAAACTCAAGAACAATAAAACAAATAACCACTACAGAGATGAAATGTGTTAGACCAATGGCAGGAAACAGCCTGAGAGATAAGATCAGAAATGACGAACTGGGGAAAAAAAAGTTAGAAATAATTCCGGCTAAAAACAAAAACAACTAAATTGGTTTGGCATCAGAGAAGCAAAAGATTGTAAACTCTATATCCCTTTGACGCTGGAATGTAAAGACTGTAAACTCTATCTCCCTTTGACGCTGGAATGTAAAGACTGTAAACTCTATCTCCCTTTGACGCTGGAATGTAAAGACTGTAAACTCTATCTCCCCTTGACGCTGGAATGTAAAGACTATAAACTCTATCTCCCCTTGACGCTAGAATGTAAAGACTGTAAACTCTATCTCCCTTTGACGCTGGAATGTAAAGACTGTAAACTCTATCTCCCCTTGACGCTGGAATGTAAAGACTGTAAACTCTATCTCCCCTTGACGCTAGAATGTAAAGACTGTAAACTCTATCTCCCTTTGACGCTGGAATGTAAAGACTGTAAACTCTATCTCCCCTTGACGCTAGAATGTAAAGACTATAAACTCTATCTCCCCTTGACGCTAGAATGTAAAGACTATAAACTCTATCTCCCCTTGACGCTAGAATGTAAAGACTATAAACTCTATCTCCCCTTGACGCTAGAATGTAAAGACTGTAAACTTTATCTCCCCTTGACGCTAGAATGTAAAAACTGTAAACTCTATCTCCCCTTGACGCTGGAATGTAAAGACTGTAAACTCTATCTTCTCCCATTGATGCTGAAAGACAAATGAGGAAGGAAAGAAGAACAAGGAGAAGAAAGGATTCGTTACAGTTCAACAAGTGTGACTTGATGCCAGACTAACTAATCTGTTGTTGTCAGTGCATATGAGCTGTCGGTGTACATGTGCTGTCGGTGCACATATGTTGTCAGTGCACATATTCTGTCAATGCACATGCTGTTAGTGCACATGTGCTGTCAGTGCACAAACTGCTGCATATATATCAGTACATTTATGCCATATATCCTGACAGTAAATCACTGTAATATTCTGTGAGTGCACATACTGTTGCATATATATCAGTACATTTATGCCATATATCCTGACAGTAAATCACTGTAATATTCTGTGAGTGCACATACTGTTGCATATATATAAGTACATTTATGACATATATTCTGACAGTAAATAACTATAATATTCTGTGAGTGCACATACTGTTGCATATATATCAGTACATTTATGCCATATATTCTGACAGTAAATCACTGTAATATTCTGTGAGTGCACATACTGTTGCGAGTATAAAGCTAGAATTATAATCGTAGCTATCCCCTATTTCAAAGATTGGCAAATTTGAAACTTTCTGGTTTTTAGAAATACGTTTTTTTAACTACAAATATATTTGAAATCAACATATCGTAATATTACAATACAACATATAAAAACATTAAGTTATAATTGTTATTGATTATTATAAATACAAGTATTAATGACATACAGCTTGACCAGAACAGGCCCATTTGTTAACCCTGCGTGGGTGGTCAGTTAGGGACCTAAACATGAGGTCCGGCTCGCTGGAAACATTTCCATGGATTCTGTAGTTGCGAGAGTTTATTATCAGCTTTCGTTTGTACGTGTATTTACGTCTGTATTTACGTCTGCATTTACATGGACATTTACGTCTGTATTTACGTGTGTACTTAGGTCTGTATTTCCGTCTGTATTTTCGTCTGTATTTACGCCTGCAGTTCCGTCTGTATTTACGTGTGTTTTTACGTCTATATTTACGCCTGCAGTTCCGTCTGTATTTACATGTGTATTTACGTCTGTATTTCCGTCTGTATTTTCGTCTATATTTACGCCTGCAGTTCCGTCTGTATTTACGTGTGTTTTTACGTCTATATTTACGCCTGCAGTTCCGTCTGTATTTACGTGTGTATCTACGTGTCTCTATGTTTGTTGCTAATTCCCTGTTCTTTGATCTGAACGCGAGCCGCTGAATGAGCCTCATCTTGCTCGCAGCAGTGGTTACGCCCCTGAGGTTCCAACGGGAGATCAAAGAGGTACAACAGGGCGCCGCTCTCGTAAATTGTGTGACTTGTAAGGACCCCTGATAGTGTATAATTAATGTGATTGCTACATTTACAATTCGTCGATAGACTCGCCCCCCAGCGGCGTGTTTACGACAGTGCTCTGGGCTGGCGTATGCCGAGGCCATTTGTAAAAACGTTCCGTTCACCAGCCGCTCTATGTCGCTGTGTGTGCTTGCTGATAAGTCTCACACATGACAGATTAGTTCCTGAATTTATTTTTCCCTTTCAGCTTTTATTATTTTCTGTATCTTTTTCTCTCATTGTCTCCGTTCTTCTCGTTTTCTTTCATGACTTTCTTTCATCCTCTTGCAATTGGTTCTCGGGGAAAAAAAATGTCTATAATAATAAAAATTAATTATGGAACATTCAAATATATATGAGATCAATAAAAACATCAGACAGCAGATGCACTGCAGAAATTAGAAGCAGAATAGGACAAGCAAAGACAGAATAGGACAAGCAAAGACAGAATAGGACAAGCAAAGACAGAACAGGACAAGCTAAGACAGAATAGGACAAGCAAAGACAGAATAGAACAAACAAAGACAGAATAGGACAAGCAAAGACAGAATAGGACAAGCAAAGACAGAACAGGACAAGCAAAGACAGAATAGGACAAGCAAAGACAGAACAGGACAAGCAAAGACAGAATAGGACAAGCAAAGACAGAACAGGACAAGCAAAGACAGAATAGGACAAGCAAAGACAGAACAGGACAAGCTAAGACAGAATAGGACAAGCAAAGACAGAATAGAACAAGCAAAGACAGAATAGAACAAGCAAAGACAGAATAGGACAAGCAAAGACAGAATAGAACAAGCAAAAACAGAACAGAACAAGCAAAGACAGAATGGAACAAGCAAAGAGAGAACAGAACAAGCAAAGACAAAATAGAACAAGCAAAGACAGAATAGGACAAGCAAAGACAGAATAGAACAAGCAAAGACAGAATAGAACAAGCAAAGACAGAATAGAACAAGCAAAGACAGAATAGAACAAGCAAAGACAAAATTCCATCAAAAACATCCTATTTAACAAATCATTGTCAATTAATGTTAGAAAACGTGTCCTAAAGTACCACATCGATGAATCAATTCAGGGGAAGAGGTATGTTTACAGCACTCGGAAAAAATGACAAATAATCAACAAACAGAAAAAAATATGGACCAAGGCAGGATCGAACCCATACTCAGTGGCACAGCGCCTTGCCACGAAAAGCCAAACGCTAGGGAACACTGCCACTCAGCTAACTAAAAAATTAGCTTCGTAGGCAAGGTCCTTTCGCGAAGGCTTTCCTATGACTATAGCATAAGGCTGCGATCACAGCTCGGAAATATTTTTCCTGTAAGACAAGTATCTCCCGGATAGGGTAGGGCTGAATACTTGCGTTGCAGACAAACATTTAGGACGAAACAGCACGAATAGTAGTTTCCAGTGGTTAAGACTGGAGACAAATAATAATAAACGAATATTATTATAGAGGGAAACTTCCGAGTGTACTATATGGAAGTCATTGATGATAAGCTAGACAACACAAAGAATATTAGAGGCAGCTAAGATGTGGTTTATCAAAAGAATGCTACGAATTCCATGGATAGCAAAAATAACAAATGCAGAATGTTTAACACGAGCTGGAGAAACAATAAATGTGATCAAAATCATAAAACAGAGACAGGCTACATTTATTGGACATGTGATGGTAAAAGAAGGCATTGTGAATACTATAAAAACAGGCAAAATTAATGGAAAGAGGAGCAGAGGAAAACCAAGCGAAAACATATTGAACAGCTTATCCATATGGCATTATAATGATCGACGAATGAAATTATGGTAGGCCTGAAGGACCGAGTGATGTGGAGAGACATGATCGCCTACGCCACCGGGCATTATGCCTGATGATAATAATCCTGCAACTGAAAAGAAAAGCTGCGATGTTCACGTGAACATCAAGAACACGCGCCCCATAGATGTTTTAATAACGTTTGTGTGCTGTAATGATGGGAATTGATATACTATGTACTGTATTGGTGGGAATTGATATAATATGTACTGTACTGATGGGAATTGATATAATATGTACTGTACTGATGGGAATTGATATAATATGTACTGTACTGATGGGAATTGATATAATATGTACTGTACTGATGGGAGTTGATATAATATGTACTGTACTGATGTGAATTGATATAATATGTAGTGTACTGATGGGAATTGATATAATATGTAGTGTACTGATGGGAATTGATATAATATGTAGTGTACTGATGGGAATTGATATAATCTTTACTGTACTGATGGGAATTGATATAATCTTTACTGTACTGATGGGAATTGATATAATATGTAGTGTACTGATGGGAATTGATATAATATGTAGTGTACTGATGGGAATTGATATAATCTTTACTGTACTGGGAGCCGCGATAGCTCAGTGGTTAGTGAACTGGACTACCACGGACAAGGGGTAGGGTTCGATCCCAACCGACGGCTTCCGGGTTCACCCAGCCTTAAATGGGTACTGGATTTTTTTCTGGGAAAGTAAAGCAGCACGGGCGTAATACTGACCACATTACCCCAAAAATCATGTGCTGAAGGTCTGTAAAATATAGGGTCACTAACACCATATTTCCCTATACGCCACTTGGCGTGACGGGGGTACTTTACTTTTTTTTTTTACTGTACTGATGGGAATTGATATAATATGTAGTGTACTGATGGGAATTGATATAATATGTAGTGTAAAAAAAAAAAAAGTTCCCCCGTCACGCCAAGTGGCGTATAGGGAATATGGTGTTAGTAACCCTATATTTTACAGACCTTCGGCACATGATTTTTGGGGTAATGTGGTCGGTATTACGCCCGTGTCGCTTTACTTTCCCAGAAAAAAAATCCGGTACCCATTAAAGGCTGGGTGAACCCGGAAGCCGTCGGTTAGGATCGAACCCTACCTCTTGTCCTTTGTAGTCCAGTTCACTAACACCTGAGCTATCGCGGCTCCCTAATATGTAGTGTACTGATGGGAATTTATATAATTCCTCAATTTTCCCAGTTTTCTCAATATATTCCAGTTGTTCTCTTCTCATTACATGACCAAAAATGATGATTGTTTCTTCCTAATATTGGAAATTAGCTCTCTTTTTGCTTTGGCCTCTTTCAGAACGTTTTCATTACTTTTCTTAGCTGTCCTTGGTATTCTCAACATTCTCCTGTAAAACCACATTTCTACAGACTCCATTGATTTTCTTGTCTGTTGTCCTATTGTCCATGATTTGCATCCATATGCTAAAACTGGCTCGACATAACATTTAAGAACTCTTTTTCTTTTTTCTATTGTCAAAAATGGATTGCATCCTCATTTTTGGGAAAGCTGCTTTTGCCTGAGCTATTCTGCCTCTCACTTCTTGTGTACATCTTCCGTCTGAGGTTAACAAAAAGACCCAATATGCAAGAACAATAACACAAATAACCATCACCGAGATGAAATGCGTCAGACAAATGACAGGAAACAGTGTGAGAGATAAGAACAGAAATGAAGAACTGAGAAAACAAGTAGGAATATTTCCCGCCATAGAATACATAAAGAAACAACATATAAAATGGTTTGGCCACGTGGTAAGCCAAAAGATCAAAACACAACACAACGAGCCTTCAATGAACGTTACGAGAAGACCAGACCTAAGGGCTGACCACAAAAAATATAGATTGATTGAATATTAGAAACACGAAACACAACAGCAGTAGGGGCCGGCCAACAGAAGTGTAACAGACCGCAATTTATATCTCTCGACGTTGAAAGCAAATGAGGAAGAAAAGAGGAAGATAAAGGAATGAGCATGTCATTAACAGCGAACGAGCGCTATTATTAGAGTCGGAACACGACATAAAGGATTGAGAAATCTCGTGTAAACGAACTTTAGAAATGGATGAGACTATGGCATGTTCGCTCGGGGCAAAGAAGCGAATTATGTTTAGCAAAATTGACAAGACTGCACGGTCATCAGAACGTGTGCTGAAAACTAATGTTCTAACCAAGCAGATAAACTTCCTTTACATGCCGGCTTTGTCCATGTTTTTTTTTTTTTTTAACAATCCGTTATGATTATGGAGGGCCCCGGCATCACTGCAAACGAATTAAAATCCATTATTGCTCAACCGCCCATGCCAGTGGAATCATCCGAATTACTAACTCATCTCCCAAACAAAGAAAGGTAGCTGTAGTGCCCATCATAGCAGTCTCAGCACACGCCAAAAGATATAAGGCGAAACCGCACAGAAAGTGAACACAGCCAACTGTTCCTTGTCATATGATATCATAATTCATTGTAAACAATTGGAATCAAAAGGATTGAGAAATCACGTGTAAACGAACTTTTGGAATGGATTAGTCTATGGCATGTTCAAATACATTTAGCTTTGTTTAATTTAGTTTTGGTTTAGTTTAATCTTAGTTTAGCTTAAGTTTTAGTTGAAGTTTTAGCTAATGTTTAAGTGTAGTTTAGTTTTACTTGAAGTTTTAGCTAATGTTTAAGTGTAGTTTAGTTTTAGTTGAATTTTTAGATAATGTTTAAGATTAGCTTAGTTTTAGTTGAAGTTTTAGCTAATGTTTAAGTGTAGTTTAGTTTTAGTTGATGTTTTAGCTAATGTTTAAGTGTAGTTTAGTTTTAGTTGAAGTTTTTGCTAATGTTTAAGTGTAGTTTAGTTTTAGTTGAAGTTTTAGCTAATGTTTAAGTGTAGTTTAGTTTTAGTTAAAGTTTTAGCTAATGTTTAAGTGTAGTTTAGTTTTACTTGAAGTTTTAGCTAATGTTTAAGTGTAGTTTAGTTTTAGTTAAAGTTTTAGCTAATGTTTAAGTGTAGTTTAGTTTTAGTTGAAGTTTTAGCTAATGTTTAAGTGTAGTTTAGTTTTAGTTGAAGTTTTAGCTAATGTTTAAGTGTAGTTTAGTTTTAGTTGAAGTTTTAGCTAATGTTTAGTTGTAGTTTAGTTTTAGTTAAAGTTTTAGCTAATGTTTAAGATTAGTTTAGTTTTAGTTGAAGTTTTAGCTAATGTTTAAGTGTAGTTTAGTTTTAGTTGAAGTTTTAGCTAATGTTTAAGTGTAGTTTAGTTTTAGTTGAAGTTTTAGCTAATGTTTAAGTGTAGTTTAGTTTTAGTTTAGTTTCTGTTTAGTTTAAGTTCAGTTTCATCTAGTTTAGTTTAAATGTTAGTTAAAGTTTAGGCTTAGTTTAGTTTATGTTTAGTTTCAGTTTAGTATAGATTAGTTTAGTTCAGTTTTAGTTTAGTTTTATTTAGTAGTTTAAGTTTAATTTAGTCCCGGTTTAGTTTTAGTTTAGTTCAGATTTAGTTTGGTCCAGTTTGATTTGGTGCAGTTTAGTTTGGTTCAGTTTTGTTTTGGTTCAGGCTAGTTTTGATTCAGTTTAGTTTGGCTCAGTTCAGTTTTGGTTCAGTTTAGTTTTGGTTCAGATTAGTTTGGTTCAGTTTTGTTTTGGTTCAGGTTAGTTTTGATTCAGTTTAGTTTGGCTCAGTTCAGTTTTGGTTCAGTTTAGTTTTGTTCAGTTTAGGTTAGTTTTGATTCAGTTTAGTTTAGCTCAGTTTAGTTTTGGTTCTGTTTAGTTTGGTTCAGTTTAGTTTTGGTTCAGTTTAGTTTTGGTTCAGTTTAGTTTTTGGTTTAGCCGACAGATCAACGGAAATTCTGTAGCACTCAGATCTAATCTTCAGCATGCCCCCCCCCCTTTCCCAGATTATAGCACTGTCATCATACACTAAAGAAAGCACTAAAGATGGTTTCAATTAAAATGCATGAAATCCGTACCACCGGCAAAGATCGTGTAAGTGGATGGTGGTAACTGGGATATGTTTGTATCTCTTTATGATGTTTGCAATGGCAGCGGTCAAATTTGGCAAACTCTTTCAGAAAATGATTTTATTTTCACATGTCAAAAGTGGGAACCTCTTGTGTGTCGCCTCTCATAGAGCTGGACATCGAAACTCACTGCCACAGATTAGAGGATTGTAAGGAGAAGGAGTTATCGCTTATTAGGGGAGTGTAAGGACGAGATGTTATCGCTTATTAGGGGAGTGTAAGGACAAGAAGTTATCACATATTAGGGGAGTGTAAGGACGAGAAGTTATCACTTATTAGGGGAGTGTAAGGACAAGAAGTTATCGCTTATTAGGGGAGTGTAAGGACGAGAAGTTATCACTTATTAGGGGAGTGTAAGGACAAGAAGTTATCGCTTATTAGGGGAGTGTAAGGACAAGAAGTTATCGCTTATTAGGGGAGTGTAAGGACAAGAAGTTATCGCTTATTAGGGGAGTGTAAGGACAAGAAGTTATCGCTTATTAGGGGAGTGTAAGGACAAGAAGTTATCACTTATTAGGGGAGTGTAAGGACAAGAAGTTATCGCTTATTAGGGGAGTGTAAGGACAAGAAGTTATCGCTTATTAGGGGAGTGTAAGGACAAGAAGTTATCACTTATTAGGGGAGTGTAAGGACAAGAAGTTATCGCTTATTAGGGGAGTGTAAGGACAAGAAGTTATCGCTTATTAGGGGAGTGTAAGGACAAGAAGTTATCACTTATTAGGGGAGTGTAAGGACAAGAAGTTATCGCTTATTAGGGGAGTGTAAGGACGAGATGTTATCGCTTATTAGGGGAGTGTAAGGACAAGAAGTTATCACTTATTAGGGGAGTGTAAGGACAAGAAGTTATCGCTTATTAGGGGAGTGTAAGGACGAGAAGTTATCGCTTATTAGGGGAGTGTAAGGACGAGAAGTTATCACTTATTAGGGGAGTGTAAGGACGAGAAGTTATCACTTATTAGGGAAGTGTAAGGACGGTAAGATATCACAAATTAAGGGATTGTAAGGAAGAGATGTTATATAATATTATGGGAGTGAAAGGACGAAAAGTTATCGCACATTATGGAAGTGAAAGAACTATGGGGGAGAGAAATTAACGGTGAATGATGGGAGACTAATTAAGACACTGAGAGAAATTGTTGGTGAAAGGTGGGGTATTGAGAGGGACAATGACAGAGAGGGACACTGAGAGAAATTGTTGATGAAAGGTGGGGTATTCAGAGGGACAATGACAGAGAGGGACACTGAGAGAAATTGTTGGTGAAAGGTGGGGTATTGAGAGGGGCAATGACAGAGAGAGAAACTGTTGATGGAAGGTGGCGATTACATTTGTAGTCTACTCTATTTAATTATAACTACCAATGGATCTCTAACGCGCGCGAGTACACACAGGATCTCCTGTTCATTGCCGTTATCCGAGAGGGCTAGACATCTCACTACCCAAGAGATCAGGGGAGGTTATCGTCATCAAGAAACAACGGATTTATTTTTCCTGTTTAAAAAAAAATTACCACCGCTTTTGGTGGGTTTGACCCCGAGCTCTACCTGTCCTGGGTCCAACGACATACCTCTAGACTACCCAGCCCCCAACAAAGTATGACGTGTCCATGCCAGGACAGTAGCCGCAGCTTTTAACTGTCTGTTAATTGAACGAGATCTTATGAAGATCCTAGTCCAGAATTATGGAAACAGACTTACCAGTGTGGTCAAGCTATGAAGGTGTTGAGTAGGGAAGAAATCCCGGGGCCCTATAATGATATAATGAAAGCGGATGCGTTGGGCCTCAATGCACATACATCGTAGTTTTATGCAAGTTACAAAACACGCTTTCATTAACATGTTGTGTCTTTTAGGGTTATAGATGAGAAGACGTAATGGGGTAGGCGTAGGAGGAGACAAGAGAACACGAAAAAAGATACAAACACACAAGCACAAAGAGAAAAGAAAAGGGACACAAAGAGACAAGTAAACAAGCATAAAGAGACACGAACACTCTCACAATGAGACAAGAATACACTCACAAAAAGACAATAAAACAAGCACAAAGAGACAAGAACACACTCACAAAGAGACAAGAACACGCTCACAAAGAGACAAGAACAAACTCACAAAGAGAAAAGAACACGCTCACAAAGAAACAAGAGCACGCTCACAATGAGACAAGAACACACTCACAAAGAGGCGAGAATACAAGCACAAAGAGATAAGAACACACTCACAAAGAGACAAGAATACACTCACAAAGAGACGAGAATACAAGCACAAAGAGACAAGAACACACTCACAAAGAGACAAGAATGCACTCACAAAGACACAAGAACACATTCACAAAGAGACAAGAATACAAGCATAAAGAGACCAGAACACACTCACAAAGAGACAAGAATACACTCATAAAGAGAAAAGAATACACTCACAAAGAGACAAGAATACACTCATAAAGGGATAAGAACACACTCACAAAGAGAAAAGAATACACTCATAAAGGGATAAGAATACACTCACAAAGAGACTAGAATACACTCACAAAGAGACAAGAATACACTCACAAAGAGACAAGAATACACTCACAAAGAGACAAGAACACACTCACAAAGAGACAAGAATACACTCACAAAGAGACAAGAATACACTCTAAAGAGACAAGAATACACTCATAAAGAGACAAGAATACACTCACAAAGAGACTAGAATACACTCACAAAGAGTCAAGAATACACTCACAAAGAGACAAGAACACAGTCACAAAGAGACAAGAATACAAGCACAAAGAGACAAGAACACACTCACAAAGAGACAAGAACACGCTCACAAAGAGACAAGAATACACTCACAAAGAGACAAGAATACACTCACAAAGAGACAAGAATACACTCACAAAGAGACAAGAATACACTCACAAAGACACAAAAATACATTCACAAAGACACAAGAACACACTCACAAAGAGACAAGAACACACTCACAAGAGGGACAAGAACACGCTCACAAAGAGACAAGAATATACTCACTAAGAGTCAAGAAAACAAGTACAAAGAAATAAGAACACACTCACACAGAGACAAGAATACACTCACAAAGACACAACAACACACTCACAAAGAGACAAGAATACAAGCATAAAGAGACCAGAACACACTCACAAAGAGACAAGAATACACTCATAAAGGGATAAGAACACACTCACAAAGAGACAAGAATACACTCATAAAGGGATAAGAATACACTCACAAAGAGACTAGAATACACTCACAAAGAGACAAGAATACACTCACAAAGAGACAAGAATACACTCACAAAGAGACAAGAATACACTCACAAAGAGACAAGAATACACTCACAAAGAGACAAGAATACACTCATAAAGAGACAAGAATACACTCATAAAGAGACAAGAATACACTCACAAAGAGACAAGAATACACTCATAAAGAGACAAGAATATACTCACTAAGAGTCAAGAAAACAAGCACAAAGAGATACGAACACACTCACAAAGAGACAAGAACACACTCACAAAGAGACAAGAACACACTCACAAAGAGTGAAGAAAACAAGCACAAAGAGATAAGAACACACTCACACAGAGACAAGAATACACTCACAAAGAGACAAGAACACACTCACAAAGAGACAAGAACACACTCACAAAGAGTCAAGAAATCAAGCACAAAGAGACAAGAATACACTCACAAAGAGACAAGAATACACTCACAAAGAGACAAGAACACACTCACAAAGAGTCAAGAAATCAAGCACAAAGAGACAAGAATACACTCACAAAGAGACAAGAATACACTCACAAAGAGACAAGAATACACTCACAAAGACACAAAAATACATTCACAAAGACACAAGAACACACTCACAAAGAGACAAGAACACACTCACAAGAGGGACAAGAACACGCTCACAAAGAGACAAGAATATACTCACTAAGAGTCAAGAAAACAAGTACAAAGAAATAAGAACACACTCACACAGAGACAAGAATACACTCACAAAGAGACAAGAACACACTCACAAAGAGACAAGAACACACTCACAAAGAGTCAAGAAATCAAGCACAAAGAGACAAGAATACACTCACAAAGAGACAAGAATACACTCACAAAGAGACAAGAACACACTCACAAAGAGTCAAGAAATCAAGCACAAAGAGACAAGAATACACTCACAAAGAGACAAGAATACACTCACAAAGAGACAAGAATACACTCACAAAGACACAAAAATACATTCACAAAGACACAAGAACACACTCACAAAGAGACAAGAACACACTCACAAGAGGGACAAGAACACGCTCACAAAGAGACAAGAATATACTCACTAAGAGTCAAGAAAACAAGTACAAAGAAATAAGAACACACTCACACAGAGACAAGAATACACTCACAAAGACACAACAACACACTCACAAAGAGACAAGAATACAAGCATAAAGAGACCAGAACACACTCACAAAGAGACAAGAATACACTCATAAAGGGATAAGAACACACTCACAAAGAGACAAGAATACACTCATAAAGGGATAAGAATACACTCACAAAGAGACTAGAATACACTCACAAAGAGACAAGAATACACTCACAAAGAGACAAGAATACACTCACAAAGAGACAAGAATACACTCACAAAGAGACAAGAACACACTCACAAAGAGTCAAGAAATCAAGCACAAAGAGACAAGAACACACTCACAAAGAGATAAGAACACACTCACAACGAGACAAGAACACACTCACAAAGAGACAAGAACACACTCACAAAGAGTCAAGAAATCAAGCACAAAGAGACAAGAACACACTCACAAAGAGATAAGAACACACTCACAAAGAGACAAGAACACACTCACAAAGAGACAAGAACACACTCACAAAGAGTCAAGAAAACAAGCACAAAGAGATAAGAACACACTCACAAAGAGACAAGCATGCACTCACAAAGAGACAAGAACACACTCACAAAGAGACAAGAATACACTCACAAAGAGACAAGAATACACTCACAAAGAGACAAGAACACAAGCAAAAAGAGATAAGAACACACTCAAAATAAGAGAAAGTATGTCACAAATAAAACGTCCTAAAATGAAGAAAGAAACATATCATAGAGAAAGGAGGGTGTTGTATCAAAGTGACAAAGAGATGTACTGAAATTGCAAAGATGCAATTTGTGATTTGACGGTCGTTTGTATCAAATGTGACAAGAGATTGTAGAAGTGACGTATTGAAGTGACGAAGCGATTACAAAATTGGAAATGTATCGAAGTGACAAAGTGTGGTATGTGAAATGCAAGAATGTGAATCAAATTGGCAAGGCAACGTTCAGAAGTGACAAGTTGATGTATCTAAATGACAAGGCAACGTTCAGAAGTGACAAGTTGATGTATCTAAATGACAAGGCAACGTTCAGAAGTGACAAGTTGATGTATCTAAATGACAAGGCAACGTTCAGAAGTGACAAGTTGATGTATCTAAATGACAAGGCAACGTTAAGAAGTGGCAAGTTGATGTATCTAAATGACAAGGCAAAGTTCAGAAGTGACAAGTTGATGTATCTAAATGACAAGGCAACGTTCAGAAGTGACAAGTTGATGTATCTAAATGACAAGGCAACGTTCAGAAGTGACAAGTTGATGTATCTAAATGACAAGGCAACGTTCAGAAGTGACAAGTTGATGTATCTAAATGACAAGGCAACGTTAAGAAGTGGCAAGTTGATGTATCTAAATGACAAGGCAAAGTTCAGAAGTGACAAGTTGATGTTTCTAAATGACAAGGCAACGTTCAGAAGTGACAAGTTGATGTATCTAAATGACAAGGCAACGTTCAGAAGTGACAAGTTGATGTATCTAAATGACAACGCGAAGTTTCACATTTATACGATGATGCTTGGAAGTGATAACTTGCTGTATCAAAGTGACATGACAATGAACCGTGAGGCTATACAATAGTCGACGGTGTGTTTCGATTTGTTATTTCCACGGATGAACGGACTCAACCACATTCCAGTGCTCATATTGCTGTCTTTCTCATCGCTTGTCCCTCTGATACCCACAGTCTGTTCGCTTTGGAAAACCGACTCATATCCCGTCTTGGCACTCTCCATCCGAGAGGTTTAAAGACTAGACTGCAATATTTAAAAGCGAGGTCACCAGTGCTTATCCACAATATTTTTTAACACGCTTGCTGTGCTAGTTTCTGATTATGTAGTTTAGTTTAGTTTAGTTTAGTTTAGTTTAGTTTTGTTTAGTTTAGTTCAGTCAATTTAGTAATAGTATTTCGTGTTTATTTTTATAATAGTATTTGTTGTCTTATATCTGATGAAGGTTTTTACCGAAGCGCCGATGTTTCTCTCTTCTCTCTTCAGGTGTAGCTCCTTAATACAATGTATGTTTATTTTGAATCTTAGTTCAGTTTGGTCAACATTTCATCCTCATCGCACATCAGGCAAGTCCATAAAAACTCAGATCGATTCCGAATAATATCCCATGAACATGTAATGACTAACGACACCGGTTTTGTGTTGGTCGACAAGTTTTCTTCAGTATGACGCTCGTGTCTGCCATCTCCCACCTTGAATTGATATTTATGCAGTCTAATCATGTTATCTTTACTTAGGAACAAACCCAACACTTGTAGATGAATAACCACCGCACTGCCAACTTTACTACGACAAATATAATTTACAGAACAAGTACAAACCAAGGAACAAATGGAAGACCTCTCTTACCAGGACAGGGTGTGGGCATGAGGTGAGACTGTTGAGACCTATATGTCCAACGACAGGACAGGCCTTGCGAGTAAGAGCCGCATTCAAAGCTTTGACCACAGTGAAGGACACCCCGGAAAACAAACCACAGCTGCCTATCAGTTACCATCGGGAGGAGGGAAGGCTATGGGAGAACATCCAGACAGAACCCTCAGACAGGGCGGCCCGACATTCCAGGCCAGCATCTGCCATACGACATGGAAAACTCCAACGTCAAATCTAGATACAGACGGGGTGTGTCATCCACGGCGCAGGTTTATGGGAAAAATTCAGAAAGCACACACATATATGAGTACTGACCATGCGGCTAGTTCATCTCGGGTCATGATGTCCTTACTCGTCCATATACAAGTACTGACTAAACGACCAGCTCATCTTGTGTCATGATGATGTCCTTACTCGTCCATATACAAGTACTGACTAAACGACCAGCTCATCTCGGGTCATGATGTCCTTACTCGTCCATATACAAGTACTGACTAAACGACCAGCTCATCTCGGGTCATGATGTCCTTACTCGTCCATATACAAGTACTGACTAAACGACCAGCTCATCTCGGGTCATGATGTTGTTCTTACGCCTCCATATACAAGTACTGACTAAGCGACCAACTCATCTCGGGTCATGATGTTGTTCTTACCCCTCCATATACGAGTACTGACTAAACGACCAGCTCATCTCGGGTCATGATGTCCTTACTCGTCCATATACAAGTACTGACTAAACGACCAGCTCATCTCGGGTCATGATGTTGTTCTTACGCCTCCATATACAAGTACTGACTAAGCGACCAACTCATCTCGGGTCATGATGTTGTTCTTACGCCTCCATATACGAGTACTGACTAAGCGACCAACTCATCTCGGGTCATGATGTTGTTCTTACGCCTCCATATACAAGTACTGACTAAGCGACCAACTCATCTCGGGTCATGATGTTGTCCCTATTCATCCACAAAGAGTCAAGTCACGTGATCACAAAACTTGAACGCTAAAGAAGCAGGTTCTCGTACCATTGGTAACTAGGTGAATGTGCTAACCACTCGGCCATCGAGGTAATTATCGCAGAATTGTAAATACCATCTCGGGTACGATGACACGGAGTCTGAATCCTTTAAGTCCTATCAGTCGGAACATGTAGTCAACTAAATAAAAAAACGGACCTAACATTACTGGCATTAATAGCCAACCCTAACTGAAACGGATGTTACTGATTCTAACTGAATCTAATTTTGAATGTTAACGTCACAAATCAGATCATGACATATCATATCATCTTCTGACTGTCAATGGACCTGAAATACCGCCACAATCCTCGCCACCACCCTCGCCACCATCCTCGCCACCATCCTCGTCACCATTCTCGCCACCATCCTCGCCACCATCCTCGCCACCATTGTTTCACTACCAGTAAACAAGGCTCGCAGTGAACTCATTCAAAAGTTCATGTTTTGAGGGAGGGTCTCAATCTCACTAAGGTAGTTCATGCCTGCTGTTCTTGTCTTTCTCGTCAATGTTCTACTTTGTTACTCGCAATCGATGTTTTGTTTCTGTTCCTTTCTTCTTTTTTTTCTCAATTTCAATGTCTGTTTTGTGATTCTCTCGTCAGCTTATCTCATCACGTGACTGATGAATGCCTACCTTTCTTCTCTGATCATAACGTGATTGACACATGCCTACCTTTCTTCTCTGATCATAACGTGATTGACACATGCCTACCTTTCTTCTCATCTGATCACGTGACTGACAAATGCCTACCTTTCTTCTCATCTGATCACGTGACTGACAAATGCCTACCTTTCTTATCTGATCATTACGTGACTGACAAATGCCTACCTTTCTTCTCTGATCATTACGTGACTGACAAATGCCTACCTTTCTTCTCTGATCATCACGTGACTGACAAATGCCTACCTTTCTTCTCTGATCATCACGTGACTGATGAATGCCTACCTTTCTTCTCTGATCATAACGTGATTGACACATGCCTACCTTTCTTCTCATTTGATCACGTGACTGACAAATGCCTACCTTTCTTATCTGATCATTACGTGATTGACAAATGCCTACCTTTCTTCTCATCTGATCACGTGACTGACAAATGCCTACCTTTCTTCTCTGATCATCACGTGACTGACAAATGCCTACCTTTCTTATCTGATCATCACGTGATTGACAAATGCCTACCTTTCTTCTCATCTGATCACGTGACTGACAAATGCCTACCTTTCTTATCTGATAATTACGTGACTGACAAATGCCTACCTTTCTTCTCTGATCATAACGTGATTGACAAATGCCTACCTTTCTTCTCATCTGATCACGTGACTGACAAATGCCTACCTTTCTTCTCTGATCATCACGTGACTGACAAATGCCTACCTTTCTTATCTGATCATCACGTGATTGACAAATGCCTACCTTTCTTTTCATCTGATCACGTGACTGACAAATGCCTACCTTTCTTATCTGATCATTACGTGACTGACAAATGCCTACCTTTTTTCTCTGATTATCACGTGACTGACAAATGCCTACTTTTTTTCTTATTATTTCATTATTGGTTGCATAACCATTTGTCTTACTTCTGTAGCAGTCTTGAAATCAACCCAGCACATACAAATTATTTTACGTAGAAATACAGACTTTTAAGGAGCGGAAAGAAAAGAACCCCGAAAAATAGGAAAGAAATTATCGTTGTGCATTCCCTGAGGGCGGAAAATTTCTTAAAATATATGGAGATAATTCACGAGTGGAAATAAAGATAAATGTATACAGTGAGTATCTGTCTGTTGCGAAATATATAATACGTATAGGTCGAGACTTTTACATTTGAATACATTTGCTAGATTCTGTTCTGAAACAAAGAACTGAATATAAGGAGAAAACACACGCGATACTAAAACACATTATGTTGACGTGTCAATGGTTTGAAAGTGTTAGAAGTTGGACAGAACGATAAGATTAGCGATGTTAAAACAAAGTAGAGATGTTAGACTGTGTTGTCATTAATGAAGAGAAATAATGATAATAGATCTATTTGGCAATCTGTTCTTTTTTTCTGTCTTTCAATTTCTTGGCTGCTTCAGTGAGGATTGTTTCTACCGGAAGGTCTGCGTGGTTGTAGAACGAGTGCGACATTTGTGACGCACCGCGGACGCCAAGGACCGAGCTGGAAGTTGCCTTGGGTCGTTTGTCTTGTGTCGTGACTTGTCTTACTGGATCTGTCTACTCTAAAAACTTATTTCGCTTTCTCAATCAGCCTCTAGGGATGTCTGCAATGATGTTTTACCGACGCTTTATATCTATAGCTTACACTCTCTGACTCTTTACATCTATATCTTACACTCTCTGACTCTTTACATCTATATCTTACACTCTCTGACTCTTAAGATCTATATCTTACACTCTCTGACTTAAGATCTATATCTTACACTCTCTGACTCTTTACATCTATAACTTACACTCTCTGACTCTTTACATCTGTATCTTACACTCCCTACCCATAACATCTATATCTCACACTCCATGACTCTAAACATCTATATCTTACACTCTCTGTCCCTTTACATCTATATCTTACACTCTCTGACTCTTTGCATTTATTTCTTACACTCTCTAAATCTTTACATTTATATATTATACTCCCTGACTCTTTACATTTATATCTTATACTCCCTGACTCTTTACATTTATATATTATACTCCCTGACTCTTTACATTTATATCTTATACTCTCTGACTCTTTACATCTATATTTTACACCCTCTGATTCGTCACTTCTAATTCTGCTTTCCTCTTTCTCTCTCTGTATCTTTCTCTTTATCAGTCATTATTTCTTCTAGTCTCCTCACTCTCATGAATAGTTCATAAACAGACAGACAGACAGACAGACGGACAGACAGGTAGATAGATAGATAGATAGATAGATAGATAGATAGATAGATAGATAGATAGATAGATAGATAGATAGATAGATAGATAGATAGATAGATAGATAGATAGTTAGATAGATAGATAGATAGATAGATAGATAGATAGATAGATAGATAGATAGATAGATAGACAGACAGACAGACAGACAGACAGACAGACAGACAGACAGACAGACAGACAGACAGACAGACAGACAGACAGATAGATAGATAGATAGATAGATAGATAGATAGATAGATAGATAGATAGATAGATAGATAGATAGATAGATAGATAGATAGATAGATAGATAGATAGATAGATAGATAGATAGATAGATAGATAGATAGATAGATAGATAGATAGATAGATAGATAGATAGATAGATAGATAGATAGATAGATAGATAGATAGATAGATAGATAGATAGATAGATAGATAGATAGATAGATAGATAGATAATCTTCACACTAATATACACTTTCATAAAGATATCAATTAACAATTAATCTTACAATAATCTCTCCATCTTCCACGGACTTAACCGCCTATCCCTCTATTTGTCAATTTTGTTCCTCCTATTTTACGATCTCTAACACAATTATCCCCTTGCCAGTTTGTATTTCAACTTTTTTCTTTATTATGTACTTGTGTATAATGTCGTACGCTTTATCCTGTTACAAGTGATTTGTTTCTTTCATATCTCTCTCCATTTTGCTGTTTCTCTGACATTTTCTTGTCTATTTTGTGAGACGATCCAATGTTTTAAGGATCAACATCACAAAAACCATGAAAATATGTTCATTCCTTGTTGGTTCATTGTTCCCGTCCCTAGGAAAACATGAACATAAACGCCGTTGATAATGTTCAGTTCTGTTGTGTACAGAGAACACAAGCTGTTGCTAAGCGCGGTCTGTCTCAATCGTTGAACAAAAGAGTTTCCATACTTGTTATGCCACTTTCATACTTGTTATGCCACTTTCATACTTGCTATGCCACTTTCATAGTTGCGATCAGAGATCTCTTTGTCTGAAATTGTCCCCCCAATTATACTAGCATTTATCTGGATACACCGCGCGCCGAGAAAAACCCACAGAAAATATGTTAGCAACAACAGAGAAAGAAATATCAAGAAAGAAAACAATTTTGGTAGAGAGCATAACAATAACTATCAACAGTTATTCGATGGTTTCAATCAAAGACTTCAACTTTTTTCTAACCGACGATCGACCGAGGGTTATTTTGTTTCGTGGGGTAATGACGTAAGATCAGCGGAAAGTTAAATGGTTCTTGAAATGAGGGATGCTAACTGACGATGTAAACATAAAATAGCGCTCGTCGCAGGTACATTATCTGCGGCTATATTTTTTTATGCAATAACCAGAATATTTCACTGTCAATCTGCGCATGTGCAGTGTACGTTTCCAAGTGGTGTACAGGGAGATCATAACGAGGAGGTTCAATTACACTTATTTTGTCCGAGAGAGCAATTTATGAGAACAGCCCAGGATTATTGATGCACATGTCGTAAGGGAAGACAGTGTTTAACATAGATACCCAACTGTCTTGTTTTCATTATCTGGGGGTTTGCGATCTCTAGTATGCACGAGGAACATATTGTTGGTGTGATTCCCTTCTAAAGACATGCCAGAAAGAGACGCCATATTGTCTTGTTTGAACCATTTCTGAGACGCTTGCGTCGCGTCTTCACTTGTTTGGGTTTGGAAAAACAACGAAACGAGGGACGCGTTACAGAAGTTGTACAAAGACAATTTTTCATAGTTTCTCTATTGTGTTTCATGTGTTCTCTATTGTGTTTCATGTGTTCTCTATTGTGTTTCATGTTTTCCCTATTGTGTTTCATGTTTTCTCTATTGTATTTCATGTTTTCCCTATTGTGTTTCATGTTTTCTCTATTGTGTTTCATACATGGATGTGAATCATGGACAATAGGACAACAGACAAGAAAATCACTGGAGTCTGTAGAAACGTGGTTTTACAGAAGAATGTTGAGAATACCATGGACGGCTAAGAAGAGTAATGAAAACGTTCTGAAAGAGGCCAAAGCAAAAAGAGAGCTAATTTCCATTATTAGGAAGAAACGATCATCATCTGTTGGCCATGTAATGAGAAGAGAACATCTGGAATATATTGTAACAACTGGGAAAATTGAGGGAAGAAGAGATAGAGGGAAGCAAAGAGAAAAATATATCAGACAGCTTAAGAGAATGGCTTGGCAGAAGGTCAACAATAGAAATGATAAATAACTGACGAGATCGAAAGTTGTGGAGAGACATGATCACCTACGCCAGCAGGCCCGGTACTTGATCATGAACCTTATCTTCCTACCCTAACCCACATCAAATTCCGCCTTTGAAAATAAAAATACGAGAGAAAAAACGCAGATTAATACGGTATCGTGCAGGTCTGGACCAATATAGGCTGGTAATAGATTAAGTCAACATGTACTGGCAACAAACAGCAGCCATACGAATTAACAACCAAACAGGACAATTTCAACTTAATAAAACAAGGAGTCAGGCAAGGCTGTGTTCTGTCGCCGGATATGTTTTCACTTTACAGCGAACATATCATGAGATCAATAGTAGACAAAAAAAGAATTGAAGTCAACGGTCACAACATAAATAATTTGCGATATGCGGATGACACAGTCTTAATAGCAGAGACAGAAAATGAGCTACAAGAAATTATAGATATAATAGTAAAAGAAAGCAACAAGAAAGGTCTCAGTCTGAATAGTAAGAAAACAGAAGTAATGGTTATATCGAAGAAACAATCATCACCATCATGCAGCATAAAAATAAACAAGACAAATCTGAGACAAGTGCAACGTTTCAAATACTTGGACACAATAATAACATCAGATGGGAGATGCCCAACATAAATAAAAAGCAGAATAGCTCAGGCCAAAATAGCATTTCAGAAAATGAAAAATATCTTATGCAACAAATCTATGTCAATAGAAATGAGAAAGAGAGTTCATCGATGCTATATAGAACCAATTCTGGCCTATGGAGGCGAATCATGGACAATAGACAAACAAATGAAAAGACGATTAGAGGCCACAGAGATGGGATTTCTCAAAAGAATGTTGAAAGATCCCTGGACAGCTAAAAAGACCAATGAGAAAGTTCTCAAAGAGGCCAACACAAAAAGGGAGTTCTTTAAAAACATCAGAAAGAAGCAATCAACATTTTTCGGGCACATCATGAGAACAGAAAAGTTGGAATACTTGGTTACAACTGGTAAAATAAAAGGAAAGAGAGATCGTGGACGACAAAGAGAGAAAATACTGGATTGCTTGGTGTCATGGCATGGAAAACAGTCAACAACAGAACTCATACGATGCACTGTGGATAGAGGATTTGCAAGGACATGATCGCCAACGCCAACCGGTACGGCACATGATGATGATGAATAGATTAAGTCAGGCTGTTTTACGGACCTCAGACTGGGATGCGGTGTGAGATTGACGCTTGAGAATCATGATGATGAATAGATTAAGTCAGGCTGTTTTACGGACCTCAGACTGGGATGCGGTGTGAGATTGACGCTTGAGAATCATGATGATGAATAGATTAAGTCAGGCTGTTTTACGGACCTCAGACTGGGATGCGGTGTGAGATTGACGCTTGAGAATCATGATGATGAATAGATTAAGTCAGGCTGTTTTACGGACCTCAGACTGGGATGCGGTGTGAGATTGACGCTTGAGAATCATGATGATGAATAGATTAAGTCAGACTGTTTTACGGACCTCAGACTGGGATGCGGTGTGAGATTGACGCTTGAAAATCATGATGCTGTGCGTATTGCATCCTCTAGAAGTTTGAAGAATCTAGAGCACCGAAACACTTACTAGACGGACTCTTTTGCGACGATCTGATCGTCTCCTGCTGCGCGGTTCTTTTTCAGGAGATTCTTATAAATTTATCTTGCTCTTTCCCCTTCTTCTTTCTTCGTCTTTCCTTCCTCATTTGCCTTTCAGCGTCGAGGGAAGGTATACTATGCTCTACTGTTCACCTCTGCTGCTCTTATGTTTCCTTGTTATTACTAATATTCTGTCAATCTATCTTTTCGTGGTCGGCCCTTTGGTCTGGTGTTCTCGCAACGTTTATTCAAGGCTCGTTGTGTTGTGCTTTGATATTTCTGCCTAATCACTTGAACAGACCACTTTATCTGTTGTTTCTTTACGTCTTCTATGTCGGGAGCTATTCCTAGCTTTTTTTCAGTTCTTCATCTCTGATCTTATCTCTCAGACTGTTTCCTGCCATTCGTCTAACACATTTCATCTCTGTAGAGGTTATTTTCCCAATTATTCTTGGATCTAGAGTCCACGACTGGCATTGGTAGCACAACGTTTGGATGAAGATTGTATTGTAGAGTGCCTTTTTTTCCTCTAGAGTTATTTCCTTGTTGGGCAATAGATCGCTATATGCTGACTTGACAAGCTTGGTTGCATGTTCCTATAACGAAGCATTATACTGCGAGTGTGCGCAGTTTGTGTGGGTCGTGTATTTGGGACAAATCGTGAGAGCTAAATGAAATAATTATTTCGTATTTATAGTCAGACTAGTCAATAATTATCCATTCCTTGTTTTCGAATATAAAAACAAGTCACCAAGTCTCAGGATAGTGCACGCACTCCGTAGTTACATGGATTTACTTGAGAAAGATGATACCAACTCAGCATTGGTTCATGTGTCGTGAATTGCCTTGAGTTCCCCAACAGTAGACCTCTAAGTTATTTACTGCTTTCCTCCCATTTACCATTATTATGTGCCAGTCAGAGCATGCAGTAATCAAGTCTTTTATTTTTTCTTGATTTAAAAAAAAAGACATGAAAAATGTGGAAATGTTGGTTCTGCTATGAGACTGTACATTCCAGCAGTGAACGTAGATATGCGGGTTAAGCTCGAACAAAGGTTTTCGCTTTATTGTTCGTATCCGAAATGACTAGACACTCGCTATAACCTTCTTGAATGTCAGTTAACATTTGGAGATGCGTCTTCTCATATAAGACTATTATCTAGTTGTCCTGGACTAGTGACATGCCCCGTTCCTCGTAAGTCAGCAAATAGCTCGTTAGCTAAAGTCGAAATTGTCGAATTAGCGACTTATTAAAAAAAAAACATCTCTTCGAATTAATTAATGATGAGGTCTCGCAATCTTTTGGCAAAACGTTTTTAATTTGGTCCAGTTCAATTTGTGCCCACACCAAATCAATCAAGAGGTAATGAGCAAACAAAGAATATTGAAGGCTGATATACTGGACATGCAGGTGTTTAACTCAGCGTAATGCATTGCTTGTATTAATGTAGTGTTGGTCATAGTTGCAAGCTATCTTAGTATATAACAAATGTTATCACTGTGCTGGGTATTTGAGGCTATAACAATGTTATCACTGTGCTGGGTATCTCAGACTATAACAAACGTTATCGCTGTGCTGGGTATCTGACGCTATAACAAACGTTATCACTGTGCTGGGTATTTGAAACTATAACAAAAGTTATCACTGTGCTGGATATTTAAGGCTATAACAAAAGTTATGACTGTGCTGGGTATCTCAGAATATAATAAAAGTTATGACTGTGCTGGGTATCTCAGACTATAACAAATGTTATCACTGTGCTGGGTACCTGAGACTATAACAAATGTTATCACTGTTCTGGGTATCTGAGACTATAACAAAAGTTATCACTGTGCTGGGTATCTGAGACTATAACAGAAAGTTACCACTGTGCTGGGTATTTGAAACTATAACAAAAGTTATGACTGTGCTGGGTATCTCAGACTATAACAAAAGTTATCATTGTACTGGGTATCTCAGACTATAACAAAAGTTATCACTGTGCTGGGTATTTGCGGCTATAACAAAAGCTATCACTGTGCTGGGTATCTGAGACTATAACAAAAGTTATCACTGTGCTGGATATTTGAGGCTATAACAAAAGTTATCAATGTGCTGGATATTTGAGGCTATAACAAAAGTTATCGCTGTGCTTGGTATTTAAGGCTATAACAAAAGTTATGACTGCGCTGGGTATCTCAGGCTACAACAAATGTTCTGACTGTGCTGGGACATCTCAGACTGTAACAAAAGTTATGAATGTGCTGGGTATCTCAGGCTATAACGAATGTTATGACTGTGCTGGGATATCTCAGACTATAACAAATGTTATGACTGTGCTGGGATATCTCAGACTATAACAAATGTTATTACTGTGCTGGGCATCTCAGACTATAAAAGAAAAGATATGAATGTGCTGGGTATCTCAGGCTATAACGAATGTTATGACTGTGCTGGGATATCTCATACAATAAAAAATGTTATTACTGTGCTGGTATCTCAGACTATAACAAATGTTATTACTGTGCTGGGTATCTGAGACTATAACAAAAGTTATCACTGTGCTGGGTATCTCAGACTATAACAAATGTTATTACTGTGCTGGGTATCTGAGACTATAACAAAAGTTATCACTGTGCTGTGTATCTCAGACTATAACAAATGTTATTATTGTGCTGTTATCTCAAACTATAACAAATGGTATTACTGTGCTGGGTATTTCAGACAATAACAAAAGTTATCACTGTGCTGGGTATCTCAAACTGTAACAAATGTTATTACTGTGCTGGGTACCTGAGACTATAACAAAAAGTTATCACTGCGCTGGGTATCTGAGACTATAACAAAAGTTATCATAGTGCTGGGTATCTGAGACTATAACAAATGTTATCACTGTGCTGGATATTTGAGACTATAACAAAAGTTATGACTGTGCTGGGTATCTCAGACAATAACAAATGTTATCACTGAGCTGGGTATCTCAGATTATAACAAAAGTTATCACTGAGCTGGGTATCTCAGACTATAAGAAATGTTATCACTGAGCTGGGTATCTCAAACTATAACAAATGTTATCACTGTACTGGGTATCTCAGACTATAACAAAAGTTATCACTGAGCTGGGCAGCTCATCTATTCAATGTTGAGTAGATAAACAAAAGATAAATTGGTATGTCCACGTAATAAGACACAAATATCAAGACACAACATAAAACCTTTTGTGTGTGTTTTTGTACTACTATATATTGTTTTGTACCTGATGAAGGCAATTGCCGAAACGTCGTAGTCTGTCTCATCTCTCTTTAGGTTTCGCTGTTTAAAACCATTTTATGTTTGTTTTATAAATGTTCTCCAGCTCTGCCGCGGCCCCGCATAATATTTAATGTGTTATATACGTTATATACAATATCATCATCATCATCATCATCATCGAGTGCCCTCTCCGCATCGAAGGTTGGCTACCATGGAGCGCCATTCTGCTCTGTCTCTTGCTTTGATGGTGCAGATTGCCATAGGCTGACTTGTCCATCTTTTGATGTTACTCGTCCATGTTAGTCTTGGTCTGCCTCTGCCTCTTTTACCTTGTATTTTTCCTTCTAATATTACTTTTATTAGGCTGTTGTGTCTTTTAACATGACCAAAAAATTTCATTTGTCTTGCTCTAATTTTGTTTAGTAGTTCTATTTTCATTTTTAGTTGTTTTAAAACTTCTTCGTTTGTTTTCTTTTCTTTCCATCCAATTCTACCTATTCTTCTATAAATCCACATTTCAAAGGCTTCAATTTTCTGTTCTGTTTTCTGGTCTAATGTCCATGTTTCTGCACCATACAGGAATATTGAGAATATGTAACATTTTGCTATTCTTTCCTTGGCTTTCTTTGGACTGTTACGTGATGAGGCTCCAATCTCTTTCACGGTGGTCTGCCATATTCGTCGTTCGTGTTCTGAATATGATATACAATATATATTGTTTTATATATTATATATAATACTTTAAAAATGTGTACCTTATCTCTACACAAAATATAAATAAATCCGCCGGGAATAGGTGAAGAGAGAATTATCTTAAGTGGCGAAGTAAAACTCTGAACAGTGGAAACCAACCAAAATTAACGAAAAAAGTATCTATATGTATCTTTGACACGCGAACACATTACTCGTTATACATCAATGACGAGGCGGATCGATGTTGCCGCGAGATGTTATCAGTCCACATCGTTTAGCCCTGGGTCAGCATCAACTGATGGAATGTCACGTGACCGGCTCATGTAGTTTTGCGAAGATTAAACTTGTGTGAAAACAAAGAAATTTACTTCATTCCTAGAGATGGCCGCATGGAGAAAATGGCATCAGTACTTTCATTTCTTGACCTCTGGTACATCTTTATGTGACCCCAATATGTTAATTTGTTAACCACCAGTTCATCTTAATGTTCCCATACTACATTAATTTGTTGACCACTGATACATCTTTATGTTGTCTCACTACATTAATTTATTAACCTCCAGTACGTCTTTATGTAGCCCGACTACATTAATTTGTTAACCACTGATAAATCTTTATGTAGCCCGACTACATTAATTTGTTGACCACCAGTACATCTTTATGTAGCCCGACTACATTAATGTTTTGACCACCAGTACATCTTTATGTAGCCCGACTACATTAATGTTTTGATCACCAGTACATCTTTATGTAGCCCGACTACATTAATGTGTTGACCACCAGTACATCTTTATGTAGCCCGACTACATTAATGTTTTGACCACCAGTACATCTTTATGTAGCCCGACTACATTAATTTTTTGACCACCAGTACATCTTTATGTAGCCCGACTACATTAATTTGTTGACCACCAGTACATCTTTATGTAGCCCGACTACATTAATGTGTTGACCACCAGTACATCTTTATGTAGCCCGACTACATTAATGTGTTGACCACCAGTACATCTTTATGTAGCCCGACTACATTAATGTGTTGACCACCAGTACATATTTATGTAGCCCGACTACATTAATGTGTTGACCACCAGTACATCTTTATGTAGCCCGACTACAGCAATTTGTTGACCACCAGTACATCTTTATGTAGCCCGACTACATTAATGTGTTGACCACCAGTACATCTATATGTAGCCCGACTACATTAATGTGTTGACCACCAGTACATCTTTGTTTGTATGTGTCAGCACTACGCCAGTATTGTGCAGGAACAAGAAACATTTACTGATACTGATCTGGGTAAACCGAGAAGGTACTGTTTGAGTTGGAACCTCGACCTCGTGTTATTGGCAGGCCAGTGCACTAACCGTAGCTCTAAACACAACTCTCTTGAAGGCTAGTGGGTAATATGAAAAAAGTTGTCCCTTAGGGTATGAAGAAAACAATAAGAGGAGTAAAAGAAAAAAGGGTAAGAGTGACAAGAGGGAAGAAGGGTAAGAGAGGTAATACAGATAACGCAGTAAGGAATAGGGATATTACTGTGTAGTCTGGTCATTAATATACTGCAGTAACATTAGATTGTTTATATACCACTGCGTCGTTCAGCTGTTAATATACCTTCATAACATAATACATACAATATCATTCACCCACTGACATAGAATATCATTCACCCACTGACATACAATATCATTCACCCACTGACATACAATATCATTCACCCATTAACATTCAATATAATTCATCCACTGACATACAATATAATTCACCCACTGACGTGCAATGGGGTGTCCGGTTAGCGCAATCGATAGGCGGTTGGCTTACCACGGCAACAGCCGGGGTTCGTAATCCTGGCGAGGACACCTGGGTTTTACTAATTCCCTAAAAATTAGTAGGAGCCGCGATAGCTCAGTGGTTAGTGAACTGGACTACTACGGACAAGGGGTAGGGTTCGATCCCAACCGACGGCTCCGGGTTCACCCAGCCTTAAATGGGTACCGGATTTTTTCCTGGGAAAGTAAAAGCAGCACGGGCGTAATACCGACCACATTACCCCAAAAATCATGTGCTGAAGGTCTGTAAAATATAGGGTCACTAACACCATATTTCCCTATACGCCACTTGGCGTGACGGGGGGTACTTTACTTACTTTACTTTACTGACGTGCAATATAATTCACCCACTGACATACAATATAATTCACCCACTAATACACTATAACAGCATCTAACCATTTATATTGTATTTTTTCTACACATTCATATATAACAATATTATCCAACCATTTATCTCAATATGACTCATTACAAATCACATACAATAAAGAATCATCAAAAATGTATAAACTACATTATCATTCACTGCTTTATATACTACAGAATCATCCACTGTTTATATACTACAGAATCATCCACTGCTTATATACTACAGAATCATCCACTGTTTATATACTACAGAATCATCCACTGTTTATATACTACAGAATCATCCACTGTTTATATACTACAGAATCATCCACTGTTTATATACTGCAGAATCATCCACTGTTTATATGCTACAGAATCATCAACTGTTTTATATACTACAGAATCATCCA
Organism: Megaustenia siamemsis; assembly: GCA_032433765.1. Classification (NCBI taxonomy): domain Eukaryota; kingdom Metazoa; phylum Mollusca; class Gastropoda; order Stylommatophora; family Ariophantidae; genus Megaustenia; species Megaustenia siamemsis. Next base: position 5,044,406 of record JAVIAB010000088.1, read on the forward strand.
CTGTTTATATACTACAGAATCATCCACTATTTATATACCACAGAATCATCCACTATTTATATACCACAGAATCATCCACTGTTTATATACTACAGAATCATAAACTGTTTTAATACTACAAAATTAGCCACTGTTTTATATACTACAGAATCATCCACTGTTTTAATACTACAGAATCAGCCACTGTTTATATACTACAGAATCATTCACTGTTTTAATACTACAGAATCAGCCAATGTTTATATACTACAGAATCATTCACTGTTTTAATACTACAGAATCAGCCACTGTTTATATACTACAGAATCATTCACTGTTTTAATACTACAGAATCATCCACTGCTTTTCATACTACAGAATCTGCCACCGTTTTAATACTACAGAATCAGCCACTGTTTTGTATACTACAGAATCATCCACTGTTTTATATACTACAGAATCATCCACTGTTTTATATACTACAGAATCATCCACAGGGGTGCATACTATCCCCCCTACTGTTTATTACATACATGGACCATATATGCAAGCTAGCCAACCCATCAGAGACAGAGGAGATCAACGAGCTTCTATTTGCAGACGACCAGGCACTAATACATGAAACAATAGAAGACCTACAAGAACACTTAAACAAACTCAACATCTTAGGAACAAAATACAACATGAAAATCAACATCAACAAAACAGAAGTCATGAATGTCGCCAAAAATAAACAGAACATCAACATAACTATAGAAGGCAGACAACTAAAACAAGTATAGGAATTCAAATACCTAGGAAGTCTAATGACAAACGACAATTCCCAAACAGCAGAGATAGAATCAAGATGCAACAAAGCTTGTCAAATCATCGGACAGTTATCGCCACTATTGTCCAACAAGGAAATAACTCTGGAGGCAAAACGAGCACTATACAATACAATCTTCATCCCAACGTTGTGCTACCAATGCCAGACCTGGACTCTAGATGCAAGAACAATAAGAAAAATAACCTCTACAGAGATGAAATGTGTTAGACGAATGACAGAAAACAGTCTGAGAGATAAGATCAGAAATGTATAACTGAGAAAAAAGCTAGGAATAGCCCCAGCCATAGAATATATAAGGAAACAACAGATAAAATGGTTCGGCCACGTGACAAGGCAGAAAGAACAAAACACAACACAACGAGCCTTCAACAAACGTTGTGAGAACAACAGACCCAAGGGTCGACCACGAAAAAGATGGATCGATGGAATATTAGAAGCACTAGGAAACATAACAGCAGCAGAGGCGAACATAAGAGCAAAAGACCGCAAATTATATCTCCCCTCGACGCTGAAAGGCAGATGAGGAAGGAAAGAAGAAGAAGAAGAAGAATCATCCACTGTTTATATACTACAGAATCATCCACTGTTTATATACTACAGAATCATCCACTGTTTATATACTACAGAATCATCCACTGTTTTATATACTACAGAATCAGCCACTGTTTTATATACTACAGAATCAGCCACTGTTTTATATACTACAGAATCATCCACTGTTTTGTATACTACATAATCAGTCACTGTTATGTATACTACAGAATCATCCACTGTTTTGTATACTACAGAATAAGTCACTGTTATGTATACTACAGAATCAGCCACTGTTTTATATACTACAGAATCATCCAATGTTTTGTATACTACAGAATCATCCACTGTTTTGTATACTACAGAATCAGCCACTGTTTTATATACTACAGAATCAGCCACTATTTTGTATACTACAGAATCATCCACTGTTTTGTATACTACAGAATAAGTCACTGTTATGTATACTACAGAATCAGCCACTGTTTTATATACTACAGAATCAGCCACTGTTTTATATACTACAGAATCAGCCACTGTTTTATATACTACAGAATCATCCACTGTTTTGTATACTACATAATCAGTCACTGTTATGTATACTACAGAATCATCCACTGTTTTGTATACTACAGAATAAGTCACTGTTATGTATACTACAGAATCAGCCACTGTTTTATATACTACAGAATCATCCAATGTTTTGTATACTACAGAATCATCCACTGTTTTGTATACTACAGAATCAGCCACTGTTTTATATACTACAGAATCAGCCACTATTTTGTATACTACAGAATCATCCACTGTTTATATACTACAGAATCATCCACTGCTTATATACTACAGAATCATCCACTGTTTATATACTACAGAATCATCCACTGTTTATATACTACAGAATCATCCACTGTTTATATACTACAGAATCATCCACTGTTTATATACTACAGAATCATCCACTGTTTATATGCTACAGAATCATCCACTGTTTAATATACTACAGAATCATCCACTGTTTATATACTACAGAATCATCCACTATTTATATACCACAGAATCATCCACTATTTATATACCACAGAATCATCCACTGTTTATATACTACAGAATCATAAACTGTTTTAATACTACAAAATTAGCCACTGTTTTATATACTACAGAATCATCCACTGTTTTAATACTACAGAATCAGCCACTGTTTATATACTACAGAATCATTCACTGTTTTAATACTACAGAATCAGCCAATGTTTATATACTACAGAATCATTCACTGTTTTAATACTACAGAATCAGCCACTGTTTATATACTACAGAATCATTCACTGTTTTAATACTACAGAATCATCCACTGCTTTTCATACTACAGAATCTGCCACCGTTTTAATACTACAGAATCAGCCACTGTTTTGTATACTACAGAATCATCCACTGTTTTATATACTACAGAATCATCCACTGTTTTATATACTACAGAATCATCCACAGGGGTGCGTACTATCCCCCCTACTGTTTATTACATACATGGACCATATATGCAAGCTAGCCAACCCATCAGAGACAGAGGAGATCAACGAGCTTCTATTTGCAGACGACCAGGCACTAATACATGAAACAATAGAAGACCTACAAGAACACTTAAACAAACTCAACATCTTAGGAACAAAATACAACATGAAAATCAACATCAACAAAACAGAAGTCATGAATGTCGCCAAAAATAAACAGAACATCAACATAACTATAGAAGGCAGACAACTAAAACAAGTAGAGGAATTCAAATACCTAGGAAGTCTAATGACAAACGACAATTCCCAAACAGCAGAGATAGAATCAAGATGCAACAAAGCTTGTCAAATCATCGGACAGTTATCGCCACTATTGTCCAACAAGGAAATAACTCTGGAGACAAAACGAGCACTATACAATACAATCTTCATCCCAACGTTGTGCTACCAATGCCAGACCTGGACTCTAGATGCAAGAACAATAAGCAAAATAACCTCTACAGAGATGAAATGTGTTAGACGAATGACAGAAAACAGTCTGAGAGATAAGATCAGAAATGTAGAACAGAGAAAAAAGCTAGGAATAGCCCCAGCCATAGAATATATAAGGAAACAACAGATAAAATGGTTCGGCCACGTGACAAGGCAGAAAGAACAAAACACAACACAACGAGCCTTCAACAAACGTTGTGAGAACAACAGACCCAAGGGTCGACCACGAAAAAGATGGATCGATGGAATATTAGAAGCACTAGGAAACATAACAGCAGCAGAGGCGAACATAAGAGCAAAAGACCGCAAATTATATCTCCCCTCGACGCTGAAAGGCAGATGAGGAAGGAAAGAAGAAGAAGAAGAAGAATCATCCACTGTTTATATACTACAGAATCATCCACTGTTTTATATACTACAGAATCATCCACTGTTTTATATACTACAGAATCATCCACTGTTTATATACTACAGAATCATCCACTGTTTTATATACTACAGAATCAGCCACTGTTTTGTATACTACAGAATCAGCCACTGTTTTATATACTACAGAATCATCCACTGTTTTATATACTACAGAATCATCCACTGTTTTATATACTACAGAATCATCCACTGTTTTATATACTACAGAATCATCCACTGTTTTATATACTACAGAATCATCCACTGTTTATATACTACAGAATCATCCACTGTTTTATATACTACAGAATCATCCACTGTTTATATACTACAGAATCATCCACTGTTTTATATACTACAGAATCATCCACTGTTTATATACTACAGAATCATCCACTGTTTATATACTACAGAATCATCCACTGTTTTATATACTACAGAATCAGCCACTGTTTTGTATACTACAGAATCAGCCACTGTTTTATATACTACAGAATCATCCACTGTTTTATATACTACAGAATCATCCACTGTTTTATATACTACAGAATCATCCACTGTTTTATATACTACAGAATCATCCACTGTTTATATACTACAGAATCAGCCACTGTTTTATATACTACAGAATCAGCCACTGTTTTATATACTACATAATCATCCACTGTTTTGTATACTACATAATCAGTCACTGTTTTGTATACTACAGAATAAGTCACTGTTATGTATACTACAGAATAAGTCACTGTTATGTATACTACAGAATCAGCCACTGTTTTATATACTACAGAATCATCCAATGTTTTGTATACTACAGAATCATCCACTGTTTTGTATACTACAGAATCAGCCACTGTTTTATATACTACAGAATCAGCCACTATTTTGTATACTACAGAATCATCCACTGTTTTATATTCTACAGAATCAGTCATTGTTTTGTATACTACAGAATCATCCACTGTTTTATATACAACAGAATCAGCCACTGTTTTGTATACTACAGAATCAGCCACTGTTTTATATACCACAGAATCAGCCACTGTTTTATATACTACAGAATCATCCACTGTTTTATATACTACAGAGTCATCCACTGTTTTATATACTACAGAATCATCCACTGTTTATATACTACAGAATTAGCCACTTTTTTATATACTACAGAATCATCCACTGTTTTATATACTACAGAATCAGCCACTGTTTTATATACTACAGAATCATCCACTGTTTTATATACCACAGAATCAGCCACTGTTTTATATACTACAGAATCATCCACTGTTTTATATACTACAGAATCAGCCACTGTTTTATATACTACAGAATCATCCACTGTTTTATATACTACAGAATCATCCACTGTTTTATATACTACAGAATCAGCCACTGTTTTATATACTACAGAATCATCCACTGTTTTATATACTACAGAATCATCCACTGTTTTATATACTACAGAATCAGCCACTGTTTTATATACTACAGAATCATCCACTGTTTTATATACTACAGAATCATCCACTGTTTTATATACTACAGAATCATCCACTGTTTTATATACCACAGAATCATCCACTGTTTTATATACCACAGAATCAGCCACTGTTTTATATACCACAGAATCAGCCACTGTTTTATATACTACAGAATCATCCACTGTTTTATATACTACAGAATCATCCACTGTTTTATATACTACAGAATTAGCCACTTTTTTATATACTACAGAATCAGCCAATGTTTTATATACTACAGAATCAGCCACTGTTTTGTATACTACAATGACAATGAACATACTATAATATCTTCCAATATTGTTACACAATCATATTATCTTTGCATTCATATACTCAATATTTAGTCACCGGATCTCCTTGTAATGTTACCCTCTCTGTCTCTGAGCCGAAACCTCGTTCTGGTTTGTGCTGTTCACTTGTTACGTGAAGCTTGAACCGTGCCGGTCTATTTCCTGTAGTTGTCTTTTAATTCTCCTGATGTTACCCTCCCCTAATATCTTGGGTAGTGAGACCCGATGTCTATCCCTCTCTGATAACGGCAATAGACCGTTAGAGCACCAGTCTTGTGCTCGTTAACAATCCATCTGGCAGCTAAATTCGAAAATAGTAGTAAGATTGGCAGCATAAACCTACCCACATCGTGGATCCCAGGTCGTGCTACGGAGTTCGTGCACGTGGGTCAGGTTCCTTTCAGAGTGTCCCGAGATTTTCGAGGGGAATGTCAGAGCAGGTTTGTGTGCAGTGATAATGATTCTAACAACAGACAAGTAAACAATATTTAACCACAAGCTAGAAAGCCAAAGATGTGGACCGAACACAGCCGGGTTTCACAATGCACTCCCTGGCACAGCTTGACCAGCTAGATTCTACTTTTATTAACAATTTTTAAATGTTCAAATAAAGCTTCTTCTAATCACTTGGAATGTTTACTTCAAGAATTACGTCTTTTTTTATTTTCGTAGAAAGACATAAATGAGGAAATAGAGGAAAGCATCAGTGGCAAAGAACTGGTCATGAAGTTTAGACGAGAATGGAAGCGATGAGTGAAACAACAACACTTCAGTGGATGGATAACAATCTGAAGGCAATGACCGAGATAATATCAGTGGGTCTTTATGGTTGTTTGACACTTGAGTCGCCTCGATGAAATATGAGTCCAAAAACAATGTGAGCTAAAAGTGTTGTTTGAAATGATACTAAAAGTGTTAAAAAGAGATTTAGAAGTGTCGTTTTTTATTAAATTTACTATGAAATTAAAATGCTATCAAGTATCATTAAACTAGAATGATCTCAAACAGCAACATAGCTTAAGGCAGAAGGCGGTCAATGAGCTGAGAGTTGTTGGGCACTCAGGGAAATGTTGCAGAGAAGCGCGAAGACATGATGAAAGCGTGGCGAGGTTCATGTGACATGTTCTGATTGTTTCGTTTGTGAAACTTGCTTCTCCGGGTTTTTGTGTGTCAAGATTACATTGACAGGAGACGGTCTCGACGTCAAAACCTGGAATAAAACATGTTTCCTTCCGGTGCAGCTGTGGTCAGTTTAAGATGGCAGGAGACAGCGTAAGCTGGGCGTTAGTTCTTGACGTTTTGAGATGGAGTTTTAGTTGAAACATCAGACAAGCGCAGCGGTGAAGCGATGCATGCTGGTCCACCTCTAAATCACACAATCTACATTTGCATCTTTGTAATTTACCTCTCGTCTGACATCTAACAATCACTGGGATCTGAGTTCTGTTTCCTAAACATGTGCACAGTCTAGATAAAGCCTCCACATTAGCATACGTCCAACGTGAAGAACATAATCAACATAGACTTGACACTGCTTTGGCGAAGTCATCTTCAAAGTATCTTCATCTGCTTTTGGTAGAACAAAGACCGAGCTCTACCTACCTGTACCATCAGGAGAAATGTTGAAGTACTGTACCATCAGGAGAAATGTTGAAATACTGTACCATCAGGAGAAATGTTGAATTACTGTACCATCAGGAGAAATGTTGAAGTACTGTACCATCAGGAGAAATGTTGAAGTACTGTACCATCAGGAGAAATGTTGAAGTACTGTACCGTCAGGAGAAATGTTGAAGTACTGTACCATCAGGAGAAATGTTGAAGTACTGTACCATCAGGAGAAATGTTGAAGTACTTGATGGTACATAACTTGTACAATGAATTCTTCCGTTAATGCTGAAAAAATTGCATTATGCAAAAGAGAGAGAAAAGAATACAGAGAAAGTCAACAAAGTTTGCTTCCGGTGCAGCTGTGGTCAGTTTAAGATGGCAGGAGACAGCGTAAGTTGGACGTTAGTTCTTGGCGTTTTTAGATGGAGTTTTAGCATAAACATCAGACAAACACAGCGGTGAAGCGATGCATGCTGGTCCGCCTCTAAATCAAACAATCTACATTTACATCGTTGTAATTTACCTATCTTCTGACATCTAACAATCACTGCGATCTAAGTTCTGTTCCTTAAACACTTGCACTGTCTAGATAAAGCCTCCACATTAGCTTGTCTAATTGTCGTTGGATCCCTTTTAAGGGAGATAATTATCAAAATAATAATTTGAATGTGACGCTGAAATATGAGCAGTGGATAGTTTTGATTAACGGTCATCATGAAGACAGATTTTAATTGTGCTCGCCTATTCACATACTGTCTCTCTCTCGATCTCTCTTTCTTTTTATATTTTTCGTTCTCTGTCTCTCTCTTGACGTCTCTCTTTCTCTCTCTACGTCTCCTCTCTTACACCCTCTCTTACACCCTCTCTTTCTCTCTCTCTTTCTCTCTCCCCTCTCTTTCACTCTCTTGTTCCTTCTCTCTCTCTCTCTCTCTCTCTCTCATGACGTATTCGCAGTTTGTATTGAAGTCATATTTTCCTTGAAGTGACTTTCGTCATCACAGGTAGACTTGCATTCGGTAGCTGGGAGCAATGTGAGTTGTACTCGTGGTAGGAAACAAAATACCCCCACGGTCGACCCAGCCATTGCCAGAAATGGGTACCAGGGTATTACTTTGGGAAGGTGAGGAATGTCTCCTCACATCTGAGTTTCGATGTTGAAGCGACACTATCCAGAAGTCTCCGAACATTTCCGGATAGGCGTCCGAGCACGTATGTGTGGAAACTCGTGTGCTAAGACGCCGGTTCAAGTCTCGTACTTCACCTTTACCTTTGTTGATTGCTTTAAGGTTTTCTCCTCCGCTCAACCAGTAAGTCAACACTTTTGTTATCAAACTTTTCATTTTTCTTAACATCATCCACTACGTGTGACTATCTCCAACAGGACTATCTAAATCAGGGGTGGGTACATCTTTTGTTTGCCGAGGTGATGGAGAGTAAGAGACAGAAAAGGGAGTGGAATGAAAGGGAGAGGGATGAGTCAGAAAGGGGGAGGGGGAGAGAATTCAACAATCAATTTTAAATAGAAAATTTACCGGTTAGGGCTTAAACATTTTTGTGATATTTTTTATTTATTTTTTTTTCTCTCGGGGAAGGGAGTGTATAGTCATTTTCACATCAAGCTCAAGGGCCGGTCAAAACAGCTTGCGGGCCGCTTTTGGCCCACGGGCCGTAGGTTGCCGACCAGTGATTTAGACCATGATGATGATTGTTATGACATTGACTGTGGTGAGTTCGTGCTCGTGTACTCAACGGCCTTGCTATTTGCATGCCATGACTAAGGCTGTACAACTTTAGCACCTTGATCAATTTTGTTATAATGATAATATAAAAAGCAGATCTATACCTATGTTTCATAGATTATACAAAAGCATTTCACAAAGTAAATCACCAAGAATTAATCAACATTTTAGAAAGCATAAACGTAGACATCAAAGATCTAAGAATTATAAAGAACATGTACTGGCAACAAACAGCGGCCATAAGAACTGGAAACCAATTGGGGAATGTTTCAACAAATAAAACAGGGTGTTGGGCAAGGTTGTGTGCTGTCACCAGATTTGTTTAATATGTATAGTGAGATTATTTTAAGATCCATAAGGGACATGCCTGAAATAACAATTGGGGGTCATATGATAATTAATCTAAGGTATGCTGATGATGGAGTCTTAATGGCTAAGAGTGAAAATGAGTTACAAGAAATGTAAGACATTATAGTGAAAGAAAGCAAAAAACAAAGGACTCAGCCTTAATAGCAAAAAGACAGAACAAAGGAAACAAAGTAAACAACAAAGAAAAAGACATCACCTCAGTGCAAAATAAAGACAAGTGGAATTGAAACAGGTAGATGAATTTAAATATTTGGGAAATTTGTTCGATTACAAAAGAAGCCTTTTATCCACTTGTACATTCGTCCTGATATTCCCATTTTTTGCACTTTGAATAGAAGACCTTTTCTCCAGACTCTGTCATAAGCTTGTTTCAGGTCAATGAATGTGGCTAATACGTGTTTTTTTCTCCTGGAATGAGTCACCTATCTCTTGAGTGAGTCTTATCAGCTGGTCCATGGTACGCTTGTTCTTTCTGAAGCCTGCTTGGTAATTGTTGAGTGTCTTCTTGTTCTCAAGCCACCAGTACAGCCTTTCGTTGACCATTCGTTCTGCTATTTTCCCCAGATTAGAGGTCAGGGAAATTGGTCTGTAACTGCTAAGGTCATTGGGATCTCTCCCTTTCTTTAGTAAGGGTGTTATATTTGCTTTCTTCCACTGAGCCGGCAGCTTACCCTCTCTCCACGTTATGTTGATAAACTCTAAGATAACATCAAGTTCTTTGATTGAGAGGTTAGTAATAAGTTCGTTAGTCAGTCTATCGGGGCCAGCTGATTTCCCCTTTTTACACTTGTCAAGGGCAGCTTTTAGCTTTGGAAGGGTGAAATCTTTTTCAAAGACTTCAATGCTTACTGTATGGCGCTTTTCCATTTCTTTGGTAAGTTTGTTGATAGCGTAGTCTAGTCTTTGGTTGTCTCGTTGTTTATTGATACTGGCGAAGTAATTGTTAAGGGCTTCTGCTGTCTGTGTACTGGCTGGTATAATTTCCGAACCCGCCTTAAGTGGCACAATGTTCGATCATCTTTTTTTCCCTGATAGGTTAGAAATAAGACGCCATGCTTGCTTGCCTTCTTTTCTTAAGTCCAGGTTTTCACATTTCGTGATCCATGTGACCTTCTTTGCTTTATCGCTTAGTAGTTTAACCTTCGCAGTCAATCTGTTGTCATTTGTTTTGTTGGCGGGGTTGGATGTTTCTTGACTAAGTCTTCTTGCTTTTTTTCTTTCTTTGACAATGCACTCTAGTTCTACATTCCAGAACGGTTTGAATTTACTACGACGTCCTCGGGGGATGGATTGTTTAGCAGATTGTAGAATAGCTGCGGTGATGTTGTTATAGACAGTGTCAGTATCATCTGTTATATCTATCTCTTGAAATGCTTGGTTTACTAGGTTCCTGAATGTTGCCCAGTCAGCTTTTTTATAATTGAATGGTACTATTGCTGGACAACTACTTATGATTTCTTTATTGTTGGCAATTTCTAGTATGATTGGTCTGTGATCACTACCTATGTCATCGAGGACACTGAGGGAGCACTTGGGATGGATGTCCGCTGTCACCAGAGTGAGGTCGGGTCTACTTGAGGTTCCACTGGCTCTATGAAGGAGTGTTGGTGGGGAATCTGAGTTTTGGAGTAATATAAGGGTAGTTGTATTAATGAGTTCTTCGATGATCAGCCCTGTGTGGTTTCTGTCATTATAGCCCCATAGATGGGAGTGGCCATTCATATCTCCTGCTACGATAGTTCTGTGTGGTTTCTGTCTTTATAGCCCCATAGATGGGAGTGGCCATTCATATCTCCTGCTACGATAGTTCTGTGTGGTTTCTGTCTTTATAGCCCCATAGATGGGAGTGGCCATTCATATCTCCTGCTACGATAGTTCTGTGTGGTTTCTGTCCTTATAGCCCCATAGATGGGAGTGGCCATTCATATCTCCTGCTACGATAGTTCTGAAAAGATCAGTGTTAGTAAAGAGTGGTAGGCTGATCATGTTTTTTGGTGGGTTGTATACATTAAAAATTTTTAGCGGTTGGTTGTTTGTCCAAACTGTCACTTCTTGGATATCAGTTTCTTCATTGGTTTCTACTGGGGAAACCTCAGCCTGTATGTCGTTCCATATCAGTTTCTTCATTGGTTTCTACTGGGGAAACCTCAGCCTGTATGTCGTTCCGAATGAGCGACATGATCCCTTGACATTTCCGACACTTGCATCGGTGTGCGGTTTAGCCTGTAATATGGAAATGAGCTTCTCTTGGTAGCATTGTTTCCTGGATGAGTGCAACGTGGATGTTTTGATCAGATAGTAGCTTTGCCAACTCCAGTTTTTAGTACGTATTCCTGAAATGTTGAGTTGCAGGATGCGTAGAGTTGAAAGATTGTGTTGGGGTCCGGTAGCATACTTGTCACTGCCCTCCCCGGGTTGCAGAGGACAGCGCGGGCCTTGTTGACTGAGGCGTCGCCCGAGCTCGTATAAAGTGAGTTGTCGTATTCGAGGCATGATAATTATTGGGGGTGTCATGGGCGCTTTCCTTTTCATCCCCAAAGGAGAGTAGCTCGGTGTGTTGGTGTCCCAGGATCGTCACGTCCTGCCAGTAGTTTAATACTTGCTTATGGGTCAGCGGGTTCATCATTCTCTCGTCAGAAACGCTGACACAGTCTGTTAATACGGGAAATTTGTTAACCTCAGACGGAAGATGTAAAAAAGAGGTGAGATGCAGAATGGCTCAGGAAAAAGCAGCTTTCCAAAAAATGAGGAAGATACTATGCAATCCATTTTTGACAATCGAAACAAGAAAAAGAGTTCTCAAATGTTATGTAGTGTCAGTCTTAACATATGGATGTGAATCATGGACAATAGGACAACAAACAAGAAAATCACTGGAGTCTGTTGAAATGTGGTTTTACAGAAGAATGTTGAGAATACCATGGACAGCTAAGAAGAGTAATGAACACGTTCTGAAAGAGGCCAAAGCAAGAAGAGAGCTAATTTCCAATATTAGGAAGAAACAATCGTCATTTTTTGGCCATGTAATGAGAAGAGAAAAACTGGAATATATTGTGACAACTGGGAAAATTGAGGGACGAAGAGATAGAGGAAAGCAAAGAGAGAAAATACCAAACAGCTTTAAGAGAATGGTTTGGCAGAAGGTCAACAACAGAAATGATAAATAACTGTCGAGATCGAAAGTTGTGGAGTGACATGATCACCTACGCCAGCAGGCCTGGTACTTGATAAATATAAGAATATTTATAAAGAGAAAAGAAGAAGAAGACGAAGAAGAATAATAAGAAGAGAAAAAGATAGAAGGCAGGTGTCGCAGAGGAGGAAAAGAAAAAGATTTTACACGAGCAGCTAAAATCAATTAACAAAAAAATGTCTGAAATAGAAGAAGATGTGAAGAGAACAGACACCTCGATTATTTGTTTGTCCTGCGGCTATGAGGATGTGGTTCTAACAACAGACAGGTGAACTTATGCCACCAAGAATGCAAACCCGATGTTTGAACGGGCCCTGATTTAGGGGCCATTGAAATCAGATTATTTCGGGGATAATATTACCACACCAACCCGGAAAATAATATCTTATTTGTGAGGATAAAAGCAGATCTTGTATTGGATGTGATCTGTCTGTAAATATGTAGTTTATTGTCATGTTTGAATGGCCGTGTTAGAGTTATAGATTAATGTTGCTTGTTGTGGATCCAGACAATCCTTTAGGGGTTGAGGGTATTTTCGGTCCGATGCATGTTTTGCATGGAAGCCTTTGGTAAATATTGAATAATAGGGCAGATTTAGAAGGAACAAAACACGTATAGAAAGGGAATGGGGGAATGTGAATGTTGCATGAATGAAGGAATGATGTGGGTGGTATATGTTGAGAGAGTTGTGGATGTTAATTAGTTGGACATCAGGAAGTGTTATATGATGATCGTTGTAACTTACATATGTGAATGAGAAATCAGTTACGTAAATTAGATATTGAAAATGCTATTTGAAGAATGTAAAATAGATACGGGAAATGCGTGATGACAGTAATGTAATTTAGATACAGGAAATGTTATTTGAAGACAGTAATAGAAAAATAGATATACAAAATGTAATTTGATTATATTTTATGTAAATTAGGCATTGAAAGTCGAATATAAAAGTCAGTTATGTTTATGCAGCAACTGTCATATGGGAGATACATCAGATGCTACATGTTTCTATTCATGTCAAGGTCGGTAGCTTATCTTCAACGTTTCTATTCCATAATCACAACTGGGATGGCTCCTTGATTTCCAGCGTCCACTTTCACCTTTACTTGAGTGAAATGTTCCTTTTGTGAAAGTTATCAATATCTTATTGTATACAAATTCGGTATATTCAGATTGAATAGCTATTCTATTCTATTCTATTCTATTCTATTCTATTCTATTCTATTCTATTCTATTCTATTCTATTCGTGGAATCAGTTTAATTGCAGATGGGGCATCCCCATTTCCGCTCCACCGCCCGTCCCAGCATCTCTCGAAGCTTATACAGACTGATTGTTCTTGTCAGGTGCTTGACCGTAGATACATCTACCTTTCCCACTAAGCACTCCGGATCGACCAGATCTCTTTTCCGTCTTTAGACTCCTCAGTTTCTCATTTTATACATCCTTGTCTCACCCATTCTCCTCCTCTTCTCTTAAGGAATGAAGAACAAACTTGGCGATGTCCTCTTCTCTTAAGGAATGAAGAATAAACTTGGCGATGTCCTCTTCTCTTAAAGAATGAAGAACAAACTTGGCGATGTCCTCTTCTCTTAAGGAATGAAGAACAAACTTGGCGATGTCCTCTTCTCTTAAGGAATGAAGAACAAACTTGGCGATGTCCTCTTTTCTTAAAGAATGAAGAACAAACTTGGCGATGTCCTCTTCTCTTAAAGAATGAAGAACAAACTTGGTTCTCTTCTTTTTTGCACACCGGCGCTATGTCCGCGTTTCCTATCGAAAATGGGTGTCGTTGATGCTGGGGTCGAACTCCTTGCACGCGAAACTCTCCAGCACAGGCGACGGGTGACTTCCATCGAATAAAGAGCACTTACAATCGCACGATCACATCAATTAACAATAAAAACAAACATACAATCACAGAAGATCACTGAAGTCAGTACTCAAGTCTTAGTTTTCTGCAAGAAAAAAACAACAGCGACCAGCCGCCATTTTTTCCGGAAGTAAAATTAAATATCTGTTTTATACAAATTATGTTTGGTTGTGTTTGTATGGTTGTCTGGTTGTGTTTGCATGGTTGTCTGGTTGTGTTTGTATGGTTGTCTGGTTGTGTTTGTATGGTTGTATGGTTGTGTTTGTATGGTTGTCTGGTTGTGTTTGTATGGTTGTCTGGTTGTGTTTGTATGGTTGTCTGGTTGTATTTGCATAGTTGTCTGGTTGTGTTTGCATGGTTGTCTGGTTGTGTTTGTATGGTTGTCTGGTTGTGTTTGTATGGTTGTCTGGTTGTGTTTGTATGGTTGTCTGGTTGTATTTGCATGTTGTCTGGTTGTGTTTGCATGGTTGTCTGGTTGTGTTTGTATGGTTGTCTGGTTGTGTTTGCATGGTTGTCTGGTTGTGTTTATATGGCTGTCTGGTTGTGTTTGTATGGTTGTCTGGTTGTGTTTGTATGGTTGTCTGGTTATGTTTGTATGATTGTCTGGTTGTGTTTGTATGGTTGTCTGGTTGTGTTTGTATGGTTGTCTGGTTGTGTTTGTATGGTTGTCTGGTTGTGTTTGTATGTTTGTCTGGTTGTGTTTGTATGGTTGTCTGGTTGTGTTTGTATGGTTGTCTGGTTGTGTTTGTATGGTTGCCTGGTTGTGTTTGTATGATTGTCTGGTTGTGTTTGTATGGTTGCCTGGTTGTGTTTGTATGGTTGTCTGGTTGTGTTTGTATGTTTGTCTGGTTGTGTTTGTATGGTTGTCTGGTTGTGTTTGCATGGTTGTCTGATTGTGTTTGCATGGTTGTCTGGTTGTGTTTGTATGGTTGTCTGGTTGTGTTTGTATGGTTGTCTGGTTGTGTTTGTATGGTTGTATGGTTGTCTGGTTGTGTTTGTATGGTTGTCTGGTTGTGTTTGCATGGTTGTCTGGTTGTGTTTGTATGGTTGTCTGGTTGTGTTTGTATGGTTGTCTGGTTGTGTTTGTATGGTTGTCTGGTTGTGTTTGTATGGTTGTCTGGTTGTGTTTGTATGGTTGTCTGGTTGTGTTTGTATGGTTGTCTGGTTGTGTTTGTATGGTTGTCTGGTTGTGTTTGTATGGTTGTCTGGTTGTGTTTGTATGGTTGTCTGGTTGTGTTTGTATGGTTGTCTGGTTGTGTTTGTATGGTTGTCTGGTTGTGTTTGTATGGTTGTTTGGTTGTGTTTGTATGGTTGTCTGGTTGTGTTTGTATGGTTGTTTGGTTGTGTTTTCATGGTTGTCTGGTTGTGTTTGTATGGTTGTCTGGTTGTGTTTGTATGTTTGTCTGGTTGTGTTTGTATGGTTGTCTGGTTGTGTTTGTATGGTTGTTTGGTTGTGTTTGTATGGTTGTCTGGTTGTGTTTGTATGGTTGTCTGGTTGTGTTTGTATGGTTGTCTGGTTGTGTTTGTATGGTTGTCTGGTTGTGTTTGTATGGTTGTCTGGTTGTGTTTGTATGGTTGTTTGGTTGTGTTTTCATGGTTGTCTGGTTGTGTTTGTATGGTTGTCTGGTTGTGTTTGTATGGTTGTCTGGTTGTGTTTGTATGGTTGTCTGGTTGTGTTTGCATGGTTGTCTGGTTGTGTTTGCATGGTTGTCTGGTTGTGTTTGCATGGTTGTCTGGTTGTGTTTGTATGGTTGTTTGGTTGTGTTTGCATGGTTGTCTGATTGTGTTTGTATGGTTGTCTGGTTGTGTTTGCATGGTTGTCTGGTTGTGTTTGTATGGTTGTCTGGTTGTGTTTGCATGGTTGTCTGGTTGTGTTTGCATGGTTGTCTGGTTGTGTTTGCATGGTTGTCTGGTTGTGTTTGTATGGTTGTCTGGTTGTGTTTGTATGGTTGTCTGGTTGTGTTTGTATGGTTGTCTGGTTGTGTTTGTATGGTTGTCTGGTTGTGTTTGTATGGTTGTCTGGTTGTGTTTGTATGGTTGTCTGGTTGTGTTTGTATGGTTGTCTGGTTGTGTTTGTATGGTTGTCTGGTTGTGTTTGTATGGTTGTCTGGTTGTGTTTGTATGGTTGTTTGGTTGTGTTTGTATGGTTGTTTGGTTGTGTTTGTATGGTTGTCTGGTTGTGTTTTCATGGTTGTCTGGTTGTGTTTGTATGGTTGTCTGGTTGTGTTTGTATGGTTGTCTGGTTGTGTTTGTATGGTTGTCTGGTTGTGTTTGCATGGTTGTCTGGTTGTGTTTGCATGGTTGTCTGGTTGTGTTTGCATGGTTGTCTGGTTGTGTTTGTATGGTTGTTTGGTTGTGTTTGCATGGTTGTCTGATTGTGTTTGTATGGTTGTCTGGTTGTGTTTGCATGGTTGTCTGGTTGTGTTTGTATGGTTGTCTGGTTGTGTTTGCATGGTTGTCTGGTTGTGTTTGTATGGTTGTCTGGTTGTGTTTGCATGGTTGTCTGGTTGTGTTTGTATGGTTGTCTGGTTGTGTTTGTATGGTTGTCTGGTTGTGTTTGTATGGTTGTCTGGTTGTATTTGCATGGTTGTCTGGTTGTATTTGCATGGTTGTCTGGTTGTGTTTGCATGGTTGTCTGGTTGTATTTGCATGGTTGTCTGGTTGTATTTGCGTGGTTGTCTGGTTGTATTTGCATGGTTTTGCGACTACTTCAACACGAGATTTCATTCCTTTCTTCCCCATTTGAAAACGAAACAATTTTACCAAGATGTGGCCGCGATAAAGGCAAAAAGTAATTATTGAAAGAGCAATGAGATAACACCGAAACTATTTAGAAGTCTCGCGAGATAACTCGTGTCTGCGCGATAAATTATGAGATCGCAGTACAGGCGTTATAATCATGAAGATACAGACTTTCATTAATGGATACGTACGCAGAATAAAAGGATGGAAATGGCAGGACAAAATCACTAACATAGAATTATGGAAATGTACCAGTCAAACACCAGTGGATAAAGAGATACAGCGACATGTGTTTGTATGAAGAATCATAATGAAAGTAGTTGACCAGTGTTTGATAGTGCATTGATGAAACTTTCGTGGCAGCTCACTTCTTCTGAACATCAATGACTCGTGGCATCTGAGTCACTGACATCGTCTCATGATCTCAAACATCAAGGCCTGATGACATACGAGTCATTGACATTGTCTCATGCTCCCGACCATTCCGAGTCATTAGCATTGTCTCAAACTCTCGACCGTCATGGTCTCTTGACAGCGCAGTCATTGACATCGTCTCGTGCTCTCAATCATTCAAGGCCTAATGACATCTAGTTCCATTGACACTGTCTCATGAAGCCCCGAACCGTCGTTGCCTCATGACATTTGAGTCATTGACATTGTCTCAAGCTCCCGACCGTCGTGGCTTCACGACATCTGAGTCATTGACACTGTCTCGCGAAGCTCCCGACCATCGTGGCATCATGACATCTGAGTCATTGACATTGTCTCAAGCTCTCGATCATCACTCTCCTGATATAAGAGTCATTGACATTGAACATTGCTCCGCGGATGACCGAAACTGTTTTGATCTTGATAACCGTTCTCATAGACTGTTTATAACATAGAAAGGAAATAAACGTGTCTAAATAGTGAGAAAAATATCATTGTCAACATTCTTGTAAAAAAAAGGGAGCAATCTCAAAGGTTGCAACAACTGGATAGGTGTGACTCTTCTATTAGTTGCCTCTAAAGTATTTTGTAAGATCATTAAGAGCAGAATCAAAGATGCAGTAGGCAATGTCATTTATGAAAACAGGATCTTGTAAAAGGAGCAAGCTGCAATGCTCTTATTTTCACCCTAAAAATTATACAAGAAGAACATACAGCCAAACAGAAACCACGCCTTCTAAATTTCAATGATTTCAAAAAAGGCTTGCGACAGCAGACATAGAGACTGACTGTGGAACAGATAGAGACAATGAAAGTACTACTAACAATGATGAACATCATCAAAGATATCTACGACGGCTTCTCGTGTGCAGTTCGCACTGAGGCAGGATTGAGTGAATGTTTCCAGAGTGATGCCGGAGTGGAGCAAGGGTGAATTTTATCTCCCTTGTTATTTGGAATTGTCATCAACTTTGATAATGTATAAATGCTGTACAGGTAACAAATCTATTGGATGGACACTTGGGTCTCAATTTCAAAACATTAATTGTGCAGATGACGTAGATCATAATAGTAGCAACAGCAGCACGATAAGAGAAACAAATGCTGTGCCAGAAATGATGGCATTACCATCACCACCCATAGATTTGTTTCCTCAACTCTTAGTTCAAACACCACCCATAGATTTGTTTCCTCAACTCTTAGTTAACACCACCCATAGATTTGTTTCCTCAACTCTTAGTTAACACCACCCATAGATTTGTTTCCTCAACTCTTAGTTAACACCACCCATAGATTTGTTTCCTCAACTCTTAGTTAACACCACCCATAGATTTGTTTCCTCAACTCTTAGTTAACACCACACCCATAGATTTGTAGTTAACACCACCCAGCAACTCTTAGTTTAGTTAACACCACCCATAGATAGATTTGTTTCCTCAACTCTTAGTTAACACCACCCATAGATTTGTTTCCTCAACTCTTAGTTAACACCACCCATAGATTTGTTTCCTCAACTCTTAGTTAACACCACCCATAGATTTGTTTCCTCAACTCTTAGTTAACACCACCCATAGATTTGTTTCCTCAACTCTTAGTTAACACCACCCATAGATTTGTTTCCTCAACTCTTAGTTAACACCACCCATAGATTCAACTCTTAGTTCACCAACTCTTAGTTAACACCACCCATAGATTTGGTTCACCATCTCTTAGTTAACACCACCCATAGATTTGTTTCACCATCTCTTAGTTAACACTACACATAGATTTGTTTCACCATCTCTTAGTTAACACCACACATAGATTTGGTTCACCATCTCTTAGTTAACACCACACATAGATTTGTTTCCTCAAATCTTAGTTAACACCACCCATAGATTTGTTTCACCATCTCTTAGTTAACACCACCCATAGATTTGTTTCACCATCTCTTAGTTAACACCACCCATAGATTTGTTTCACCATCTCTTAATTAACACCACCCATAGATTTTTTCTCCCGAACTCTTAATTAACACCACCCATATATTTTTCCCCCAATTCTTAGTTAACACCACCCATAGATTTGTTATCACCCCTTTAGCAAACACCATTGACGATAGATTGTGTGTGTACATGGAATCTATTCCTTAGTCGAGTGCAGTGACGGCAAACATCCGAGCCTAAGGTGTCAATATTTGCTGTGCAACAGCTTGTTGGAGAGGAGACAAGGAACGGCTCGTGCCGCTGGAGGCCAGATCAAAGAATGATCTTGAGTGTGAGAGCACGGCAGGATAAAGACCCTGGAAATCTAAACAGATCTGGACTTCGCACTAATCGCAAAGAGCTGTAGGTAATGTCCGTTGCTGTTTGGTGGTTCGAAATTGAACCTTGGTCACAACCGGTCTTTGATGATGTCATTGTAGTTTGTGTACACGTTTGAACGGTTGTCCATGGAGACACTTTCTCTACATAAGAAATTCTTTGTTAACCATGTGTATGCGCGCGCGCGTACGCACGGCAGCCCCCATGACCCTAATATACCAGCGACAGTTTGGACGTGCCCAGGGAAATAAGAAAAGAGCACACGGTCGATAAAAAAGATGGAACAGACATCAAAGACTAGAAAAAGGGTTTGATCGCTGCTTGTCTACGCCTGAAAATTACGACTTTTCATGGTTTGTCGTTAAAAAGGAGTCAGAAGAGCGTAAATGTAAAATTATATATTATATTACATTTATATATGTAAATGTGATATAATACGTCATATTAAAATGCAGTGCTATATTATCTGTGCATTCGAACCCAGCACATCCGACTTTGGGATGGCAATATTTTATATATATATATCCTATACGATATCTAGTTACGTGACAGCCAAACAGGTTATTTTGTTTGCAGGACTGCCACGTTAATTTGGATTTGGACCTTTGCTGTTCGTGAATACCTGTGAAAACTCTCAACTATGAGTTGCTGGACGCTTTCTATTAAATACATGGAACTAGTTTCATTGCAGTAAGCAATTTCCAGTATCTGTTCCACCAATTGTTACAGCATTTCCCAAAGTTCATAGATAAATTATGATGACTAAATTAACGTCACACTACATTAGCGTCACACTAAGTTAACGTCACGCTACATTAGCGTCACACTAAGTTAACATCACACGAAGTCAACATCACACTAAGTTAACATCACACTAAGTTAACATCACACTCAGTTAACATCACACTAAGTTAACATCACACTAAGTTAACATTACACTAAGTTAACATCACACTAAGTTAACATCACACTAAGTTAACCAACAAAACAACACTGGCAGCAGAAACCTACACACACCTTTGATCCAAGGCCGTGCTACGGAGTTCGTGCACGTGGGTCAGGATTCTCATCTGATTTTCTCGAGGGGGATATAGGAGCACCTATGAGTTCGCCAGGTGTACAGTGATGTTGATTATAACAATAACAATCAACTATAACAACAAACAAAGAGAGCTCCTAAAAAACATCAGAAAGAAACAATCAACATTTTTCGGGCACATCATGAGAAGAGGAAAGTTGGAATACTTGGTTACAACTGGCAAAATACAAGGAAAGAGAGATCGCGGACAACAAAGAGAGAAAATACTGGGTAGCTTGGTGTCATGGCATGGAAAACAGTCAACAACAGAACTGATACGATGCACTGTAGATTAGAAGAACGCCTACCTCAACCGGCATGGCACATGATGACGATGATGATTACAACAAACAAACAAATAATATTTTCTATCCTTTTTGAAAATGACAGAAATGATTTATGTTGTGCCGGGTCTGGCTCACACTAGCCGAAGCAGAGATGAATGATGCTAGTGATGGCTGAATCGTCCCGCCAAGGTTGGTCACAACCAAACACAACTCATAGCTTTGTCAATTAGTGAAGACAGAAAAACAATCTCAATTTGGGGGATTACTTCATCAATGTTGAGACTATTCTATACGAGAAATCATTTTCACTGCAGTCAGGGCACCCCCCATATCCACTCCACCGCCCGCTCCAGCATTTCTCGAAGCGTATGCAGACTGATTGCACCTGTAAGGTTTTGTTTATAGATACATCAGCTTGATGAGGCTGAGAGTCAAGCACCTCACTTCTTGTCTGATGAGGCTGAGAGTCAAGTACCTCACTTCTTGTCTGATGAGGCTGAGAGTCAAGCACCTCACTTCTTGTCTGATGAGGCTGAGAGTCAAGCACCTCACTTCTTGTCTGATGAGGCTGAGAGTCAAGCACCTCACTTCTTGTCTGATGAGGCTGAGAGTCAAGCACCTCACTTCTTGTCTGATGAGGCTGAGAGTCAAGCACCTCACTTCTTATCTGATGAGACTGAGAGTCAAGTACCTCCTTTCCTGTCTGATGAGGTTGAGAGTCAAGCACCTCCCTTCCTGTCTGATGAGGCTGAGTCAAGTACCTCACTTCCTGTCATATGAGGCTGAGAGTCAAGTACCTCACTTCCTGTCCGATGAGGCTGAGAGTAAAGCACCTCACTTCCTGTCTGATGAGGTGAGAGCGATGCATCACTTCCGGTCTGATGAAGCTGAGAGCCAAACATCACTTCCTGTCTGATGAGGCTGAAAGTCAAGCAACTCACTTTCTGACTGATTAGGCCGAGAGCCATGCATCACTTCCGGTCTGATGAAGCTGAGAGCCATGCATCACTTCCGGTCTGATTAGGCCGAGAGCCAAGCATCACTTCCGGTCTGATGAGTTGAGAGCCATTAATCGCTTCCTGTCTGATGAGGCTGAAAGTCAAGCAACTCACTTTCTGTCTGATTAGGCCGAGAGCCAAGCATCACTTCCGGTCTGATGAGTTGAGAGCCATTAATCACTTCCTGTCTGATGTGGCTGAAAGTCAAGCACCTCACTTCTTGTCTGATGAGACTGAGAGTCAAGTACCTCCTTTCCTGTCTGATGAGGTTGAGAGTCAAGCACCTCCCTTCCTGTCTGATGAGGCTGAGTCAAGTACCTCACTTCCTGTCATATGAGGCTGAGAGTCAAGTACCTCACTTCCTGTCCGATGAGGCTGAGAGTAAAGCACCTCACTTCCTGTCTGATGAGGTGAGAGCGATGCATCACTTCCGGTCTGATGAAGCTGAGAGCCAAACATCACTTCCTGTCTGATGAGGCTGAAAGTCAAGCAACTCACTTTCTGACTGATTAGGCCGAGAGCCATGCATCACTTCCGGTCTGAAGAAGCTGAGAGCCATGCATCACTTCCGGTCTGATTAGGCCGAGAGCCAAGCATCACTTCCGGTCTGATGAGTTGAGAGCCATTAATCACTTCCTGTCTGATGAGGCTGAAAGTCAAGCAACTCACTTTCTGTCTGATTAGGCCGAGAGCCAAGCATCACTTCCGGTCTGATGAGTTGAGAGCCATTAATCACTTCCTGTCTGATGAGGCTGGAAGTCAAGCACCTCACTTCCTGTCTGATGAGGCTGAGAGCCATGCATCACTTCCGGTCCACTGTTTCTTGTTTTACAGAAACAAACTTCGCACATCATCTCACAGCTCTTTGTTTCCATCTCAAAATGGCATTTTAGTTCTAGTCTTGGAAAGAGTGTAGCCTTTAGTGTAGCTTTCTCATGGACTGGACGAACTTAGATGCCTAGGTCCCTGAGGCCAGTACAATCCTGGACATTCTGGTCATGCTTAAAACTGATATTTTCTGAGTGACCTCAGTCTGTGACGCAAGAAATAAACGTAACATTTCTATATAAAGTAACTATTGATCTATCTATCTATCTATCTATCTATCTATCTATCTATCTATCTATCTATCTATCTATCTATCTATCTATCTATCTATCTATCTATCTATCTATCTATCTATCTATCTATCTATCTATCTATCTATCTATCTATCTATCTATCTATCTATCTATCTATTGACCTTTCGAGCCGTAGCCAACCCATAGGGCATCGACTCAGATACTCTTTCTCTTATCTAAATTTTTATTCTAGCAGTTTTGAATCCTTGTAAAGATATTTTATCAAATCTCACCATTTGTCTCTGTTCTGTGCAAGTAACACTATCTCATTGAGGGAGCTGATTCTTGCTGCTCTTGTCTTTCTGATTAGTGCTCTTCTCAGTGTCTCTCTGTGTCGGCCTCATTTTCCCTACCTGCTGTTTCCCACATGAGGGCTTGCTTTGCTATTCGTTTATTATCTCTTCTCATCACATGTCCAACATATGACCATATTTTCTTGATTACTGAAGATATTGGTGCTTGGTTACTATTGATATGCGTCAATGCTATTTTAGTTGATAATGCTTGTAACAAGATGATACATTTAAAGAGTGGCAGGTCTAAAAGTTTGCTTGCTTGCTTGATTGATTGCGTGCTTGTTTGTTTGCTTGTTTGTTTGTTAAATTGTTTGTTTTATATATTTTTTTTTTACTTGCTTGATTGTTTGCTTTCTTGCTTGCTTGCTTGCTTGTTTGCTTGTTTGTTTGTTAAATTGTTTGTTTTATTTTTTTTTGCTTGTTTGCTTTCTTTCTTGCTTGCTAGCGTTCGCCCGATGACTAAAGGAGTACACCTCTTCATCATCATCATCCGCCATTAAAAGGACGTTAGATGGGCGTGTCTGCGACGTGTCGAGGTCTCCAGTATAACTGCGATATTTGCGCCGTTCGGCCCAACACATTGGACTTCAGCACAACATTTTGTATCCCGGGTTGTCTTCCCTCTTCGATCACTACTAGCTTGGCCAGACTAGACAGGTTAGTCTGTTACTGGAGGCACCACGGAGAGGTGGAGCAGGGTCTGGATGGTTCTGGTTCACCGATCCTGGCGTAAGCTATTAGCTGTGGGTCGTTGACAACTTCCAGCTCTGCTGCTATGAGGTGCGCCTTCGCCTCCGTCTAAAAGTTTTAGGGGAGATCATTTAACTTTTAATCAAAACAGTTATGTTATAACCTGTTCGAAGCTTCATCATCTAATCACTTGCAATGTATAAAAGAAGAGTGGAGAGAGTATGTGTTTCATCTTCCTGGAAAGGCACGTCTGATGAGCAAATCAACTAAAGTTGCAGTCACAAACTACTGTGACAAATTCAGAAACATTCTCTGTCGTTATTGGTACACGCTTTTCTGCCACATCCATGGGTTCAAAACGACAAACTCGGCACGGCCAAAATCGCTGTTTAATTTTACATATTTAAATTCATAACAGCTTTACTTGAGCAAATGACATAAACACATCCTCACAGCCATCATATAACATAATAACATTCTCACTCTGTTATCTCGCAGACACACCCTCACAGATCTCTTATCACATGAACACATCCACACAGCACTCCCATCTTATAAACACATCCACACAGCCCTCCCATCTTATAAACACATCCACACAGCACTCCCATCTTATAAACACATCCACACATCACTCACATCTTATAAACACATCCACACATCCCTCACATCTTATAAACACATCCACACAGCACTCCCATCTTATAAACACATCGGCACAGCCTTCTTATCTCATAAACACATCGACACAGCCTTCCTATCTTATAAACACATCGACACAGTCTTCCTATCTTATAAACACATCGACACAGCCTTCCTATCTTATAAACACATCCACACAGCCTTCCTATCTTATAAACTCATCCACACAGTCCTCCCATCTCATAAACACATCGACACAGCCTTCCTATCTCATAAACACATCGACACAGCCTTCCTATCTTATAAACACATCCACACAGCCTTCCTATCTCAAAAACACATCGACACAGCCTTCCTATCTTATAAACACATCCACACAGCCTTCCTGTCTTATAAACACATCGACACAGCCTTCCTATCTTATAAACACATCCACACAGCCTTCCTATCTTATAAACACATCCACACAGCCTTCCTATCTTATAAACACATCCACACAGCCTTCCTATCTTATAAACACATCGACACAGCCTTCCTATCTTATAAACACATCGACACAGCCTTTCTATCTTATAAACACATCCACACAGCCTTCTTATCTTATAAACACATCAACACAGCATTCCTATCTCATAAACACATCAACACAGCCTTCCTATCTCATAAACATATCGACACAGCCTTCCTATCTCATAAACACATCGACACAGCCTTCCTATCTCATAAACACATCGACACAGCCTTCCTATCTCATTAACACATCGACACAGCCTTCCTATCTTATAAACACATTCACACAGCCTTCCTATCTCATAAACACATCGACACAGCCTTCCTATCTTATAAACACATCCACACAGCCTTCCTATCTCATAAACACATCGACACAGCCTTCCTATCTTATAAACACATCCACACAGCCTTCTTATCTCATAAACACTTCCTATCGACCACTAGATCTCGTTAACAGAAGCTAATAATTCCTCAATAAGAGAAGCTTCAATGATCTCTTCATGTACTTAAGTATCAAAGACAAAACCGTCGACACACATCAGCTCTCATGGGTTTTCTTGAGCTAGAAATTATCGTTTTGGAAATGTAATTTATGAATCCGTTATTTCAGCAACATTCCCATCTGGCAGGACACGCCTTCGATTATTTCAGCCCCAGTCCCAGTCTCCCAGACACGCCTTCGATTATTTCAGCCCCAGTCCCAGTCTCCCAGACACGCCTTCGATTATTTCAGCCCCAGTCCCAGTCTCCCAGACACGCCTTCGATTATTTCAGCCCCAGTCCCAGTCTCCCAGACACGCCTTCGATTATTTCAGCCCCAGTCCTAATTTGCCAGGACACGCCTACGATTACTCCAACCACATTTCCAGTTTGCCAGGACACGCCTTCGATTATTTCAGCCCCATTCCGAGTATAGAAGAACACGCCAACGATTATTGCAACCCCATTCCCAGTCTGGCAGGACACGCCTCTGAAAGTAAGACTACATGAAATGTTCCGTCCCACATGAGGAGATGACTTACAAATGTTTGATTTTAATGAAATTATCAAGTCACAGAGTCATGTCCCCTCGTCATGTGGGAGTTCTACTGCTGGTTTGATCTCGGTGTAGCGTTAGTGATTGCTGCGACAAGCGACGGTTAGTCATGGCGTCTCTGTTATTTGTTAAGTCCGTTTGGGTTGTTTATTGAAGCAGCATGATGTAGTTGTCGTGGAAAAGCGTAGAAATGCTGAAGATGTTTATTATTTTGTTATATTGTGAAAACAAATATATATTCAGGTTTATATAGCCCCTCATCATCATTAGGTGCCATCAACACATCGAAGGTTGGCTACATGGAGCGCCATTTCCCACTGTCTCTTGTCTTGACAGTGTACGTTATCATAGGTTCACCTGTTCGCTTTTTGATCTCGTCAGGTCATTTTAGCCTTGGTCTACCTCTGGCTAACATCCATGTATTGACTAACATATGAAATAAGTAACGAAATATCTAAGAGCTATGTATTGACTAACATATGAAATAAGTAACGAAATATTTAAGAGCTATGTATTGACTAACATATGAAATAAGTAACGAAATATCTAAGAGCTATGTATTGACAGTCATCATCATCAACATCATCATCATCCACATCATTCTCATGTGCCATACCAGTTGATGTAGGCGATCATGTCCTTCCACAACCTTATATATGCAGTGCATTATATCAGTTCTGTTGTTGACTGAATTTCCATGCCATGACACCAAGCTATCCTGTTTTTTCTTTCTTTGTCGTCCGCGATCTCTCTTTCCTTTTATTTTACCAGTTGTAACCAAGTATTCCAACTTTCCTCTTCTCATGATGTGCCCAAAAATTTTGATTGCTTCTTTCTGATGTTTTTTAAGAGCTCCCTTTTTATGTTGGCCTCTTTGAGAACTTCCTCATTGGTCTTTTTATCTGTCCAGAGAACTTTCAACATTCTTCTGAAAAATCCCATCTCTGTGGCCTCTAATCGTCTTTTCATTTGTTTGCCTACTGTCCATGATTCGCTTCAGTAAGTCACAATTGGTTCTATATAGCACCGATGAACTCTCTTTCTCATTTTTATTGACATAGATTTGTTGCATAAGATATCATTCATTTTCTGAAATGCTATTTTGGCCTCAGCTATTCTGCTTTTTACTTCTGTGGTGCATCTTCCATCTGATGTTATTATTGTACCCTAGTATTTGCACTTGTTTCAGATTTGTCTTGTTTATTTTTATGCTGTATGATGGTGATGATTGTTTCTTCGATATAACCATTACTTCTGTTTTCTTACTATTCAGACTGAGACCTTTCTTGTTGCTTTCTTTTACTATTATGTCTATCATTTCTTGTAGTTCATTCTCTGTCTCTGCTATTAAGACTGTGTCATCCGCATATCGCTAATTATTTAATGTTGTGACCGTTGACTTCAATTCCTTTTTTGTCTACTATTGATCTCATAATATGTTCGCTGTAAAGTGAAAACAAATCCGGCGACATAACACAGCCTTGTCTGACTGCTTGTTTTATAATCCTTGACTGTCATAGCCAATGGAATTAAACCGTGGTAGCGAAGTGGTTTTTACACGCGTTAACTGTCTTCATGTGTTCGCGTTCACATACCAAATCTAGCCAAAGACGTTGTTACCCACTTGACGAATTGACCATGACAATTTTCCCTGGAAAAGAAGTAAAGTGCCTCACGGTGATGCCCACCACGTCACTGATACATGTGTTGATGGCCATACCAAAATGCCAGTTATTTACATGATAATCCTGACACAAGGCTTGTGTTAACGCAGTTTTATCGCGAATGTTGGTTATTAAATGTGAGACTTGGAAGAATGCAACACCATGTTGGAATGTTGGTTATTAAATGTGAGACTTGGAAGAATGCAAGACTATGTTGGAATGTTGGTTATTAAATGTTAGATTTGGAAGAATGCAACACCATGTTGGAATGTTGGTTATTAAATGTTAGATTTGGAAGAATGCAACACCATGTTGGAATGTTGGTTATTAAATGTTAGATTTGGAAGAATGCAACACCATGTTGGAATGTTGGTTATTAAATGTTAGATTTGGAAGAATGCAACACCATGTTGGAATGTTGGTTATTAAATGTTAGATTTGGAAGAATGCAACATCATGTTGGAATGTTGGTTATTAAATGTTAGATTTGGAAGACTGCCCAGCAAAGCTATAAAGAAAATAGGAAGCTGATAATGAACAGAGTCCATGTTGTTGCTTTCAGGCAAACAATTACAGATCGATCGAATGTGTAGACGTCTGGTATTTTAAAAAAACAAATGGTTATTTCCTGGCCACTGATAGGTTATCCTTCTTTTGTACAAGAATACAATCTTTTCCCGTGAAAACCATAAACGATCAATCAACGCTACGTCGGCCCTCTGGTACAAAGTTTGTTAATTGCGACCGCTAATGTTGTCTCCTTTTAGCCTGGTTTTTGAACCCATTTTAAGAGACGCTACACTCTATAACGCCATGTAATGGTCTTATTGCCAGTTCAAGTTAACCTGCAGACGTCAACTGCCAAAAGGGAAGACTAAATGGAGTCTGGCACGCCCACTGGCAGGAAGCTATTCTATTCATAGAATCAGTTCCAATACAGCGGAGACACACCATGCTCGCTTCATCACCCGTCCCAGCATATCTCCTAAAGTATCCAGACTGATTGTTCCTGTGAGGTGTTGATTATAGATATATCTGCTTTCCCCACTAAGTTCTCTGGATCGATCAGATCGCATTCCCACCTCTAGAATCACCAGTCTCTTGAAATATTCAACATTGACCCACCTATTCTCCATCCTCTTCTCTTAAGGAATGAAGAACAAACTTGGTGATGTTCTCTGTGTCCAGGAAGAACACCCGTGTTGTTTTCGCTATTTTATGTGTTTTGTTCGCTATTTTATGTGTTGTGTTCGCAATTTTATAAGTTGTGCTCGCTATTTTATGTGTTGTGTTCGCTATTTTATGTGCTTTGTTCGCTATTTTATGTGTTGTGTTCGCTATTTTATGTGCTTTGTTCGCTATTTTATGTGTTGTGTTCGCTATTTTATAAGTTGTGCTCGCTATTTTATGTGTTGTCTTCGCTATTTTATGTGCTTTGTTCGCTATTTTATGTGTTTTGT
The DNA here is from genome assembly GCA_032433765.1 of Megaustenia siamemsis. Lineage (NCBI taxonomy): Eukaryota > Metazoa > Mollusca > Gastropoda > Stylommatophora > Ariophantidae > Megaustenia > Megaustenia siamemsis. Next base: position 5,074,012 of record JAVIAB010000088.1, read on the forward strand.
TCGCTATTTTATGTGTTGTGTTCTCTATTTTATGTATTGTGTTCGCAATTTTATTTGTTGTGATCGCTATTTTATGTGTTGTGTTCGCTATTTTATGTGTTGTGTTAGCTATTTTATGTGTTGTGTTCGCTATTTAATAAGTTGTGTTCGCTATTTTATGTATTGTGTTCGCTATTGTCTGTGTTGTGTTCGCTATTTTATAAGTTGTGTTCGCTATTTTATGTGTTGTGTTCGCTATTTTATGTGTTGTGTTCGCTATTTTATGTGTTGTGTTCGCTATTTTATGTGTTGTGTTCGCTATTTTATGTGTTGTGTTCGCTATTTTATGTGTTGTGTTCGCTATTTTATTTGTTGTGTTCGCTATTTTATGTGTTGTGTTCGCTATTTTATGTGTTGTGTTCGCTATTTTATAACTTGTGTTCGCTATTTTATAAGTTGTGTTCGCTATTTTATGTGTTGTGTTCGCTATTTTATGTGTTGTGTTCGCTATTTTATGTGTTGTGTTCGCCATTTTATAAGTTGTGTTCGCTATTTTATGTGTTGTGTTCGCTATTTTATAAGTTGTGTTCGCTATTTTATAAGCTAAGTTCGCTATTTTATAAGTTGCGTTCTCTATTTTTTTAAATTTTGTTCACTATTTTATGTGTTGTTTTAGCTATTTTATGTGTTGTGTTAGCTATTTTATGTGTTGTGTTCGCTATTTTGTAAGTTGTGTTCGTTAGTTTATGTGATGTGTTCGCTATTTTATGTTTTGTGTTCGCTATTTCATAAGTTGTGTTCGCTATTTTATAAGTTGTGTTCGCTATTTCATAAGTTGTGTTCGCTATTTCATAAGTTGTGTTCGCTATTTTATGTTTTGTGTTCGCTATTTTATAATCTAAGTTCGCTATTGTATAAGTTGCGTTCTCTATTTTTTAAATTTTGTTCACTATTTTATGTGTTGTGTTAGCTATTTCATAAGTTGTGTTCGCTATTTTATGTTTTGTGTTCGCTATTTTATAATCTAAGTTCGCTATTGTATAAGTTGCGTTCTCTATTTTTTAAATTTTGTTCACTATTTTATGTGTTGTGTTTGCTATTTCATAAGTTGTGTTCGCTATTTTATGTGTTGTGTTAACTATTTTATGTATTGTGTTCTCTATTTTATAAGTTGTGTTAGCTATTTTATGTGTTGTGTTCACTATTTTATGTGTTGCTTTCGCTATTTTATGTGTTGTGTTTGCTTTTTTATAATTTTTTTCTTTATTTTATTTGTTGTGTTCGCTATTTTATAACTTTTTTTCTCTAAATTTATGTGTTTTGTTCGCTATTTTATGTGTTGTGTTTGTAACTTTATGAGTTGTGTTCGTTATTTTATAAGTTATGTTCGCTATTTTATAAGTTGTGTTCGCTATTGTATAAGCTGTGTTCGCTATTCTATACTTTGTTTTTCCTATTTCATAAGTTATATCCTCTCTCTTTAATTTTATGCGAACCAAAATTGAAAAAAAATTCTAAACAGCTCACCATTGCAGTCCTGTAACTAGTCTGACATCGAACAAGAAATGATTGAGGAGGGAAGCAAACCCGACACAGAGAAATTCTTGCTGTTTTCATAAGCGTCGGGCCAAAATACGTAGAAATCCCAGCTTGAAATAATTTACGACATATTTGAATTACGATAATTTAACGACACTTTAAAGACGAACGAGAGGTGATAGCGTGGTGCGCGATTATCAATCTGTTAATCATAGAATGGGACGACGACAGTAACAGAGTATGACGGCAAAAAATAGAAAGAGGAACAAAGAATGACGGCAAAAAATAGAAAGAAGAACAAAGAATGACGGCAAAAAATAGAAAGAGGAACAAAGAATGACGGCAAAAAATAGAAAGAAGAACAAAGAATGACGGCAAAAAATAGAAAGAAGAACAAAGAATGACGGCAAAAAATAGAAAGAGGAACAAAGAATGACGGCAAAAAATAGAAAGAAGAACAAAGAATGACGGCAAAAAATAGAAAGAGGAACAAAGAATGACGGCAAAAAATAGAAAGAGGAACAAAGAATGACGACAAAAAAAAAGAAAGAAGAACAAAGAATGACGGCAAAAAATAGAAAGAAGAACAAAGAATGACGGCAAAAAATAAAAAGAAGAACAAAGAATGACAACATAAATAGAAAAAAGAACAAAGAATGACGACATAAATAGAAAAAAGAACAAAGAATGACGACAAAAAATAGAAAGAAGAACAAAGAATGACGACAAAAAAAAGAAAGAAGAACAAAGAATGACGGCAAAAAATAAAAAGAAGAACAAAGAATGACGACAAAAAATAAAAAGAAGAACAAAGAATGACGACATAAATAGAAAAAAGAACAAAGAATGACAACGTAAATAGAAAGAAGAACAAAGAATGAGAACATAAATAGAAAGAAGAACAAAGAATGACGAAAAAAATAGAAAGAACAAAGAATGACAACATAAATAGAAAAAAGAACAAAGAATGACAACGTAAATAGAAAGAAGAACAAAGAATGACGAAAAAAATAGAAAGAAGAACAAAGAATGACAACATAAATAGAAAGAAGAACAAAGAATGACAACATAAATAGAAAGAAGAACAAAGAATGACGAAAAAAATAGAAAGAACAAAGAATGACAACATAAATAGAAAGAAGAACAAAGAATGACGAAAAAAATAGAAAGAAGAACAAAGAATGACAACATAAATAGAAAGAAGAACAAAGAATGACAACATAAATAGAAAGAGGAACAAAGAATGACAACATAAATAGAAAGAGGAACAAAGAATGACGACAAAAAATAGAAAGAAGAACAAAGAATGACGACAAAAAATAGAAAGAAGAACAAAGAATGACGACAAAAAATAAAAAGAAGAACAAAGAATGACGACAAAAAATAAAAAGAGGAACAAAGAATGACGACAAAAAATAAAAAGAAGAACAAAGAATGACGACAAAAAATAAAAAGAAGAACAAAGAATGACGACAAAAAATAGAAAGAAGAACAAAGAATGACAACATAAATAGAAAAAAGAACAAAGAATGACAACGTAAATAGAAAGAAGAACAAAGAATGACGACAAAAAATAAAAAGAAGAACAAAGAATGACAACGTAAATAGAAAGAGGAACAAAGAATGACAACGTAAATAGAAAGAAGAACAAAGAATGACAACATAAATAGAAAGAAGAACAAAGAATGACGACATAAATAGAAAAAAGAACAAAGAATGACAACGTAAATAGAAAGAAGAACAAAGAATGACAACATAAATAGAAAAAAGAACAAAGAATGACAACGTAAATAGAAAGAAGAACAAAGAATGACGACAAAAAATAGAAAGAAGAACAAAGAATGACAACATAAATAGAAAAAAGAACAAAGAATGACAACGTAAATAGAAAGAAGAACAAAGAATGACAACATAAATAGAAAGAAGAACAAAGAATGACAACATAAATAGAAAGAAGGACAAAGAATGACGACAAAAAATAGAAAGAAGAACAAAGAATGACAACATAAATAGAAAAAAGAACAAAGAATGACGACGTAAACAGAAAGTAGAACAAAGAAAGACGATGTAAACAGAAAGTAGAACAAAGAATGACGACAAAAAATAGAAAGAAGAACAAAGAATGACAAAATAAATAGAACAAAGAACAAAGAATGACGACGTAAACAGAAAGTAGAACAAAGAAAGACGATGTAAACAGAAAGTAGAACAAAGAATGACGACAAAAAATAGGAAGAAGAACAAAGAATGACAACATAAATAGAACAAAGAACAAAGAATGACGACGTAAACAGAAAGTAGAACAAAGAATGACGATGTAAACAGAAAGTAGAACAAAGAAAGACGATGTAAACAGAAAGTAGAACAAAGAAAGAAACGCCACGACAAGAATGCCATTGGAAGAAAATCTCGTATCAGCGCTTGATTATTTGGTTTAATTTATGGACATCACATTTGTGAGGTTCTCACTTCCTGACCAAGCCCGAGCTGACTTCCCAGAAGTTGTGAATTGTGGTCGAGTCGACAAGGCTCCAGGGTCCACCCAGACTCTAAAAGTGAACACCAAAAGATTATTTTCTGGAATGTAAAGACAGCCTGGCGTGATGCCGACCACCTTGTTCTTAAAACAAAAATAGTCACTAACACCATATTACTTATAGGCGTAGCACGATTGAGGAGGGAACCTTTACTTACATTTGTTGGGTTATTAGTCAGTGGCGTAACGGTAAGAACGCCCACATAGACTAGACTGAGTTGATTGACAAACCTGAACCTGACAAGCAAAAACGGATTGTTCAATCTTCAAATCTCAGTGACGATAAGCTGGTCACGTGATATGTTTATCGGCGGCTGATCTACCAATCAGGTTTTCTTTTTTTTTTAGACAAATTCAAAAAAGAGCTCTCTACAAAGTTAGAACAAAAGTGAAAGGGCAAGTATCTATGTCACAACATCAGTTACATTAATCCTGATGAATGGAAAGAAGTTATTTCCCATGTCACTAAATCAATGATATTAAAATCTTGATGAATGGAAAAGAGTTACTTCCCATATTACACAGTCAGTTACATTAATCCTTATGAACGGATGCCAGATAAACAACCCACGACTCCCTTCAATATCGGCTCGGCTCCGATTTCGACGATAAAAAAAAAAAATTGATGATGGTGGTACGAGATAACAGTAGAGAATGAGGGAGCGTACTCCAGGAGAGATCGTTTTGGTAACCTAACCCTCAGCGATACATTTTCCAGGACAGTCACAAAATGAGCACATCGGCACTATCCGTAACTGAACTAATGAATTCATCTATGTCTTCACTATACATAACTGAACTAATGAATACATCTATGTCTTCACTATACATAACTGAACTAACGAGTACATCTATGTTTTCACTATACATAACTGAACTAATGAGTACATCTATGTTTTCACTATACATAACTGAACTAATGAGTACATCTATGTTTTCACTATACATAACTGAACTAATGAGTACATCTATGTTTTCACTATACATAACTGAACTAATGAGTACATCTATGTTTTCACTATACATAACTGAACTAATGAGTACATCTATGTTTTCACTATACATAACTGAACTAATGAGTACATCTATGTTTTCACTATACGTAACTGAATTAATGAGAACATCCATGTCTACACTATACATAACTGAACTAATGATAACATCCATGTCTACACTATACATAACTGAACTAATGATAACATCCATGTCTACACTATACATAACTGAACTAATGATAACATCCATGTCTACACTATACATAACTGAACTAATGAATACATCCATGTCTACACTATACGTAACTGAACTCACTCTCCGACAATCATAGACAAGTTAATACTACCGAAAGAATACCTCACTCATCTCATTATTGCAAGCTTAACCTTGTTGTTATATTATATATATTATATGTTGTTTGATATTCAGCAATATACTCAAATATCAGTGTTTATCTAGCAGCTGCCCAATTGCTGGCGATGTGATCATGTCCTTCCAGAATCGTCTTTCTCTACAAATGTTTATCAGTTCTTTTATCACCTTCATACTAAACCATTCTCTTAAACTGTCTGTGATATTTTCTTTGTTTTCCTTTGTTTCACACCCCTTTAATTTTTCAAGTTGTCACAATATAATTACATTTGTTCTCTGATTACATCTAAAAGAAAAAGTTGGTTGGTCCTTCAAAAATTCGAAATTAGTCTTTTTTTTTTTTTTGGCTTCTTCTAGAATATTCTCATTACTCTAAAACCATAGTATCTGGTATCCAATTATTTCTTTGTCTCTTATACAATTGTCCAGGATTCGCATCCATACCGCTAGGATGGAACGAAAGAATATTTTATTTTCAAGGTTTTTTTTCAGTAACAACAATGGATTTCCCAAATATTTTTCTCATCCCTTGGTATGCCACCTTAACTTTAGTTATTTTACACCTCAACCCTGTTGTACATCTACCATCTGAGCTATTCTACACCTCACCTCTCTTGTACATCTACCATCTGAGCTATTCTACACCTCACCTCTCTTGTACATCTACCATCTGAGCTATTCTACACCTCATCTCTGTTTCATATCTATCATCTGAGCTATTCTACACCTCACCTCTCTTGTACATCTACCATCTGAGCTATTCTACACCTCATCTCTGTTTCATATCTATCATCTGAGCTATTCTACACCTCATCTCTGTTTCATATCTATCATCTGAGCTATTCTACACCTCATCTCTGTTTCATATCTATCATCTGAGCTATTCTACACCTCATCTCTGTTTCATATCTATCATCTGAGCTATTCTACACCTCACCTCTCTTGTACATCTATCATCTGAGCTATTCTACACCTCACCTCTCTTGTACATCTATCATCTGAGCTATTCTACACCTCACCTCTCTTGTACATCTATCATCTGAGCTATTCTACACCTCACCTCTCTTGTACATCTATCATCTGAGCTATTCTACACCTCACCTCTCTTGTACATCTATCATCTGAGCTATTCTACACCTCACCTCTGTTTTATATCTACCATATGAACTATTCTACACCTCATCTCTCTTGTACATCTATCATCTGAGTTATTCTACACCTCATCTCTGTTGTACATCTACCATTTGAGCTATTCTACACCTCACCTCTCTTGTACATCTATCATCTGAGCAATTCTACACCTCACCTCTCTTGTACATCTATCATCTGAGCTATTCTACACCTCACCTCTGTTTTAAATCTACCATATGAACTATTCTACACCTCATCTCACTTGTACATCTACCATCTGAGCTATTCTACACCTTACCTCTGTTTTATATCTACCACCTCAGCTATTCTACACCTCACCTCTGTTTTATATCTACCACCTCAGCTATTCTACACCTTACCTCTGTTTTATATCTACCACCTCAGCTATTCTACACCTCACCTCTGTTTTATATCTACCATCTGAGTTATTCTACACCTCACCTCTCTTGTACATCTACCATCTGAGCTATTCTACACCTCACCTCTCTTGTACATCTACCATCTGAGTTACTCTACACCTCACCTCTCTTGTACATCTACCATTTGAGCTATTCTACACCTCACCTCTCTTGTACATCTACCATTTGAGCTATTCTACACCTCACCTCTCTTGTACATCTACCATCTGAGTTACTCTACACCTCATCTCTGTTGTACATCTACCATTTGAGCTATTCTACACCTCACCTCTCTTGTACATCTATCATCTGAGCAATTCTACACCTCACCTCTCTTGTACATCTATCATCTGAGCTATTCTACACCTCACCTCTGTTTTATATCTACCATATGAACTATTCTACACCTCATCTCTCTTGTACATCTACCATCTGAGCTATTCTACACCTTACCTCTGTTTTATATCTACCACCTCAGCTATTCTACACCTCACCTCTGTTTTATATCTACCACCTCAGCTATTCTACACCTTACCTCTGTTTTATATCTACCACCTCAGCTATTCTACACCTCACCTCTGTTTTATATCTACCATCTGAGTTATTCTACACCTCACCTCTCTTGTACATCTACCATCTGAGCTATCTTACACCTCACCTCTGTTTTATATCTTCCATCTGAGCTATTCTACACCTCACCTCTCTTGTACATCTACCATCTGGGCTATTCTACACCTCACCTCTCTTGTACATCTACCATCTGAGCTATTCTACACCTCACCTCTCTTGTACATCTACAATCTGAGCTATTCTACACCTCACCTCTCTTGTACATCTACAATGTGAACTATTCTACACCTCACCTCTCTTGTACATCTGCTATTAAAGGTACTCGTCATCTCACATCTGTTATACATCTACCATCTGAAGTTAACATCGTACCCAGATATTCATTGATATCTTTCATTACTGTTCCATTGACTTGTACATTAGAAGATATCGTTTTTCCCTGCCCGGCTATATAGAACCCACATAAAACAGCGCAGGGACTAATGAAACCGTTTTAACTTTGTAAATAAACAATGTTGGATAGTTGTCAAGTTTTGCAACTTCAATGATGCAGCAGTAATGTTGCAATAACGTAGCAAAAATATCTTGTCTAATGACAACGCTTTTGTCCTGTTGGGAAGTAAATCATGTTCAGTTATTATACAACAAGCAATTAGTTTGGTACATTAGATAATACAATGTGTTTTGTTGCTAATGTAATGTCACTGGTTGATACTGGCTTCTTCTTCTACTGTTTTAGCTCCCAGTGGAGCATAGGTCTTCAACAAACACTTTCAGCTCCCAGTGGAGCATAGGTATTCAACAAACACTTTCCAGGTCATTCTATCTCTTGTCATTCTTTTAAGATCATTCCATGTCTTCCCCATCATCTTCATCTCTGCTTCTATCTGTCTTATCAAAGAATTCCTTGGTCTTCCTCTTTGTCTTTTCCCCTGGGGATTCCAAAAAGGTCCTGTTGTGTAATACTCTCAGTTGGCTTCCGTAGTGTGTGTCCTATCCAGCGCCATCGTCTTCGCTGTATCTCTTTATCCACTGGTGTTTGACTGGTACATTTCCATAATTCTATGTTAGTGATTTTGTCCTGCCATTTCCATCCTTTTATCCTGCGTAAGCATCCATTAATGAAAGTCTGTATCTTCGTGATTGTCAATTTTGTTGTCCTCCATGTTTCACAGCCATATAATAGGACCGACTTAACATTTGAGTTGAAAATTTTTATTTTTGTATTTAACCTAATTTCTTTGGATTTCCATATGTTTCCCAGTGCAATGAAAGCTCCTCTTGCTTTTGATATCCTTATTTTGGTATCATTTTCTGTTCCTCCCTCTTTATCTATATAACTGCCCAGATATATGTAAGATTGTACGTCTAGTAGAGGTGTTTCTCCTAGTTTTATTTGGTTATTGCCAACTGTATTAATTCTCATAATGTTGGTCTTATCTCTATTAATCTTCAGTCCTAGCTGTTGTGATCTCTCATCAAGTATGCTCATTTTATCTTGCATCTGTTGATGGCTGTGTGATAGGAGAGCTATGTCATCAGCAAAGTATAAAAAAACATCAAGTTGTTTAGTCAGTGACCACTGGATCCCATTTCTGTTGTTTTGAGTTATTTTCATAATTCAATCTATGGCCAGTAGAAAGAGAAATGGAGACAGAAGGCATCCCTGCCTTACTCCTGTTCTTATTTCAAATGCTTCTGTAAGCTGTCCTTCATGCACCACACTACATTTTTTTCCTTCATACATTGTTTTTAACAGGTTAATAAACTTTATGGGGATTCCGTAATGACTTAGCAACTTCCAAAGCATTCCTCTGTCTAAACTATCAAATGCCTTTTCGTAATCTATGAATCCAATATAAAGTGGGGATATCAAGTGGGGATATAAAGTGAGGATATAAAGTGATACTGGCAGGGTGTCCTTTTATTCATTGATGTGGCGGGACGTAATGACTATCTTGTCATTCCCGGCTTTAAAATAACTAGTTGGAGTTCGTCTGGTCTCAGGTTATGCTGGGAAACGTGTCCAATCTAAAGTTACTGCTGTACCAGGTCTTCTATATCAGTAACACCACCACTACAGGGAACACGACAATCCTAGCTCTGTTAGTCAAAGGCTAAGGCAAAAAAATGCAAATGAATGCATAAAGATGCGATGTATACATGTATTTGTGGGATCTTAGATACTTTTAGACATTGTCGTGTCTCTGTAGTCGTGGTAACCTTGACAGCGTCCCCCCCCCCCTTGGATATTTTTAGAACCCTTCACACGGTCTTGACCAGCAGGGTATTATTACAGCTACACCTGTATGACTTTCGTCATATGGACATACAACATCAAAGAAACGTTACAGCAGCATCATTTGACAATGAGTGAAGATACCAAAAGGGCGAGAACTAGAACTGTTATCTCCCTGGACACCTGAACGGATCTATGGAAGTGAAGAAAGACAACAGAAATCGAAGTCATTGAACTGAGCCGCAGCCTTGACATGGGATGACCTTCGTTGCTCTGGCTCCCATTAGCGAGGCTGGGTAGACCCCGAGTCTTTTAGATCGGTCAACAAAATTGTTTGCCCAACTGGCATTTGAACCCAAAACCATCAGATCGCCAAGCGAGTGCACTAACCACATGTACAAAAAAAGTGAAACAAAGCTGTGGAGTTTTCTTCTTCTTCTTTCTAGCCAAAGTTGATGCGCAGCGCCATGTTCCATTAGTGCCTATTTTCTATCCTTTGGTCTGGTGTATTTTATTTAATAGATATAATATAAATAAATGTATGTTGATGTTAATAGATATAATATAAACAAATGTATGTTGATGTTAATAGATATAATATAAACAAATGTATGTTGATGTTAATAGATATAATATAAACAAATGTATGTTGATGTTAATAGATATAATATAAACAAATGTATGCTGATGTTAATAGATATAACATAAACAAATGTATGCTGATGTTAATAGATATAATATAAACAAATGTATGTTGATGTTAATAGATATAATATAAACAAATGTATGTTGATGTTAATAGATATAATATAAACAAATGTATGTTGATGTTAATAGATATAATATAAACAAATGTATGCTGATGTTAATAGATATAACATAAACAAATGTATGCTGATGTTAATAGATATAATATAAACAAATGTATGTTGATGTTAATAGATATAATATAAACAAATGTATGTTGATGTAGAGTGTCAACATAGGAACCAGGGAGCAGGTCTGAAGGTTGTTGGAACAACGTGCCTACGATGAAGTGAAGAAATATGAGAGATTGTAAAGTGAATCTGTTGAGTCAACCATCTACAACACAAAACATCTCCTAACGACAACATTCATCACAATCATTGAGTGCAGTCTCCGCATCGAAGGTTGACTACCATGGAGCGCACAATTCCACTCTGTCTCTTGCATTCATGGTGCAGATTGTCATATGTTGACTTGTCCATCTTTTGATGTTACTCGTCATGTTAGTCTTGGTCTGCCCCTGCCTCTTCTACCTTGTATTTTCCCATCCAATATTACTTTTATTATACTGTTGTGTCTTTCAACATGCACCAAAAAACTGCATTTCTAACAAGAGAGAACAGCTTCTAACACCAAGATTAAACATGAACAATCCGAGAGGCACCATGACACAAGTGCACGAGCCCCGAAGTACGGCCTGGGAGCCACAGTGTGGCCAGGTTTTTGCTGATAATATTGCCTGCACAGCGGCCACATTTGTGGTCTACTCTTGTCGAGAGTTGTATGCTTTTTGTTGAGAATACCATGGACAGCTATGAAGAGTAATGGAAATTTCTGAAAGAGGTCAAAGCAAAAAGAGAGCTAATTTCCAATATTAGGAAGAAACAATCATCATTTTGTGGCCATGTAATGAGAAGAGAACAACTGGAATATATTGTAACAACAGGGAAAATTTAGGGACGAAGAGATTGAGGGAAGTAAAGAGAAAAAATACCAGACAGCTTAAGAGCATGGCTTGGCAGAAGGTCAACAACAGAAATGATAAATAACTGTCGAGATCGAAAGTTGGGGAGAGACATGATAGCCAGCAGGCCCGGTACGTGATGATGATGACTCTTTTCGAATTGAACTGCCAAGAGTTCTTTAACATGATCTAGTGGACACGAGACCTCCTGTTTATTGCCGTTATCCGAGAGGGATCTCACTATCCACGAGATAAGGTGAGGGTAACGTCAAAATGAAACCACGAATTAATGTTTACGATTTTTGAAATATCAACCAACCACTAATATCTTCGGTAATCAAGAAAAGACGATGGTCAAATGTTGGACATGTGATGAGAAGAGATAATAACCGAATAGCAAAGCAAGCCCTTATGTGGGAAACAACAGGTAAGAGGAAAAAAGGCTGACTTAGAGAGACCCTGAGAAGAACATTGATTAGAGATTAAAAAGCAGCAGGAATCGGCTCCCTCAGTGAGATAGGATTGCTTTCACAGAACAGAGACAAATGACAAGATTTGATAAAAGATCTTTACAACGATTGAAAACTGCTAGAATAAAAATGCAGATAAGAGAAAGAATATCTGGGTCTTAACACTATGGGACGGCTACGGCTCGAAAAGTCAATAGACAGATTTTTTAAAATCACCTCCGCTTCTGGTGTGTTTGAACCCGGGTCGTCCATGTCTAGAGGCCGACGTCGTACATCTAGGCCACCGAGCCCCCGAGAAGAGTTGCATTCTGCTATCGACGAATTTATTGTTTTCACATCCACTTGGCTTCGACGTTCATCCAGTCTTTGAAAATGGGTACCATAGATTTTTTTTTCTGGGTAAACCTGACGTCCTGGCGAAATACCGACCAGGGGAACCTAACATTTGATTAAAGATCATTTAAAAAGTGGGCCCTGCATCATGTTTCCCATACACATTTCGATGTGGAGAGAACCATTACTTTCATAAAAAAATACAGACTGCAACAATGTATCTTCCAACATCGCTAATTTGTCTACAACATACAACTTCTTATATTATCTGAATATTTGTATTGTTACTTATTTCACAACGGACAAGAAAATCATTGGAGGCTGAAGAAGTTTGGTTTGACAGAAGAATGTTGAGAATACCATGGACTGCTAAGAAGAGAAATAAAAACGTTCTGAAAGAGGCCAAAGCAAAAAAGAGAGAGCATTTCCAATATTAGGAAGAAACAAACATAATTTGTTGGCCATGTAATAGGAACGGAACAGCTGGAATATATTGTAATAACAGGGACAATTGAGGGATGAAGAAATATAAGAAAACAAAGAGAAAAGGTACCAGACAGCTTAAGATAGTGGTTTGGCAGGAGGTCAGCAACAGAAATGGTAATAGTTATAGTTATTCCCCGGTATCACTGCAAACGAATAAAAATCCATAATTACTCAACCGCTCGTGCCAGTGAAATCATACGAATTAACATCCAATCGAATATCCAAATAAAGAAATGCAGCTGCAGTCGCCATCGTAGCATACACAGCACACGTTAAAAGACATAAGGCTTATTAGCACCGACAGTGAACGCAACTGAACTGTCCTTCGTTATACGATATCATTATTCATCGTAAGCAAATGGAATATAGAAACACCATCCGATGAAACACACAGCTCACGGTGTGCACAGAGCACTAATCTCAGTCACACCGGCAGGACTTGGAATATGAGGAAACTGCAAAAAGTAACCTTTCCAGGCAGTGCCTCAATGGTTGAGTGCCGTCTATACGCCATATTGACCGGAAGTCAAGTAGAAATGATAAATAACTGTTGAGATCGAGAATTATGGAGAGACATGATCACCTCCGCCAGAAAGCATGGTACTTAATGATGATGATGATGATGATGATGATGATGATGATGATGATGATATAGACACACATTTAAATTCATCATGAACCCTAAATATCGCAGGCAGGATACAAACTACTTTTTGTTCTATGAACATTCTGCTAAATAGACAACCGTAACGTAGTAAAAACATGACCATCGTAACTGTCTCTATACGCCTACACTTCCTCAACGTAACTGAATTATGTTATCGATTGCCTAACTTATTTTTTTCTGTTTGAAAACTCCGAAGGCTGCCTAGATATATAACAAATAATATTTTAAATAACATTTTCGGACACGTCTGTCAAACAATCAGCCATGTTGTCTTCTCGGCATCTCCCTATGGTCTCCATTGATTCTGTTCTTGCCTGTTCATTCAGACAAAATTGATTTAATTTGTACAAAAATATGGCACCAGGCATTGCCAAACTATCATTCAGTCCGTAGAGGAATAACGCAGTTATCTCCTTCGTTATGATCTTATTGCACAAAGGTATGAGCTGCTCATTTTGGATTCTGTTGTTGGTTCGTACAAGTTCCATTCGACTATGCATGTTTTATCATTCATGCAAGATTTGAGACTGTTGGCAGAGCCATGAATAGTTGAAGAGTTTTCTTGGTCGATTGATTTTGTTTTGGTATTCTGGTGCAGGATTTGCTGAAATACACGACCCCATTGGACACTTGTCGTAGCTTTTGTTCTTAGGAGACCCGTCGGTGTTTCGGGAGAGCGGTCAGGTAATCACAGGGGGTGTAACTACATTAATTGGGCATCAACATTGGCGTTACTACATCAAGGGGTACTACATCAATAAACTAACGACAACAGAGGTGATCAATAAACTAACTATATCAATGGGTGATCAATGAACTAACTATATCAAGGGGTGATCAATGAACTAACTATATCAAGGGGTGATCAATGAACTAACTATATCAAGGGGTGATCAATGAACTAACTATATCAAGGGGTGATCAATGAACTAACTATATCGAGGGGTGATCAATGAACTAACTATATCAAGGGGTGATCAATGAACTAACTATAACAAGGGGTGATCAATGAACTAACGACAACAAGGGGTCAATGAACTAACTATATCATCAATGAACTAACTATATCAAAGGGCGATCAATGAACTAACTATATCAAGGGGTGATCAATGAACTAACTATATCAAGGGGTGATCAATGAACTAACTATATCAAGGGGTGATCAATAAACTAACTATATCAAGGGGTGATCAATGAACTAACTATATCAAGGGGTGATCAATGAACTAACTATATCAAGGGGTGATCAATGAACTAACGACAACAAGGGGTGATCAATGAACTAACTATATCAAAGGGCGATCAATGAACTAACTATATCAAGGGGTGATCAATGAACTAACTATATCAAGGGGTGATCAATGAACTAACTATATCAAGGGGTGATCAATGAACTAACTATAACAAGAGGTGATCAATGAACTAACTATATCAAGGGGTGATCAATGAACTAACTATATCAAGGGGTGATCAATGAACTAACTATAACAAGGGGTGATCAATGAACTAACTATAGCAAGGGGTGATCAATGAACTAACTACAACAAGCGGTGATCAATGAACAAACTACATCAAGGGGTGATCAATGAACTAATTGCATCAAGAGGTGCTCAAAGAACTAACTATATCAAGGGGTGATCAATGAACTAACTATATCAAGGGATGATCAATGAACTAACTACATCAATGGGTGGTCAATGAACTAATTGCGTCAAGAGGTGCTCAAAGAACTAACTATATCAAGGGGTAATCAATGAACTAACTATAACAAGAGGTGATCAATGAACTAACTACATCAAGGGGTGATCAATGAACTAACTACATCAAGGGGTGATCAAAGAACTAGCTATATCAAGGGGTGATCAAAGAACTAACTATATCAAGAAGGGTCAATGTACTAACAACGTCAAAAGGGAGGGGGGTCAATGAACTAACTGCACCAAGTTATGATCACGAACTAACTACATCAATGGGTTATTAATGAACTAACTACATCAATGGTTAATCAATGAACTAACTACATCAAGAAAGGTCAATGATCTAACTACATAAAGGGAGAGGCGGGGGGGGGGGGTAAATGAACTAATTACATCAATGGGTGATCAATGAACTAACTACATCAAGAAGGGTCAATGATCTAACTACATGAAGGGACAGGCGGAGGGTAAATGAACTAACTACATCAAATTATGATCAGGAACTAACTACATCAATGGGTGATCAATGAACTAACTATATCAAATTGTGTTTAAATGTCTTAACTACACCGTGTTATCAGCCATGATGTAACTACATCAAACAGCAATCAGACCTGTCTCCCCACCCTAAAGTGCATCCAAAAGTAGTATCCTTGTGATCATGAACGAACAATTTCAATCAACTCTTACATTTGTACAATATTATTTGAAGGCGTATCTCATGTTTCATTCCTTTTATCAATGTCAGCACTCACGTCTTACTAGAATATTTCCCTCCAAATATCCTTGAACTTTTAACTGTCGTCCTAAACGTGAGATTAATTCTAAGGAGAGTACACATTTACAAGTTAAACTTTTAGTATTTGTGTATTCATCAGCTTTACAGCAACTTCGCATTTCTCTGCATCGTAATGCCTTTACCTATTTGTGTATTCATCAGCTTTACGGCAACTTCGCATTTCTATGCATCGTAATGCCTTTACCTATTTGTGTATTCATCAGCTTTACAGCAACTTCGCATTTCTATGCATCTTGATGCCTTTACCTATTTGTGTATTCATCAGCTTTACAGCAACTTCGCATTTCTATGCATCTTGATGCCTTTACCTATTTGTGTATTCATCAGCTTTACAGCAACTTCGCATTTCTCTGCATCGTAATGCCTTTACCTATTTGTGTATTCATCAGCTTTACGGCAACTTCGCATTTCTATGCATCGTAATGCCTTATCTATTTGTGTATTCATCAGCTTTACAGCAACTTCGCATTTCTATGCATCTTGATGCCTTTACCTATTTGTGTATTCATCAGCTTTACAGCAACTTCGCATTTCTATGCATCTTGATGCCTTTACCTATTTGTGTATTCATCAGCTGTACAGCAACTTCGCATTTCTATGCATCTTGATGCCTTTACCTATTTATGTATTCATCAGCTTTACAGCAACTTCGCATTTCTATGCATCTTGATGCCTTTACCTATTTGTGTATTCATCAGCTTTACAGCAACTTCGCATTTCTATGCATCTTGATGCCTTTACCTATTTATGTATTCATCAGCTTTACAGCAACTTCGCATTTCTATGCATCTTGATGCCTTTACCTATTTGTGTATTCATTTTACTATTTCTCATTGGTACAAACTGTGTATATACTTAAATATAATAGAATGACAAAATGGGTACCTGGGTATACTTTCTTGTATCTTACAAAGATTACGACCAAGGCAGGAATCTATTTCACTGACTCGACGGGAATTAGAAAGTTCCATTTTGTTTATTGTGAGAGCGGTCATAAAGCATTCTTCAGAGAATTTAGCATCAGAGGTAATGTATTTTCTAACCGCTGATCACAGACGCAGATCTGTTGGACAGGCCATGGCCATTTCTTAACGGGCACCGTGAGATGAATATTAGACTCTCTTTCTTACCTCGGTCATTTCTTCTGCTTTTATGAGAGTATGGTTCATGCTGTCAAACGAATATTAAGTTAGGGAGCTTTCTCCGTGTTAGTGCATCCTTGAGTGAACTGTCCTGCCCAGACAAATAGATATACTGTCTAGATAGATAAAAGAGGACATAGATAGAGAAAGCCGCTTGTGTTTTACATGACAATAGATAGAAGAGGACATAGATAGAGAAAGCCGCTTGTGTTTTACGTGACAATAGATAGAAGAGGACATAGATAGACAAAGCCGCTTGTGTTTACATGACAAAAAAAAACCACAACGAAGTGAGAGGAAAATGTGCACTTTAGGGCCAAACCACTGTGCAGGGGAGTGAAGTATATTTCAAGCTTTATTATTGCTGTTTAAACCAATATATACTGTTCCCATTCCTCCACAAACACATATGCTCTATCTCATTGCTCCACAACCACATATGCTCTATCGTCATTGCTCCACAATCACATAAGCTCTATCCTCATTGCTCCACAAACACATATGTTCTATCGTCATTGCTCCACAACCACATATGCTGTATCGTCATTGCTCCACAATCACATATGCTCTATCCTCATTGCTCCACAATCACATATGCTCTATCGTCATTGCTCCACAACCACATATGCTCTATCATCATTGCTCCACAACCACATATGCTGTATCGTCATTGCTCCACAATCACATATGCTCTATCCTCATTGCTCCACAACCACATATGCTCTATCCTCATTGCTCCACTACCACATATGCTCTATCCTCATTGCTCCACAACAACATATGCTGTATCGTCATTGCTTCACAATCACATATGCTCTATCCTCATTGCTCCACAACCACATATGCTCTATCCTCATTGCTCCACAACCACATATGCTCTATCCTCATTGCTCCACAACACATATGCTGTATCGTCATTGCTCCACAATCACATATGCTCTATCCTCATTGCTCCACAACCACATATGTTCTATCCTCATTGCTCCACAACCACATATGCTCTATCCTCATTGCTGCACAACCACATATGCTGTATCGTCATTGCTCCACAATCACATATGCTCTATCCTCATTGCTCCACAACCACATATGCTTTATCCTCATTGCTCCACAACCACATATGCTGTATCGTCATTGTTCCACAATCACTTATGTTCTATCCTCATTGCTCCACAACAAATTATGTTCTATCCTCATCGCCCCACAACAACATATGTTCCATTCTCATTGCCCCACAACAACATATGTTCCATTCTCATTGCCCCACAACAACATATGTTCTATCCTCATTGCTCAAAATCACTTATGTTCTATCCTCATTGCTCACAATCACTTATGTTCTATCCTCATCGCCCTACAACAACTTATGTTCCATTCTCATTGCCCCACAACAACATATGTTCCAATCTCATTGCCCCACAACAGCATATGTTCTATCCTCATTGCTCACAATCACTTATGTTCTATCCTCATTGCTCAAAATCACTTATGTTCTATCCTCAATGCTCACAATCACTTATGTTCTATCCTCATCGCCCTACAACAACTTATGTTCCATTCTCATTACCCCACAACAGCATATGTTCCATTCTCATTGCCCCACAACAACATATGTTCCATTCTCATTGCCTCACAACAACATATGTTCCATTCTTATTGCCCCACAACAACATATGTTCCATTCTTATTGCCCCACAACAACTTATGTTCCATTCTCATTGCCCCACAACAACATATGTTCCATTCTCATTGCCTCACAACAACATATGTTCCATTCTCATTGCCCCACAACAACATATGTTCTATCCTCATTGCTCAAAATCACTTATGTTCTATCCTCATTGCTCACAATCACTTATGTTCTATCCTCATTGCTCAAAATCACTTATGTTCTATCCTCATTGCTCACAATCACTTATGTTCCATCCTCATTGCCCTACAACAACTTATGTTCCATTCTCATTGCCCCACAACAACATATGTTCCATTCTCATTGCCCCACAACAACATATGTTCCATCCTCATTGCCCCACAACAACATATGTTCTATCCTCATTGCTCAAAATCACTTATGTTCTATCCTCATTGCTCACAATCACTTATGTTCCATCCTCATTGCCCCACAACAACATATGTTCTATCCTCATTGCTCAAAATCACTTATGTTCTATCCTCATTGCTCAAAATCACTTATGTTCTATCCTCATTGCTCAAAATCACTTATGTTGTATCCTCATTGCTCACAATCACTTATGTTCCATCCTCATTGCCCTACAACAACTTATGTTCCATTCTCATTGCCCCACAACAACATATGTTCTATCCTCATTGCTCAAAATCACTTATGTACTATCCTCATTGCTCCACAAACGCATATTCTCCTCTGTCATTACATCAAAAATAAATGCCTACTTCCACTGTTGCACAACCACAGTTCCATCTAAAACTCTTTCATACACACCACAACCACATGTTCCATCTAAAACTCTTTAATACACACCACAATCACATGTTCCATCTAAAACTATTTCATACACACCACAACCACATGTTCCATCTAAAACTATTTCATACACACCACAACCACATGTTCCATCTAAAACTATTTCATACACACCACAACCACTTGTTCCATCTAAAACTATTTCATACACACCACAACCACATGTTCCTATCAACTAATTGCTCCATGACCATGCGTTCTTCACGTCATGTACCAATTTTCTCTTATTCTTGCAGATAGCGCCCTTTCTCTCATTCTTCTCACACTGACCTCCCTTTGGTTCAGATGACCCTCCACACACTCAATTTTCTATATTTATATTCATTTTTATCTTTCCTATACTCAAAGCTCATTTTCAATTAGATTTGTATCTTTCTTATAATCAAAATGGATTAGATATGAATATAAAAAAGACTAAAACTGTGATCACAAGGAAAGAAAATTCTCAAGACCTACAAATAAATATCAAAGTTGAAGGAATACATCTGGAGACAGTTCAGAGCTACAACTACCTTGGACATACTATAACCAGTGATGGAAAATGTACAACTGAAATAAATACAAGAATAGGAATAGCAAGAAGTAATTTTAATGCCATGAAAAATATACTAACATCAAAACAAATAACACCAGGGCTGAAACTAAGAATAGCAAAATGTTACATCTGCTAAATATTCCTTTATGGTGCAGAAACAGGGACACTAGACAAATAAACAGAACAGAAAAAAATGTAAGCCTTTGAAGTGTGGATATATAGAAGAATAGGTCGAATTGGATGGAAAGTAAAGAAAACAAACAATGAAGTTTTAAAACAACTAAAAATTAAAAGAGAACTACTAAACACAATTAGAGCAAGACAAATGAAATTTTGGGGGGCATGTTAAAAGACACAACAGCCTACTAAAAGTAATATTGGAAGGGAAATACAAGGTAAAAGAGGCAGAGGCAGACCAAGACTAACATGGACGAGTAACATAAAAAGATGGACAAGTCATCCTATGATAATCTGCACCATCAAAGCAAGAGACAGAGTGGAATGGCGCTCCATGGTAGCCAACCTTCGATGTGGAGATAAGACTCAATGATGATACTCAAAACGCTTTTGCACTCTCATTATGTTTCATTTTATACATACAGCTCTTTATCATTCTCATTTTTATCTTTCGTTACTTCAACCTCTTACTCGCTTTTAACATTCACTTTTTATCATCCTTTATACTCATAGCTCTTTTTTTTATCTTTCTTTTACTTGAAGCTTTTTCGTTCTCATTTTTACCTTTCTTATTACCTCAAAATTCTTTCAAATTCTCATTTTTATCTTTC
Organism: Megaustenia siamemsis; assembly: GCA_032433765.1. NCBI lineage: Eukaryota > Metazoa > Mollusca > Gastropoda > Stylommatophora > Ariophantidae > Megaustenia > Megaustenia siamemsis. Next base: position 5,094,924 of record JAVIAB010000088.1, read on the forward strand.
TTATACTCAGAACCCATTTGTATTCTCATTTTTATCTTTTTTTTTTTACTCTCATTTTTATTTTTCTTAAACACAACGCCCTTGGTCTTAGAGTGTTGATATTTGGTAATTTGGAACTGAATCAAAACGAGAATTAACTAATGTTTTCTGTTTGATAACAACGGTATGTGACAATCAAAACAAGAATTAACTAATGTTTTCTGTTTGATAACAACGGTATGTGACAATCAAAACAAGAATTAACTAATGTTTTCTATTTGATAACAACGGTATGTGACAATCAAAACGAGAATTAACTAATGTTTTCTGTTTCATAACAACGGCACTTGACAATCAAAACAAGAATTAACTAATGCTGTCTGTTTGATAACAACGGTATGTGACAATGTAAGAATTAGGTAATGTTTTATATTTGAAACAAACGGCGTGTAATAATCAAAACAAGAATTAACAAGAATTAACTAAAATTGTCTGTATGATAACAACTGCAAGTGATAATCAAAAAAAGAATTATGTAATGTTTTCTGTTTCATAACAACGGCATGTAATAATCAAAATTGACATCAAAATCAAATTGTGATCGCTTTTTTGTAGTTTTTGTTTTGTCCACATGAAACTACAGCTACGAATTTTCCCGACGTTTCTTTGATTTACAAGATTGACTGCGGCACGGCTGTTTTAACAGTCGCAATAGTGGAAACTGAACATCTAACCACATCGGTTGTCGAGATGGATTTCCCTTTCTTGGTTTATTATCTTAAACCAGCCGATAACATTTTTTGTGATCTATGTCGCAGCAATGGGAGATATATACACACAATATAACCTTAACAACATTAGGAGAAATACCTCGACTATTTTGCATATACAATTTTACATATATCTGGGTAGTAACATATTCAAAGAAGGAACAGAGAATGATATCAAAATAAGGATACAAAAAGCAAGAGATCATTTCATTGCACCGAGAAACATAGACATTCAAAACAATTAGGTTAAATTCAAACACAAAAATTTTCTACTACAATGTTAAATCAAACCTATTATATGGCGGTGAAACATGGAGAACAACAAAATGATGACAATCATGAAGATATAGACCTTCATTAATAGATGTTTGCACATAATAAAAGGATGGAAATGGCAGGACAAAATCACTAACATAGAATTATGGAAATGTACCAGTCAAATACCAGTGGATAAAGAGATACAGCGAAGACGGTGGCGCTGGATAGGACACACACTGCGGAAGCCAACTGAGAGTATTACACAACAGGCCCTTTTTGGGAATTCCCGGGTAGAAGACAAAGAGGAAGATAAAAATATTCTCAGAGAAGACAGAAGGAAGCAGAGATGAAGATGGTGGGGAAGACAGAAGGAAGCAGAGATGAAGATGGTGGGGAAGACAGAAGGAAGCAGAGATGAAGATGATGGGGAAGACAGAAGGAAGCAGAGATGAAGATGGTGGGGAAGACAGAAGGAAGCAGAGATGAAGATGGTGGGGAAGACAGAAGGAAGCAGAGATGAAGATGGTAGGGAAGACAGAAGGAAGCAGAGATGAAGATGGTGGGGAAGACAAAAGGAAGCAGAGATGAAGATGGTGGGGAAGACAGAAGGAAGCAGAGATGAAGATGGTGGGGAAGACAGAAGGAAGCAGAGATGAAGATGGTGGGGAAGACAGAAGGAAGCAGAGATGAAGATGGTGGGGAAGACAGAAGGAAGCAGAGATGAAGATGGTGGGGAAGACAGAAGGAAGCAGAGATGAAGATGGTGGGGAAGACAGAAGGAAGCAGAGATGAAGATGGTGGGGAAGACAGAAGGAAGCAGAGATGAAGATGGTGGGGAAGACAGAAGGAAGCAGAGATGAAGATGGTGGGGAAGACAGAAGGAAGCAGAGATGAAGATGGTGGGGAAGACAGAAGGAAGCAGAGATGAAGATGGTGGGGAAGACAGAAGGAAGCAGAGATGAAGATGGCGAGGAAGACATGGAATGATCTTAGAAGAATGGCAAGAAACAGGACGGTTTCGAAAGTGTTTGTTGAAGTCCTATGCTCCACAGGGAGCTGTAAGTGTTTGTTGAAGTCCTATGCTCCACATGGAGCTGAAAGTGTTTGTTGAAGTCCTATGCTCCACATGGAGCTGAAAGTGTTTGTTGAAGTCCTATATTCCACAAGGAGCTGAAAGTGTTTGTTGAAGTCCTATATTCCATAAGGAGCTGAAAGTGTTTGTTGAAGTCCTATATTCCATATGGAGCTGAAAGTGTTTGTTGAAGTCCTATATTCCACAAGGAGCTAAAAGTGTTTGTTGAAGATCTATACTCCACTGGAAGCTAAAAGTGTTTGTTGAAGACCTATACTCCACTGAAAGCTAAAAGTGTTTGTTGAAGACCTATATTCCACTGGAAGCAGAAAGTGTTTGTTGAAGACCTATATTCCACTGGAAGCTGAAAGTGTTTGTTGAAGACCTATACTCCACTGGAAGCTAAAAGTGTTTGTTGAAGACCTATATTCCACTGGAAGCTGAAAGTGTTTGTTGAAGACCTATACTCCACTGGAAGCTGAAAGTGTTTGTTGAAGACCTATGCTCCACAGGAAGCTGAAAGTGTTTGTTGAAGACCTATGCTCCACAGGGAGCTGAAAGATAGAAAAAGACGAAGAAGAAAATGTTACAGCAGCTCTAAGTTGCGAAGACGGTTTCCCTTCTAATGGTTCCGGTAGCTCACTGGTTTGACGCGTTTCCACTCGCCCAGAAATTCTTCCCTTTCAAAGCTTTAAACACTTTTGTGCAGTCATTCAACTGTACCTTCATCACCTTTATTTGACCGAAAGCGTAGAAAGAATGAGTTGTTAGCAGTCATCTGATCATAGTTAACTGATGTCATGGTCAGAGATACAAAGCTGACAAATACCCTACTAAAATTATACACGATTACGCCAGATATATTCAGCCAAGATAGACGAAGGTAGCCAAACACAGAACAAAGTTGCCTGGAGAGAGAATTATGAGTTTTAAATAGTCGCAGCACATAATCCAATCAGGCAACAAATACGATATAGAGCAGCAGACGGAATCTTCCAAATTAGTCAAACTGAAACTGGCAAAGTGTAAACGTGTAGCTGTTAATGTGCTGTTATAACTGATATTGTGTTGCTATAACTGTTAATGTGCTGTTATAACTGATATTGTGTTGCTATAACTGTTAATGTGCTGTTATAACTGATATTGTGTTGCTATAACTGTTAATGTGCTGTTATAACTGATGTTGTGCTGCTATAACTGTTAATGTGCTGTTATAACTGATGTTGTGCTGCTATAACTGATAATGTGCTGTTATAACTGATGTTGTGCTGCTATAACTGTTAATGTGCTGTTATAACTGATGTTGTGCTGCTATAACTGATAATGTGCTGTTATAACTGATGTTGTGCTGCTATAACTGATAATGTGCTGTTATAACTGATGTTGTGCTGCTATAACTGTTAATGTGCTGTTATAACTGATGTTGTGCTGCTATAACTGTTAATGTGCTGCTATAACTGATGTTGTGCTGCTATAACTGATAATGTGCTGTTATAACTGATGTTGTGCTGCTATAACTGATAATGTGCTGTTATAACCGATGTTGTGCTGCTATAACTGTTAATGTGCTGTTATAACTGATGTTGTGCTGCTATAACTGATAATGTGCTGTTATAACTGATGTTGTGCTGCTATAACTGTTAATGTGTTGTTATAACTGATGTTGTGCTGCTATAACTGTTAATGTGCTGTTATAACTGATGTTGTGCTGCTATAACTGATAATGTGCTGTTATAACTGATGTTGTGCTGCTATAACTGATAATGTGCTGTTATAACTGATGTTGTGCTGCTATAACTGTTAATGTGCTGTTATAACTGATGTTGTGCTGCTATAACTGTTAATGTGCTGTTATAACTAATATTGTGCTGTTATAACTGATAATGTGCTGTTATAACTAATATTGTGCTGTTATAACTGATAATGTGCTGTTATAACTGATGTTGTGCTGCTATAACTGATAATGTGCTGTTATAACTGATGTTGTGCTGCTATAACTGTTAATGTGCTGCTATAACTAATATTGTGTTGCTATAACTGTTAATGTGCTGCTATAACTGTTAATGTGCTGTTATAACTGATATTGTGCTGCTATAACTGTTAATGTGCTGTTATAACTGATGTTGTGCTGCTATAACTGTTAATGTGCTGCTATAACTAATATTGTGTTGCTATAACTGTTAATGTGCTGCTATAACTGTTAATGTGCTGTTATAACTGATATTGTGTTGCTATAACTGATAATGTGCTGCTATAACTAATATTGTGTTGCTATAACTGTTAATGTGCTGCTATAACTGTTAATGTGCTGTTATAACTGATATTGTGTTGCTATAACTGATAATGTGCTCCTATTACTGTTAATGTGCTGCTATAAGTGTTAATGTGCACCTATAACTGTTAATGTGCTGCTATAACTGATAATGTGCACCTATAACTGATATTGTGTTGCTATAACTGATAATGTGCACCTATAACTGTTAATGTGCTGCTATAACTGATAATGTGCTCCTATAAGTGTTAATGTGCACCTATAACTGTTAATGTGCTGCTATAACTGTTAATGTGCACCTATAACTGTTAATGTGCACCTATAACCATTAATGTGCTCCTATAACTGTTAATGTTCTCCTATAACTGTTAATGTGCACCTATAACTGTTAATGTGCACCTATAACTGTTAATGTGCTGCTATAACCATTAATGTTCTCCTATAACTGTTAATGTGCACCTATAACTGTTAATGTGCTCTTATAACTGTTAATGTGCTCCTATAACTGTTAATGTGCACCTTTAACCATTAATGTGCACCTATAACTGTTAATGTGCTCCTATAACTGTTAATGTGCTCCTATAACTGTTAATGTGCTCTTATAACTATTAATGTGCTCCTATAACTGTTAATGTGCTCTTAAAACTGTTAATGTGTTCTTATTACTGTTAATTTTCTAATGTAATTGCTAACGTGATCTCACAACTATCGTCAAAGGGAAAATAAGTTCAAAATCGTAAATGTGACAAAAACAAAGGCACTTGTAAGTTAATGAAAAGTAATCTAGCGGACACCCATTACACTTGTCAATGGTCAACAGAAGTTCAGACACAATCAAGCGGAAAGTTTAACATGATGAATTCTCAATGAGTTAATTTCGTCACTAAACAATCCATGGCAGGAGGAAAAATGAAAATAATTGGAGACATATACATTTATTACGGAGGTAGGCTTCCCATATGAGTGAAACTCTCCGCCAACTGCTGGCAAAATGCAAGGAACAGAGAAGACTTCTATGTATAGCTTTCGTTGATGTCACAAAAGCTTTTACACCGTGAACGGAGCAGATGTGTGCAGGGTGTTGGAAAATGTTGGCTGCCATCCTATATTACTTAAACTGATGAAGGCGTTACACAACAAGATGTCTCCACCATCCAGTTCGACGGTAGATCTTCCCAGCCCTTTGAGATGAACTGTGGAGTCAAACAAAGATGTGTCCTTGACCTACTCTATTTGGAATATTTATCGCTGACCTTCTCCACAATATGTTTATAACCGTCTCTGGAGACATCAACATCCGTACAAGATCTGACGGCTCCTTATTTGTAACCGTCTCTGGAGACATCAACATCCCTACAAGATCTGACGGCTCCTTATTTGTAACCGTCTCTGGAGACATCAACATCCCTACAAGATCTGACGGCTCCTTATTTGTAACCGTCTCTGGAGACATCAACATCCCTACAAGATCTGACGGCTCCTTATTTGTAACCGTCTCTGGAGACATCAACATCCGTACAAGATCTGACGGCTCCTTATTTCATGTAACATGTCTGAGGTCAACATTTAAAACAACAGAGGCCCTTATCAAGTAGCTTCTGTTCGCTGATGATGCAGCCCTGGTTGCTCATGATAAGTCCGTCCTGCAGTCAATGATTGACAATCTAGCTAGACCACGTGATCCCTGTATACAGAAAACACATCCACCTTCAACATGGATAGATTTGCTCACAAATGTTTGTCCCGACAGCAGCCATTTTTGGCTTACGTTTTTCGACGTTAAACTATATAGGGTTCTTTAACGTCCGCGAGTGCTCACGGGACCTCCTGTTTCTCGCCGTTTTGCGAGAGGGTCAAACATCTATTCTCACTGCCCAAGAGATCAGACGACGGCTTCCAGTTTTGACAACTTCTTACCGCCTGTGGTGGGGATTGAACCGGGGGCCTTCCAATCCAGAAGCCTAGCTCTTACCTCTAGACCACCCATTCCCCTGGGTATGAGGTTAAATGACACGACCAGTGGGTAAAGTTGTGGACATCGATTATGGTTATGGAAGGCCCCATTATCACTGCAAACGAATTAAAATCCATAATTGCTCAATCGCCCATGCCAGTGGAATCATCGGAATCAATATCGCATCTCCCAAACTAAGAAAGGTATCTGTAGTCCCCATCATAGCAGTCTCAGCACACGCCAAAAGACATAAGGCGAAACCGCACAGAAAGTGAACACAGCCATCTGTTCTTCATCAAACGATATCATCATTCATCATAAACAATCGGAGTATCGAAACATCATCAAAACGGATGAAACACACAGGGGGTGTGCACAGAGCACTTAACTCAGTAGCTCCTGCAACAAGCCGGACTTGAAATATGAAGAAACTGCAACAAGGAACATTTTTCAGACATAGCATTTAATGGTTCCTGCCGCCTATCCACCATATTGACCGGAAGTTCACGTGTTCCTGAAAATGATGATCGTCATATTTTTTCGGGGGACTGGTTGGTCTCGAGGCAAGACGCCGGCCTCGAGACAGAGAGGCTGTGAGTTAAAATCCTGGCTGCGCCAGTTAGGATTTTTATCTGTGATTTCTCTCTGCGGCAACAACCCCTGGTCTCAGCAGCAAGGCCTGGCTTAAAACGTCAATTACTCATCGACGGAAAAAAATATGAGTACCTCCGAAGACGGAGTTATCTGCCCGTGCGGCGAGGGACCCCTGTGCACACGGCTACCAGAGAAAAATGGATTAACACGCAAAATTCAGTTCCTAGTCTGTAGGGACTTCGTCAGAGGTGAAAGCTCGCGTACGCCAAAAAAAAATATTTGTTTCTAATGTATAGCGCTTGATGATGCTAGGACATCACATTGACTCCAAATCCTAACATATGAAACACAGTTAGTCATCGGACTATCCCGGTCGCACATCAAACAACAGACTGTAAGATCTCCCTGCAATGTGAATTTGTGAAACTATGAATCCCTCCTGACTAACATGAACCCTCGGGAGTCACCCCGGTGCTGCTAAGTCATGTACGAAACTCCATTCCGCCTTTCACTATTAGCGTACATCCGTTTTAGGGATATACAATCAGCCATTGTAATGACGTAACACACACAACAATGGTTGCGCCCACAAGATCCCAATTATTCTAATAAATGCAGCCAACAACGCACCAAAAAAAAATAATGCACAATCTTTAAAGTGAAAACTGCGATTGACTTGGCAGAGCAGTCCATATTAATGAGTTGTAGCATGTAAATACTTGGCGTCAAACAATTCCAACGATAGCCTTGGAACAGCACTCAGTGTGTTTGACGTAAACCGCATATCAACTCTAGAAAGGAGAATGTCGCATTCAGAAACTTGGACTTGACAAAGAAGAGCATTGAGGTGTGTACGACTCAGCATCATCGGCGAAATTCGATAAGTGGATCATCAGATTGACTTTAACGCAGAAAATTGCATGGAAGAGCCGAAATTAATCAGTCCCCAAATGCGATTTCTGCAGCGGTCCAGAGAACACGAACCTCGTTCCACCATGTTGGAAACGGACACTGATATCTGAGGTAACCAGGAGTGACAAAAACATAAATGTTCACCACAACATCATGTCCTTGTCGCCATCATTGCAAGAACTTTAACTTATTGGAAGTTAACTTCTCAACTCTATTGTTGACTGGGAATTTTGCTACAAGCGAAATATAACTGGAAGTTCTAAAGATGCACGCCGTGCATTTCCAGATCAACTGTTAGAACTTTCACAACCATGCACTGAGCACTTTCAAACGTGACCTGATACCAAAACAACCTTCAAACGTGACCTGATACCAAGATAATAACTATCAAACGTGACCTGATACCAAGAGTCACTTGTCGATTTGCAAATTCCGTGACTAACCAAAATTGTTCTCAATTTGCCTGGCCTTTCTTAATGAATCGTAAAGCTTAAAAATAAACGAACATTTTACCGTCCTGTTTTTAACAAGTGTCAATTAGTGTTTCTTAGTTGTTTTGCACTTGTGAATATTTTGCTGGCAAGTATATTGATTTTGTTTTCTCTGTGCACTGAGAATTTCTTTTTCTTCATTGATTTCCAAAATCGCATGGGAGAAACCAGAGCTGGAACCTTTCCCTGACGCGCTCCCAGTGTGAAAGGGGGAGTAATCAAGGGCTAACTCGCGAGGTGTCGTCAAATGGTTTGTGTATTTAATAAACCATATAGTAGCAGTTTCCGTCATAATTAAATATGGGTTTTGTAGTAGTAGCCTCTGTCAGTCATAGTTGAATATGGGGTTTGTAGTAGTAGCCTCCGTCAGTCATAGTTGAATATGGGGTTTGTAGTATCATAGTTGAATATGGGGTTTGTAGTAGTAGCCTCAGTCAGTCATAGTTGAATATATAGATTTTGTAGTGCACCTAGGAATAGTTATTTTGTTTCGTTTTTTTTTTCGCCATGTATTTTCTTTTATTGTAAGAATCTTCCTGCTTCTTGTTTGAGTTTGAGCTTCAGAGTGTTTTTCCAAAGATTGCGGTCTGCAACTATCTCTTCCCAGACTATTCAGAGTCACCAGGTCACGTCCTCATGTGTCCATAAATCGGAGCCTGGGTCATACCTTCCCCAGAGTTCCTTTGACATCTGTCAGCGAATCATAGCTGATGGCTTGAACCAGAACCAATCAGATCATTCTCCACCTCTTTGCGATGCTTTGGTCGTAAAGTGAAGTAAACCACAACACATCTACGCTCTCTTAGCGACAAAAGTCGAATTACGAGGATGGCCATCCCTTTAGTAGTCATCCGGTGAAGGCCACTATTATATTTATTCATTAATTTTTGCCTGTGGATGTTTGTCTCTTTTGAAGCAGTTAAATTCATTGTATTTCTCGAAACCTTATGGATGTCTTCTGAGAAATCTCATTTCTGTGGCCTGTAATCATCTTTTCATTTGTTTGTCTACTGTCCATGATTCGCTTCCATAGGTCAGAATAGAATTGGTTCTATATAGCACCGAAGAGCTCTCTTTCTCATTTCTATTGACAGATTTGTTGCATAAGATATTTTTCATTTTCTGAAATGCTATTTTGCCTGAGTTATTCTGCTTTTTATTTCTGTGGTGCATCTTCCATCTGATGTTATTATTGTGTCCAAGTTTTTCAGATGTTGCACTTACCCCACCTCCAACAACAACTATTACCAAGTATCTGTGTAGCGGGGGAAGTAGGAATGTAGGGGGAATAATTGGAGTACGGACAGTTTGAGGAAAATTGAGCGAAACACTGTATGTACGGGGAAAGATTCACGGGATGTTGGGTGAACTGTTGTTTGGATGAGTAGAGATGAGAGAAACTAGTGATATTGGGGACCGGTGAGTAGAGATGAGAGAATCTAGTGATATTGGTGACCGATGAGTAGAGATGAGAGAATCTAGTGATATTGGGGACCGGTGAGTAGAGATGAGAGAAACTAGTGATATTGGGGACCGGTGAGTAGAGATGAGAGAATCTAGTGATATTGGTGACCGATGAGTAGAGATGAGAGAATCTAGTGATATTGGGGACCGGTGAGTAGAGATGAGAGAATCTAGTGATATTGGTGACCGATGAGTAGAGATGAGAGAATCTAGTGATATTGGGGACCGATGAGTAGAGATGAGAGAATCTAGTGATATTGGTGACCGATGTGAGGCACGAAGGAGTACATAGAAATAAAGGAAGCTTAAGGTGAGATAAAGGTTATGATGTCAAGAGAAGTCATTGGCTAGGAAATTAAAGAAGTAGTTGTTGATTGGCTGGGTACGAGGTACTTAAGGCCATGCTGTGGATTTTAGAAGACAGAGATCACATGTAAGCTAAAGACTCTGGAGACTGGCGCACGCCACCAGGGTGTGTGGCCTTAATAGCCATCGTAGAGCGCATTCTCTGTGTTGTATAGTAGTGAATAGGATAATGTTTCAATTGGAGGTAGGACTCTCACGTAGAGATTAACTTGAAAGTGAGTACAAGAGTCAGATGTACCTAGCTTACGTTGATACCCAAGTGGAGATGTCAGGACGCTGGGTTTTATGATCCTACATTGTTGTTTGTGGAATTATGAAATGAAAGTTTTATTATGTTCTCACACGAGAGACTTACGGGTGTAATTGATTAATTGAAACATGTGTATTGTAGACCAACCCAACGCACGGAGTCAAACACAACACGAAGTACAGAGATTAGACAGTTGCTACCAACAACTGAGTCAAACACAACACGAAGTACAGAGATTAGACAGTTGCTACCAACAACTGAGTCAAACACAACACGAAGTACAGAGATTAGACAGTTGCTACCAACAACTGAGTCAAACACAACACGAAGTACAGAGATTAGACAGTTGCTACCAACAACTGAGTCAAACACAACACGAAGTACAGAGATTAGACAGTTGCTACCAACAACTGAGTACAGATCTTAAAGGAAGAGCGAGCGGCAACAGTGAAAGGAAATCACCCAAAAAAATTAGCCTGTATCCTATCGACAGGTAGACACTGTAGTGCTCGACGTTCAGGTGTGGTCAGTGCTACGTTAAAGACAATAGGTTACAACGACCTACCATCGTGAAGACGTCCAGTTTACGGCGTGTTACCGCGTTACCTTGTGTAGCTTTGAACCTGGGAGCGTTACACTTACGTGTGTGACGCGAGTGACGTTACTGAACGGGATATCAGGAAACAGCATTTACAATGAGCCGTGCGACTCTTTTGACATTTTCAACACGAGACGGCAAACCAATAATAAAATTTACATCTGTAGCTCTCAATCTTGATTGTTTCCTACCTTCAACAACAACTATTATCAAGTATCTGTAGCTCTCAATCTTGATTGTTTTCTACCTTCAACAACAACTATTATCAAGTATATGTAGCTCTCAATCTTGATTGTTTCCTACCTTCAACAACAACTATTATCAAGTATCTGTAGCTCTCAATCTTGATTGTTTTCTACCTTCAACAACAACTATTATCATGTACCTGTAGCTCTCAATCTTGATTGTTTTCTACCTTCAACAACAACTATTATCATGTACCTGTAGCTCTCAATCTTGATTGTTTTCTACCTTCAACAACAACTATTATCATGTACCTGTAGCTCTCAACTTAATGACATAATTATCCATGGACATGATTATTTTCACCCCCACAGCCGTTTCCTATTTTTAAAATTGTACATCCCGAATTTATTTTGTAGCCATAATTCCCCCAACGTATAGCAAAGCCAGAAACACAGTAAATGTGTACATCACTTTCAGAACTAGTGAATATTTTGTTTTCTCGACAACAAATTGCTTACTTCACAAACGGCTGACTTTGTACATCCAGCATTAACGCCATTTTGTAAATGTCTCGCGGGAATATTTTTCCGTTTTATTTTTTGTATTTCATTCATATTATGTAGACAGACATACGCAATGTTCTATTTACAGGTCAAGTTTGCTACAAAATCAAAAACTTGTTATCGCGTTACATAGAGACCGGATAGTTATAATCAATCAACAATTTTTGAAATATTTTATTTATTAATAGAGACCGGAAATCGTTCGATCTCTGCCATCTGACATCCAAGCTGTACCACGTGATCACAAAGTAAGGCTAAGGAAGAACCAGCAGAGATTAAACAGGCAAAGATGCCTCCGTTTCTCAACTTTATCATTCTCTTTCTTCATGCATCGTGCCAGCTGACGTAGGCGATCATGACTTCCTAAAGACTCATGTGTATCTCTTTTATCCTGCATGTACCTACGTTGGTAACTAATTCCCATGTCGCAGTTCCAATCTTCCCAATGTCTTCTCTATCTCCAGTCTTAGTTTCCGTCCATTTGGCCAAAACCATATAGGAAAGAGGGGAGTTAACCCGATCACGTGGCACGACCAATGATTGGCAGAGAGACTAAACCATTTCCATATTTCTTCTCCAACGCTCCTTTTTTTCTTACTTTAACATCAGATGTTCATATCAGTCAAGCAGAACTCGTTCTGATCGTCCAATATCTTCGATATTAATTAGTTACAACCAGTGGCACTGGGCAGCGTACAAACATCGATGTCTTGAATCGGAACGATACAGCATCAACAAACGGTAAGAAAGATAATAGGAGCCAGGTTAGGTCATGACTTAAAGATGTACCTATCGACGTTGCGCCTTATCACCAAATAAGCGGGACATTATCCACACCAACTCCGTTACAAAAACAAATCGACCCGCAGTATCTCCATCATCCGTTCACTGGATCTCAACGACTAGGCTCCGCATGCAGCCTCATCTGGTAAAGGATTAAAAACAAATTCCCATATTATTTTATTTTTATTACTAACGGTAGTGGCATCTATATTGTTATAAGCTCGCATAGTATGGACAATCAATGTTCATCTTCACAGAAAAATACAACCATTAGAAATGAGATGGGGCAGAAAGATCTTGTGTCTTGTATAGATCATTTCCTCAGTTTGGTACATTCAAAGACTTATTACATTAAAATGTGATGGACACGTTATACCTCTACAATCGTGCAAAGGACATTATGCGGGGGACGGTTCCTTGTCAAAGAAGGCAAGGGAGACAGAGAACGATGTCAAGACAACATCAGAGAATGGACAGGTTTAACCGGCACCACATATCAGAAAGGGAATGGCGATAGCTCGCTGGTTAGCCAATTTGATTACTAAGGACAAGAGGTTGTGTTCGATCCTGATCGGCGGCTTCGGGGGTAAACACAGCCTCAAATGGATACGGCAATTTTTTTTTTCTGGGAAAGTAAAGCTGCACGGGCGTATTGCCGACCACATTTTCCCAAAGATCAAGTGCCTAAGGTCTACAAAATAATGATCAATAACGCCATTATTGCCTACACGCCACGTGACGTCATGTGGCTATTTACTTTATTTGTACATCTCAGGGGGCGGGTCTTCAAAGGTTTCTGGAGGGTTCCAAATACTTGTTGAACTAGCAATGATACAGGGTTGTGGGACTAGCGATGATACAGGGTTGTGGGACTAGCGATGATACAGGGTTGTGGGACTAGCGATGATACAGGGTTGTGGGACTAGCAATGATACAGGGTTGTGGGACTAGCGATGATACAGGGTTGTGGGACTAGCGATGATACAGGGTTGTGGGACTAGCAATGATACAGGGTTGTGGGACTAGCGATGATACAGGGTTGTGGGACTAGCGATGATACAGGGTTGTGGGACTAGCAATGATACAGGGTTGTGGGACTAGCGATGATACAGGGTTGTGGACTAGCGATGATACAGGGTTGTGGGACTAGCGATGATACATGGTTGTGGGACTAGCGATGATACAGGTTGTGGGACTAGCGATGATACAGGGTTGTGGGACTAGCGATGATACAGGGTTGTGGGACTAGCGATGATACAGGGTTGTGGGACTAGCGATGATACATGGTTGTGGGACTAGCGATGATACAGGGTTGTGGGACTAGCGATGATACAGGGTTGTGGGACTAGCGATGATACAGGGTTGTGGGACTAGCGATGATACAGGGTTGTGGGACTAGCGATGATACAGGGTTGTGGGACTAACGATGATACAGGGTTGTGGGACAAGCGATGATACAGGGTTGTGGACTAACGATGATACAGGTTGTGGACTAACGATGATACAGGAGTGTGGGACTAACGATGATACAGGGTTGTGGGACTAGCAATGATACAGGGTTGTGGGACTAGCGATGATACAGGGTTGTGGGACTAACGATGATACAGGGTTGTGGGACTAGCGATGATACAGGGTTGTGGACTAACGATGATACAGGGTTGTGGGACTAACGATGATACAGGGTTGTGGGACAAGCGATGATACAGGGTTGTGGGACTAGCGATGATACAGGGTTGTGGGACTAACGATGATACAGGGTTGTGGGACTAACGATGATACAGGGTTGTGGGACTAACGATGATACAGGAGTGTGGGACTAACGATGATACAGGGTTGTGGGACTAGCAATGATACAGGGTTGTGAGACTAGCGATGATACAGGGTTGTGGGACTAGCGATGATACAGGGTTGTGGGACTAACAATGATACATGGTTGTGGGCTAACGATTATACATGTTTGTTGGACTAACGATGATACAGGGTTTTGGGACTAGCAATGATACAGGGTTGTGAGACTAGCAATGATACAGGGTTGTGGGACTAGCGATGATACAGGGTTGTGGGACTAGCAATGATACAGGGTTGTGAGACTAGCGATGATACAGGGTTGTGGGACTAACGATGATACAGGGTTGTGGGACTAACAATGATCATGGTTGTGGGCTAACGATTATACATGTTGTTGGACTAACGATGATACATGGTTGTGGGACTAACGATGATACATGGTTGTGGGACTAACGATGATACATGTTTGTGGACTAATGATGATACAGGGTTGTGGGACTAACGATGATACAGGTTTGTGGGACTAACGATGATACAGGGTTGTGGGACTAACGATGATACAGGTTTGTGGGACTAACGATGATACATGGTTCTGGGACTAACGAAGATACATGGTTGTGGGACTAACAATGATAAATGGTTATTGGACTAACGATGATAATTGGTTATGGGACTAACAATGATAAATGGTTGTGGGACTAACGATGATAATTGGTTATGGGACTAACGATCATAATTGGTTATGGGACTAACAATGATAAATGGTTGTGGACTAACGATGATAATTGGTTATGGGACTAACGATCATAATTGGTTATGGGATTAAACAATGATAAATGGTTGTGGGACTAACAATGATAAATGGTTGTGGGACTAACGATCATAATTGGTTATGGGACTAACAATGATAAATGGTTGTGGGACTAACGATCATAATTGGTTATGGGACTAACGATCATAATTGGTTATGGGACTAACAATGATAAATGGTTGTGGGACTATCTATCTATCTATCTATCTATTGACCTTTCGAGCCGTAACCGGCCCATAGGGCGTAGACCAAGATACACCTTCTCCTATATGAATTTTTGTTCTAGCAGTTTTCTTTTAAAGATATTTTATCAAATCTCGCCATCTGTCTCTGTTCTGTGCAAGCAGTTCTATCTCATTGAGGGAGCCGATTCCTGCTGCTCTTGCCTCTCTCATCAATGTTCTTCTCAGTGTCTCCCTGGGTCTTCCTCTTTTTCTTTTACCTGTTGTTTCCCATATGAGGGCTTGCTTTGCTATTCGATTATTATCTCTTCTCATCACATGTCCAACGTATGACCATCGTCTTTTCTTTATTACTGAAGATATTAGTGGTTGATTGGCGATTTCTCTAATTTCCTCGTTTGTTTTGAATTCGTTCCATTCTATACCAAGTATTTTCCTTAGACATTTATTTTCGAATGCGTTCAACTTTGTTTCTATATCTCTTGTTGTTTTCCAGCTTTCACACGCATACGTAAGGGTTGATAGTACATTTGATTTGAATAGCCTAAGTTTTGTGTTTGTGCTAATGAGTTTTGATTTCCACAACTTTTCAAGGCTTCTGAAAGACATTGCTGCTTTAGCCAGTCTGATTCTAATTTCTTTGCTCGTATCCCCTTCTCGATCAATGTGACTTCCAAGATAGATGAAGTGATCGATCTCTTCTACTGGTTTGTTTTCCATGTATATTTTGTCACTTGTTGGAATTAAACTTTTCATGACTTTAGTCTTTTCATGATTGACCTCAAGCCCAATTTTGCTGGCTATTGATGATAGTTCATTTGTGTTTTCCTGCATCGTTTTTATCTGATTGCTGATGAGAACTATGTCATCAGCAAAGTCCAGGTCCTCCAAATGGTCTCCTTGTATCCATTCGATGCCTTTATTACCAGTGCAGCATTTATTCATTATGAAGTCCATAACAATTCCAAATAACAAGGGCGATAAAATACATCCTTGTTTAACCCCAGTTTCTATTGGGAAACATTCGCTCAGTCCTTCCTCTGTTCGAACTGCACATGTGTAACCATCATACATGTCTTTGATAATATTTATGATTTTTGATGGTAAGCCATATTGCTTCAGAATTTTCCACAAAGAATCTCTATGAATACTATCAAATGCTTTTTTGAAGTCGATGAAGTTAAGTACAAAAGGTTTTTGCTTTTCAATGTGTTCCTCCAATATAAGTCGTAGAGTGAAAATGTGGTCAAGACAGCTTCTCCCTTTTCTAAACCCAGCCTGTTCTTCACGCATTACTGTATCTATTGAATCCTTTATTCTATTTAGGATGATTTTACAGAATAATTTTGAGGCAACTGACAAAAGTGTCACGCCTCTCCAATTGTTACAATCTCTAAGATTGCCCTTTTTTGGGATCTTAACAATGATTCCTTTTTTCCATTTATGAGGCGTCTTCTCTGTTTTCCAAATGATGTTGAACATTTTTTGGAGATGTATTAAATTATGGCTATCAATTGCCTTGAGGATCTCAGCTGTTAACTTATCCTCTCCAGCAGCCTTGTTATTGGTCATTAGCTTTAAGGTGGTTTCTATTTCACTCAAGGTGAAGTCATCTAAATTTACATCTAATTCTGCTGCTGGTGTTTCAGCTTCAAAATCTATTAAACTGTGAGGTAGTGGACGGTTAAGAATTTCTGTTGTTTTAGGGCCGAAAAAACTATCACTACTATCTACTGCTAATTTACACATTCTGTATCAGGTCTACGTTTCATTAACAACATCGTTTTTACGATAGCGGCTTGTTAAACCTCTGATCAACGGTTCTATACCAAGCCGGAGAAAAATAATTCCTCCATTTTGGAAACAACCGGAAACGGAACTAACGATGATAATTGGTTATGGGTCTAACGATCATAATTGGTTATGGGACTAACAATGATAAATGGTTGTGGGACTAACGATCATAATTGGTTATGGGACTAACAATGATAAATGGTTGTGGGACTAACGATCATAATTGATTCTGGGACTAACGATGATAAATGGTTGTGGGACTAACAATGATAAATGGTTGTGAGACTAACGATGATAATTGGTTCTGGGACTAACGATGATAATTGGTTCTGGGACTAACGATGATAAATGGTTGTGAGACTAACGATGATAAATGGTTATGGGACTAACGATGATAATTGGTTCTGGGACTAACGATGATAATTGGTTCTGGGACTAACAATGATAAATGGTTGTGAGACTAACGATGATAATTGGTTATGGGACTAACGATGATAATTGGTTCTGGGACTAACGATGATAAATGGTTGTGGGACTAACGATGATACATGGTTGTGGGACTAACGATGATACATGGTTGTGGGACTATCGATGATACATGGTTGTGGGAATAACGATGATACATGTTTGTTGGACTATCGATGATACATGTTTGTTGGACTATCGATGATACATGTTTGTGGGACTAACGATGATACATGGTTGTGGGAATAACGATGATACATGGTTGTGGGAATAATCATGATTCATGTTTGTTGGACTATCGATGATACATGTTTGTTGGACTATCGATGATACATGTTTGTTGGACTATCGATGATACATGGTTGTGGGACTAACGATGATACATGGTTGTGGGACTAACGATGATACAGGGTTGTGGGACTATCGATGATACATGTTTGTTGGACTATTGATGATACATGGTTGTGGGACTATCGATGATACATGCTTGTTGGACTATCGATGATACATGTTTGTTGGACTATCGATGATACATGTTTGTTGGACTATCGATGATACATGTTTGTTGGACAATCGATGATACATGTTTGTTGGACTAACAATGATACATGGTTGTGGACTATCGATGATACATGTTTGTTGGACTATCGATGATACATGGTTGTGGGACTAATGATGATACATGGTTATGGGACTAACGATGATACATTGTTGTGGTACTAACGATGATACATGGTTGTGGGACTAACGATGATACATGGTTGTGGGACTAACGATGATACATGTTTGTGGGACTAACGATGATACAGGGTTGTAGGATTAACGATGATACATTGTTGTGGGACTAACGATGATACATGGTTGTGGGACTAACGATGATACATTGTTGTGGGACTAACGATGATACATGGTTGTGGGACTAACGATGATACATTGTTGTGGGACTAACGATGATACATGGTTGTGAGACTAACGATGATACATTGTTGTGGGGCTAACGTTGATACATGGTTGTGGGACTAACGATGATACATTGTTGTGGGACTAACGATGATACATGGTTGTGGGACTAACGATGATACATGTTTGTGGGACTAATGATGATACAGGGTTGTGGGACTAACGATGATACAGGGTTGTGGGACTAACGATGATACAGGGTTGTGGGACTAACGATGATACAGGTTTGTGGGACTAACGATGATACATGGTTCTGGGACTAACGAAGATACATGGTTGTGGGACTAACAATGATAAATGGTTATTGGACTAACGATGATAATTGGTTATGGGACTAACAATGATAAATGGTTGTGGGACTAACGATGATAATTGGTTATGGGACTAACGATCATAATTGGTTATGGGACTAACAATGATAAATGGTTGTGGGACTAACGATAATAATTGGTTATGGGACTAACGATCATAATTGGTTATGGGATTAAACAATGATAAATGGTTGTGGGACTAACAATGATAAATGGTTGTGGGACTAACGATCATAATTGGTTATGGGACTAACAATGATAAATGGTTGTGGGACTAACGATCATAATTAGTTATGGGACTAACGATCATAATTGGTTATGGGACTAACAATGATAAATGGTTGTGGGACTAACGATGATAATTGGTTATGGGTCTAACGATCATAATTGGTTATGGGACTAACAATGATAAATGATTGTGGGACTAACGATCATAATTGGTTATGGGACTAACAATGATAAATGGTTGTGGGACTAACGATCATAATTGATTCTGGGACTAACGATGATAAATGGTTGTGGGACTAACAATGATAAATGGTTGTGAGACTAACGATGATAATTGGTTCTGGGACTAACGATGATAATTGGTTCTGGGACTAACGATGATAAATGGTTGTGAGACTAACGATGATAAATGGTTATGGGACTAACGATGATAATTGGTTCTGGGACTAACGATGATAATTGGTTCTGGGACTAACAATGATAAATGGTTGTGAGACTAACGATGATAATTGGTTATGGGACTAACGATGATAATTGGTTCTGGGACTAACGATGATAAATGGTTGTGGGACTAACGATGATACATGGTTGTGGGACTAACGATGATACATGGTTGTGGGACTATCAATGATACATGGTTGTGGGAATAACGATGATACATGTTTGTTGGACTATCGATGATACATGTTTGTTGGACTATCGATGATACATGTTTGTGGGACTAACGATGATACATGGTTGTGGGAATAACGATGATACATGGTTGTGGGAATAATCATGATTCATGTTTGTTGGACTATCGATGATACATGTTTGTTGGACTATCGATGATACATGTTTGTTGGACTATCGATGATACATGGTTGTGGGACTAACGATGATACATGGTTGTGGGACTAACGATGATACAGGGTTGTGGGACTATCGATGATACATGTTTGTTGGACTATTGATGATACATGGTTGTGGGACTATCGATGATACATGCTTGTTGGACTATCGATGATACATGTTTGTTGGACTATCGATGATACATGTTTGTTGGACTATCGATGATACATGTTTGTTGGACAATCGATGATACATGTTTGTTGGACTAACGATGATACATGGTTGTGGGACTATCGATGATACATGTTTGTTGGACTATCGATGATACATGGTTGTGGGACTAATGATGATACATGGTTATGGGACTAACGATGATACATTGTTGTGGTACTAACGATGATACATGGTTGTGGGACTAACGATGATACATGGTTGTGGGACTAACGATGATACATGTTTGTGGGACTAACGATGAAACAGGGTTGTAGGATTAACGATGATACATTGTTGTGGGACTAACGATGATACATGTTTGTTGGACTATTGATGATACATGGTTGTGGGACTATCGATGATACATGCTTGTTGGACTATCGATGATACATGTTTGTTGGACTATCGATGATACATGTTTGTTGGACTATCGATGATACATGTTTGTTGGACAATCGATGATACATGTTTGTTGGACTAACGATGATACATGGTTGTGGGACTATCGATGATACATGTTTGTTGGACTATCGATGATACATGGTTGTGGGACTAATGATGATACATGGTTATGGGACTAACGATGATACATTGTTGTGGTACTAACGATGATACATGGTTGTGGGACTAACGATGATACATGGTTGTGGGACTAACGATGATACATGTTTGTGGGACTAACGATGATACAGGGTTGTAGGATTAACGATGATACATTGTTGTGGGACTAACGATGATACATGGTTGTGGGACTAACGATGATACATTGTTGTGGGACTAATGATGATACATGGTTGTGGGACTAACGATGATACATTGTTGTGGGGCTAACGTTGATACATGGTTGTGGGACTAACGATGACACATTGTTGTGGGACTAACGATGATACATTGTTGTGGGACTAACGATGATACATGGTTGTGGGACTAACGATGATACAGGGTTGTGGGACTAACGATGATACATTGTTGTGGGACTAACGATGATACATGGTTGTGGGACTAACGATGATACATGGTTGTGGGACTAACGATGATACATTCTTGTGGTACTAACGATGATACATGGTTGTGGGCTACCGACGATACATGGTTGTGGGACTAACGATGATACATGGTTGTGGGACTACCGATGATACATGTTTGTGGGACTAACGATGATACATGGTTGTGGGACTAACGATGATACATGGTTGTGGGACTAACGATGATACATGTTTGTGGGACTAACGATGATACAGGGTTGTAGGATTAACGATGATACATTGTTGTGGGACTAACGATGATACATGGTTGTGGGACTACCGATGATACATGGTTGTGGGACTAACGATGATACATGGTTGTGGGACTAACGATGATACATTGTTGTGGGACTAATGACGATGCATTATTGTGGGACTAACGATGGTACATGGTTGTGGGACTAACGATGATACATGGTTGTGGGACTAACGATGATACATGGTTGTGGGACTAACGATGATACAGGGTTGTGGGACTAACGATGATACATGGTTGTGGGACTAACGATGATAGATGGTTGTGGGACTAACGATGATACATTGTTGTGGGACTAGTGACGATAAATTGGTTGTGGGACTAACGATGATACATGGTTGTGGGACTAACGATGATACATGGTTGTGGGACTATCGATGCTACATGGTTGTGGGACTAACGATGATACATTGTTGTGGGACTAATGACGATACATGGTTGTGGGACTAACGATGATACATGGTTGTGGGACTAATGATGATACATGGTTGTGGGACTAATGATGATACATGGTCGCGGGACTAACGATGATACATTGTTGTGGGACTAATGACGATACATGGTTGTGGGACTAACGATGATACATGGTTGTGGGACTAATGATGATACATGGTTGTGGGACTAACGATGATACATGGTTGTGGGACTAATGATGATACAGGGTTGTGGGACTAACGTTGATACAGGGTTGTGGGACTAACGATGATACATTGTTGTGGGACTAACGATGATACAGGGTTGTGGGACTAACGATGATACATTGTTGTGGGACTAACGATGATACAGGGTTGTGGGACTAACGATGATTCATTGTTGTGGGACTAACGATGATACAGGGTTGTGGGACTAACGATGATACATTGTTGTGGGACTAACGATGATACAGGGTTGTGGGACTAACGATGATACAGGGTTGTGGGACTAACGATGATACATTGTTGTGGGACTAACGATGATACAGGGTTGTGGGACTAACGATGATACATTGTTGTGGGACTAACGACGATGCAGGGTTGTGGGACTAATGATGATACATTGTTGTGGGACTAACGATGATACATTGTTGTGGGACTAACGATGATACAGGGTTGTGGGACTAACGATGATAAATGGTTGTGGGACTAACGATGATACAGGGTTTTGGGACTAACGATGACAAAGGGTTGTGGGACTAACGATGATACAGGGTTGTGGGACTAACGATGATACAGGGTTGTGGGACTAACGATGATACATTGTTGTGGGACTAACGATGATACATGGTTGTGGGACTAACGATGATACATTGTTGTGGGACTAACGATGATACAGGGTTGTGGGACTAACTATGATACAGGGTTGTGGGACTAACGATGATACATTGTTGTGGGACTAACGATGATACATGGTTGTGGGACTAACGATGATACATTGTTGTGGGACTAACGATGATACAGGGTTGTGGGACTAACGATGATACATGGTTGTGGGACTAACGATGATAAATGGTTGTGGGACTAACGATGTAAAGATAACCCGGTAAAGAATTCATACATTCAATTATTGTGTTACTTTTAAATTATCAAACTTTGGTAAATCACGCAGACTGTAATGCTCTTATCGGAGCAAATTGTAAAAAGAAAGACATAAACAACACAGTTTTCGTCTTTTTAAACAGGAAACAGTAAACAGGAAACAAGAAACAGTAAACAGGAATCAGTAACATCTTAATTAAAGTCAGTCATCATTACGTCACATGCCCAACCCTCTCTCGTGTTCACTGACTGTGACGTTTGTTTTCCATCAACTGATCTTCCTTTTAGACGTGCATCGCTGGAGCCTGGTGACGAGTTCGTTAACAGCCTGTTGAATGCACGAGTTTTATTTAATAAAAGCGTCAAATATATTTTGTTGCTGAGATCTCCTATACGATGTGTTACACGTAGTTCTCTCGTTAAATATTCATGTCCATTCTGTTTGCTATTGGTGTTTTCTACAAACCAGAGGTTATCAGAGCGTGATAGAAACACATCAAACATGGGGACATTTACGGATATGCCATCATCATCATCATCATCATGTGCAATACCGGTAGGAGTAGACGATCATGTCCTTCCACAATTTTCTATCCACAGTATATCGAATAAACAAAGAGGGAAGAATGCTAACAGACAACAAAGAAATAAAAGATAGATAGCAGAAATATATAACAGAACTATTTCAGCACGAAGGGATCAAATAGAAAGTGAAAGTAGACACAAACATTATTTGACATCTTACTTTCAGTTTGTTTAATTTCGATCAACACAATTGTATTTGATGGTTTATTATTGTATACATTTGACTTTATATATATGGGGGTGGGGTTGCACCAACAATCTTTGCAGTGTTTAGGGGCTCCAAGGGGCTTAATCCGGCCCTGCCTCTAGACCACCCAGACACTCGATCTTGTCTCGTTGCATTATTAGATTGAGCAACATCGTTAACATGACTCATGAATAGTTTTACGATGATCATCTACGAAAGATCCTTCTGCATTTGATAGAACAACAACGACGGATCTCAAGTCATCAGGGATATATATACCCTGTATATTGATTCTGTACTTTTGTATCACTAATTCAAATTCTACTAACGCTTCTAATTCCTCCCTAGCCACATATTTGGGACTGAAGCGTTGCCATCCTTCATGCTTATAATAGCTTCCTCTACTTCACTAATTAGTTTGATTGGTCCATCACAGTAACCTACAATCTCTATATTATCTCCCTTATCGCGATATAGTTCATTTATATATTCATTCCATCTATTCATTATCTCCCCTACCTCCATAATTATTTCCCTTTTATTTGTTTTTAGACATCCTGTCTTTTGACGCGCCTTCCGCCTGTGAGTTCATCTCTACATATCTGTATTATTATTTCTGTATTTGTATTTATCAGTTTCCTATGAACTCTTGTTTAGTCTCTCCTCTATTGCTGTGTTGCATTTAGTCTTTATTTCCTTGTTAACATAATTATCATACTCTACTTTCATCAATGACAGAATTTCCTCTTTTATTCACATTAAACTTGCTTGTATTGTCTGCAATGTAAGTACACCATTCAATGTTTGATGCAAGACTTCGTGAATCATTTCCCATTGTTTGTCCACCGCCGGTCTGTTTTGTCAACAGCGTTTTGTTTATTGCTTGTATAAGTCTTATACTTTTGTTTAATGACGATATCCTTTCTGTAATGGTTTTACTTAATTTTTGTGCTTTTAGCTTTATGTTTCTTTAACTCTTGTAAGTTAACTCTAAGTTTACCTACCACTGTACATGGTCACCATTACAGTGCGAGCTAAGCATTGTCTTCACAGACAATGGTGAGTTCCTTGTACAGTCTGCTTGATGTTTTGTCTTGTTATCACGGCCCCTTCACATCCACAACCTACCGGCCGTTGTTTGAACCAAGTTATTGAGTTATTGAGTTATTAGCTGGTCATCATTATTGCACTCCGAACATGTCCATAGATGCTCAGATTCCCTCCTCAGCAAATCTCGAAGTATCCAGCGACTGGCAACTCCAGTTCTATGTTGGTTGATAAGTCTTCTTACACGCCCACTAAGTTTCTCGTTTCTGGCTGTGCCCATCTTAACTCCCATCTCTTTCATCCGAAGGGGTGACGTGGACTCATGGTTATCGAAGTCCTGTGTCCTTCCAACTTCACGGAGAGCATTGATGATGTCCGCCCGATCCATTTGTTGACCGTCCTCAACAATAGCGCAGCTAGCCAACCTGTCCGCCCTTTCATTTCCCCGTACTCCCGCATGTCCTGGCACGTAGACAAAGGTAAACTTACGTATTTTTGATTTCTGCAATGACTCTACCCATTGCTACCGTGCTGATCCCGCCCCCACTTTTCGCATCATCCATTCACTCAGTATACAGGCGTGTGTGTAGTCTTGTGACTCTAGCCAGATTAATGTCCTGGTCACTGCCATCACCTTCATCGTCATGTTACTCGTGGTCATACGTATGCACCATTGTCTTCCTTGACTATTCTGCCTGCCGAGCGTATCACTATTTGAACCAAGTATCACCAATAATCATATCGTGCTATCCCAGCCCAACGCTCTCCAACGTGTTTGTATATTGGGGCGTATGTGAGTGATGACCTTGCCCAACGCTCTCCAACGTGTTTGTATATTGGGGCGTATGTGAGTGATGACCTTGCCCAACGCTCTCCAACGTGTTTGTATATTGGGGCGTATGTGAGTGATGACCTTGCCCAACGCTCTCCAACGTGTTTGTATATTGGGGCGTATGTGAGTGATGACCTTGCCCAACGCTCTCCAATGTGTTTGTAAATTGGGGCGTATGTGAGTGATGACCTTGCCCAACGCTCTCCAACGTGTTTGTAAATTGGGGCGTATGTGAGTGATGACCTTGCCCAACGCTCTCCAACGTGTTTGTATATTGGGGCATATGTGACTGATGACCTTGCAGACACGGGCGCCACGTTACTATTGCGATGATAGCAAAACCAACAATAATCGTAGTAGCATTAGGGCAGTTACGGTGGGAACACGTAACCATGACCTGACGTCACGTGTTCACTTCATTCATTGGGTGCCGTCTCCACATCGAAGGTTGGCTACCATGGAACAACATTCATTCATTGGGTGCCGTCTCCACATCGAAGGTTGGCTACCATGGAACAACATTCATTCATTGGGTGCCGTCTCCACATCGAAGGTTGGCTACCATGGAACAACATTCATTCATTGGGTGCCGTCTCCACATCGAAGTTTGGCGACCATGGAACACCATTCATTCATTGGGTGCCGTCTCAACATGGAAGTTTGGCGACCATGGAACACCATTCATTCATTGGGTGTCGTCTCAACATGGAAGTTTGGCGACCATGGAACACCATTCATTCATTGGGTGCCGTCTCAACATGGAAGTTTGGCGACCATGGAACACCATTCATTCATTGGGTGTCGTCTCCACATCGAAGTTTGGCGACCATGGAACACCATTCATTCATTGGGTGCCGTCTCAACATGGAAGTTTGGCGACCATGGAACACCATTCATTCATTGGGTGTCGTCTCAACATGGAAGTTTGGCGACCATGGAACACCATTCATTCATTGGGTGTCGTCTCAACATGGAAGTTTGGCGACCATGGAGCACCATTCATTCATTGGGTGCCGTCTCAACATGGAAGTTTGGCGACCATGGAGCACCATTCATTCATTGGGTGTCGTCTCAACATGGAAGTTTGGCGACCATGGAACACCATTCATTTATTGGGTGTCGTCTCAACAAGGAAGTTTGGCAACCATGGAACACCATTCATTTATTGGGTGTCGTCTCAACATGGAAGTTTGGCGACCATGGAGCACCATTCATTCATTGGGTGTCGTCTCAACATGGAAGTTTGGCGACCATGGAGCACTATTCATTCATTGGGTGTCGTCTCCACATCGAAGTTTGGCGCCCATGGAGCACCATTCATTCATTGGGTGTCGTCTCAACATGGAAGTTTGGCGACCATGGAGCACCATTCATTCATTGGGTGTCGTCTCAACATGGAAGTTTGGCGACCATGGAGCACCATTCATTCATTGGGTGTCGTCTCAACATGGAAGTTTGGCGACCATGGAACACCATTCATTCATTGGGTGTCGTCTCAACAAGGAAGTTTGGCTACCATGGAACACCATTCATTCATTGGGTGTCGTCTCAACATGGAAGTTTGGCGACCATGGAACACCATTCATTCATTGGGTGTCGTCTCAACATGGAAGTTTGGCGACCATGGAACACCATTCATTTATTGGGTGCCGTCTCAACATGGAAGTTTGGCGACCATGGAGCACCATTCATTCATTGGGTGTCGTCTCAACATGGAAGTTTGGCGACCATGGAACACCATTCATTCATTGGGTGTCGTCTCAACATGGAAGTTTGGCGACCATGGAACACCATTCATTTATTGGGTGCCGTCTCAACATGGAAGTTTGGCGACCATGGAGCACCATTCATTCATTGGGTGTCGTCTCAACATGGAAGTTTGGCGACCATGGAACACCATTCATTCATTGGGTGTCGTCTCAACAAGGAAGTTTGGCGACCATGGAGCACCATTCATTCATTGGGTGTCGTCTCAACAAGGAAGTTTGGCGACCATGGAACACCATTCATTCATTGGGTGTCGTCTCAACATGGAAGTTTGGCGACCATGGAACACCATTCATTCATTGGGTGTCGTCTCAACAAGGAAGTTTGGCTACCATGGAGCGTCAGTTGACTCTTGATGGTGCACGTTGTCATATCCACATTTTGATGTCATCAGTCCACTTTAGTCTTGGTTGTCTTTGCCTCGTCTACATTGTACCTACCCTACCATGATGACTTCTTGATGGGTGTTATGTCTCTTCAAATGTTTGCAAATTTCTGTTGTCGTTCTTTACTTGTGTTATGTAGTTCTGTTCTCATGTTCAGCTGATTCACTTTACTTGTGTTATGTATTTCTGTTCTCATGTTCAGCTGATTCACTTTACTTGTGTTATGTAGTTCTGTTCTCATGTTCAGCTGATTCACTTTACTTGTGTTATGTAGTTCTGTTCTCATGTTCAGCTGATTCACTTTACTTGTGTTATGTAGTTCTGTTCTCATGTTCAGCTGATACACTTTACTTGTGTTATGTAGTTCTGTTCTTATGTTCAGCTGATTCACTTTACTTGTGTTATGTATTTCTGTTCTCATGTTCAGCTGATTCACTTTACTTGTGTTATGTAGTTCTGTTCTCATGTTCAGCTGATTCACTTTACTTGTGTTATGTAGTTCTGTTCTCATGTTCAGCTGATTCACTTTACTTGTGTTATGTATTTCTGTTCTCATGTTCAGCTGATTCACTTTACTTGTGTTATGTATTTCTGTTCTCATGTTCAGCTGATTCACTTTACTTGTGTTATGTAGTTCTGTTCTCATGTTCAGCTGATTCACTTTACTTGTGTTATGTAGTTCTGTTCTCATGTTCAGCTGATTCACAACTTCTTTCATTTCCTTCCACCAAATTCTCCCCTTTAAAATAAATAGATCCACATTTGAAAGGCTTCAATATTTTGCTGTTTTCTTATTTATATCCATGTTTCTGCACCATACAAGAATGTTGAGTGAATATAGTGTGTTGCTATTCATAATCTTAGTTGTGATGTTATTTGCTTTGATGTGGCTATATTTCTCAAGTTAAAATTGCTTTTTGATATTCCAACATTTGTTTATTTTCTGCTTGGAATAGATCAAGATTTTACATGTTGCTATTTTGTGATATCATCTTTATCTGAGACGATATGGTATCATGTAGAACGTCTGGAGAACTCTGTTCTTCTTCCTTATCTGAGACGATATGGTATCATGTAGAACGTCTGGAGAACTCTGTTCTTCCTATTCTTGTTGCAGCGTTGACAGCATTGCTCTCTGTCCTGCATTTCCCATCAACGTCCAGAGTTGATAATCCACAAGCGTCATTTCTAATATCCGAGCTAATTACTTCCCCTGCTGGCTCACGGGGACTCATTGTCCCTGCACCCATGAAGCCCCTGTCTAGCATTTTGTCTGGAAATATTAGTTGCCCCCCTTTTAGGTAAATATTTTCTTTTGCGTTCATTTTCTTATGTAAGTGAAAGTGATAGTATAATTAGCCAAGGTTGGTTCCAGCTCAGTAATAATCCGTAGCTTTTATTTGTTACATTTGAAAAATTCGTTTTAAACACACAGGCACGTTATACGGCAGATACCATTTGTTTTGTTTTTGTTTAAACATAAGGAGACGGGACTAGAATTTGAACTGGCAAAAGACAACACAGAAAACACCTTGCTAGTTGTCAATCTCTATTCTTTTTCTATTCTATTCTAATCTACTCTGATCTATTCTATTCTATTTTATTCTATTCTATTCTATTCTGTTCTATTCTATTCTATTTTATTCTTTTCTATTCTGTTTTATTCTATTCTGATCTATTCTGTTCTGTTCTATTCTATACTGTTCTATTCTATTCTGATCTATTCTGTTCTATTCAATTTTATTATATTATGTTCTATTCTATTCTATTTTATTCTATTATATTCTATTCTATTCTAATCTAATCTGTTCTATTCTATTCTTTTCTATTCTATTCTATTCTATTCAGTTCTAGTGTATTCTATTCTATTCTATTCTATTCTATTCTATTCTATTCTATTCAGCTCTAGTCTATTCTATTCTATTCAGTTCTATTCTATTCTATTCTATTCAGTTCTAGTATATTCTATTCTATTCAGTTCTATTCTGTTCTATTCTATTCGATTCTATTCTATTCAGTTCTAGTCTATTCTATTCTATTCTATTCTATTCTATTCTATTCTATTCAGTTCTATTCTATTCTATTCTATTCTATTCTATTCTATTCTATTCATGGAATCATTTCATCACATTTGGTGCATGTGCCCCACGACCCGTCCCAGCATTCCTTGAAGGTATACAAGCTGAGTGTTTCTGTAAGGTGTTGACTATATATAACTCACTAAGAACTTCGGATCGACCAGATCCATTTTCCACCTGTCAACTCATCAATCTCTCACTCTCCCACCCATCCTCCGACATCTCTCTTGAATAAATTGGTGAATTTCTACTTATTGGCCAGGCCGAAATGTTTCCGTGAAGGGCAAGTTGCCAAACCTGGAGGTCGTCACCGAACATCTACACGCTGCTCAAACAACGCGAGTGACACTGGCTTGGTCTCCGGCATCGTGTTAAAGATAGCCACAAACAAAACGATATACTTTATGGATAACAAACAGATGACAAAATAACAAGGGTACACCAAAAACTCCGATTTATAGACGTGTGTAAACGTGACATGAAGACTCTGAACATAATTAATACTGCAGCTTGATATAACTGCAGACCGCAATCTTTGGAAACACACTCTAAAGTTCAAACTCAAGCAAGAAGCTGGCAGATTCATAGAAAAAGAGAATACAGGGCGAATGAAAGGATAAAAATATTACATTTCATAGCGGCGCTGTAAAATAAATAGTCAACTATGACTGATGGAGGCTACTACTACAAAATCAATAGTCAACTATGACTAACAGAGGCTACTACTACAAAATCAATAGTCAACTATGACTGACGGAGGATACTACTACAAAATCAATAGTCAACTACGACTGATGGAGGCTACTACTACTACAAAATCAATAGTCAACTTTGACTGATGGAGGCTACTACTACTACTACAAAATCGATAGTCAACTTTGACTGATGGAGGCTACTACTACAAAATCAATAGTCAACTATGACTAACAGAGGCTACTACTACAAAATCAATAGTCAACTATGACTGACGGAGGATACTACTACAAAATCAATAGTCAACTACGACTGATGGAGGCTACTACTACTACAAAATCAATAGTCAACTATGACTGACGGAGGATACTACTACAAAATCAATAGTCAACTATGACTGATGGAGGCTACTGCTACAAAATCAATAGTCAACTACGACTGATGGAGGCTACTACTACAAAATCAATAGTCAACTATGACTGACAGAGACTACTACTACAAAATCAATAGTCAACTATGACTGACAGAGACTACTACTACAAAATCAATAGTCAACTATGACTGACGGAGGATACTACTACAAAATCAATAGTCAACTATGACTAACAGAGGCTACTACTACAAAATCAATAGTCAACTATGACTGACGGAGGATACTACTACAAAATCAATAGTCAACTATGACTAACAGAGGCTACTACTACAAAATCAATAGTCAACTATGACTGACGGAGGATACTACTACAAAATCAATAGTCAACTACGACTGATGGAGGCTACTACTACTACAAAATCAATAGTCAACTACGACTGATGGAGGCTACTACTACCCCAAAATCAATAGTCAACTTTGACTGATGGAGGCTACTACTACTACAAAATCAATAGTCAACTTTGACTGATGGAGGCTACTACTACTACAAAATCAATAGTCAACTTTGACTGATGGAGGCTACTACTACTACAAAATCAATAGTCAACTTTGACTGATGGAGGCTACTACTACTACAAAATCAATAGTCAACTTTGACTGATGGAGGCTACTACTACTACAAAATCAATAGTCAACTTTGACTGATGGAGGCTACTACTACTACAAAATCAATAGTCAACTTTGACTGATGGAGGCTACTACTACTACAAAATCAATAGTCAACTACGACTGATGGAGGCTACTACTACTACAAAATCAATAGTCAACTACGACTGATGGAGGCTACTACTACTACAAAATCAATAGTCAACTACGACTGATGGAGGCTACTACTACAAAATCAATAGTCAACTATGACTGACAGAGACTACTACTACAAAATCAATAGTCAACTATGACTGACAGAGACTACTACTACAAAATCAATAGTCAACTATGACTGACGGAGGATACTACTACAAAATCAATAGTCAACTATGACTGATGGAGGCTACTGCTACAAAATCAATAGTCAACTATGACTGACGGAGGATACTACTACAAAATCAATAGTCAATTATGACTGACGGAGGCTACTACTACAAAATCAATAGTCAACTATGACTGACGGAGGCTACTACTATAAAATAAATAGTCAACTATGACTGACGGAGGCTACTGCTAGAAAATCCAGTCAACTATGACTGACGGAGGCTACTGCTAGAAAATCCAGTCAACTATGACTGACGGAGGCTACTACTAGAAAATCCAGTCAACTATGACTGACGGAGGCTACTACTAGATAATCCAGTCAACTATGACTGACGGAGGCTAGTACTTTAACTATTTCTGGGAAAATCCATGGTCCCGTGACATGGTCTCGATAAGTTTGGGTTCGCATACCTTGGCAGCAAGAGCCAGGAATCAACCTCTGATTATAATCAAACTAAACGGTTTGCAACTCAAGTGCCAGCTACAGGAAATGTGGGCGAGCAGTCTAGAAGTCTGAGAGGTAAACAGCACGTTTATTTCAAGGCCCTGGCGTATGTTTTTCTGATATCTATGAACCGCCCTCCTCTATAAACAGATCCTGATCTATGAGCAACCCTTTTCTATGAACAACCCTCTTCTATGAACAACCCTGTTCTATAAACAGCCATCTTCTATGAACAACCCTCTTCTATGAACAACCCTCTTCTATGAACAACCCTGTTCTACGAACAACCCTCTTCTATGAACAACCCTCTTCTATGAACAACCCTTTTCTATGAACAACCCTGTTCTACGAACTACCCTCTTCTATGAACAACCCTCTTCTATGAACAACCCTTTTCTATGAACAACCCTGTTCTACGAACAACCCTCTTCTATGAACAACCCTTTTCTATGAACAACCCTGTTCTACGAACTACCCTGTTCTATGAACAACCCTCTTCTATGAACAACCCTCTTCTATGAACAACCCTCTTCTATGAACAACCCTCTTATATGAGCAACCATCTGCTATGAACAACCCTCTTATATGAGCAACCATTTACTATGAACAACCCTCTTATATGAGCAACCATCTACTATGAACAACCCTCTTATATGAGCAACCATCTACTATGAACAACCCTCTTATATGAGCAACCATCTACTATGAACAACCCTCTTATATGAGCAACCATCTACTATGAACAACCCTCTTATATGAGCAACCATCTACTATGAACAACCCTCTTATATGAGCAACCATCTACTATGAACAACCCTCTTATATGAGCAACCATCTACTATGAACAACCCTCTTCTATGAACAACCATCTACTATGAACAGCCCTCTACTATGAACAACCATCTACTATGAACAACCATCTACTATGAACAGCCCTCTACTATGACAACCCTCTTCTATGAACAACCCTCTACTACGAACAACCCGCATCTATGAACAACCCTCTGTAGCCGCGAGTAGGCGGAGACCACGAGAAATGAGGGTGAGTAGGGGAAAGAGTGAATCTCGGCACAGGTGATAAGGTAGTAAGTGGTAGGAAGTCCACGAGAAATTAGGAAAATATGTGAAAGGTGAATCTCGAGATAAGTGAGAGGGTCTAGTAGACGAGTAAATAGACACGTGGGTAGAGTTGATTGGAGGAAAGCGGAGGTAGTAGTTTTTAATTGGATGATACGAGGGTTATTTGAAGACAGGACACAAAGAAACGCGAGGAAAGCTAGCTCTGATAGCAGAGATGTCACACACCTAGGATTAGGTAGGGGCGGCTAGGCTGTGAGGTTAGCCCATAGGGTCTGACAATAGCATAAACTAGTAAGTAGTGCTTACATGTTAAAGTTTAGACCTAGAGAGCTCTGACGAGAGAGATGTCAAACCCCTAGGATTAGATAAGGGCTGACGATGGCCCAAGGTAGCCAGTAGTGTTCAAGAGAATTAGAGTCAACGACACGAGTAGATAGAATAGAGTAGAGATAGATTGGGGAATTGTTCAGTGGGGAACAGTTCCCAAATATTAAGTTCGCATAGTTAGTGTGTGGGCTAGGGCCCAGTGGCGAGTAACATTGCTACTGGGCAGTGTGATCAACCATATGGCACAGACAGTTGGTCATGTAAATTAATTGTACATATGTTGGAATAAGTTGCCCATGTGTTGGAATAAGTTGCCCATGTGTTGGAATAAGTTGCCCATGTGTTGGAATAAGTTGCCCATGTGTTGGAATAAGTTGCCCATGTGTTGGAATAAGTTGCCCATGTGTTGGAATAAGTTGCCCATGTGTTGGAATAAGTTGCCCATGTGTTGGAATAAGTTGCCCATGTGATGGGTCAGTGAATAAAGACTTGCTCGCCTAAAAATGGTCTGGTGCTGTGTGTTCTAACAGACAGTTGATCACGCCAGGCGGAGTGAAACTTGGGAAAAGAAAAAAAAGTCGCGGGCACAACTCAACGAAGTACTATACTTAACCATAGGACACGGTTGTAGACGGGTCAATTCCCAAGCAAGCGGTCTCGTGCATGGCCGGGTATCCAGGTGTCACGAGATCAGGGCTACGGGCGACGTGTGAGTCGCCATTGTGTGAGTCGCCATTCAGCAAATTGTACTACCAGAGACCGGGAAAGTAAACATGTCCAGTGGTCCCATTCAGAACTAGCGCCACCACCATTGTAACGTTAACAGAAGGGGCGGGCTGTCGGTCGCAATTGGTGACGGTTTAATCAGCTGTTGACAGCGTTACCAGGGTAGTCATTCATCAACAAGAGTAGGAGAGGCAGGGGGACACCTCTTCTATAAACAATCCTCTTATATGAACAATCCTCTTATATGAACAACCCCCTCATCATCATCATCGTGTGCCCTCTCCGCAACGAAGGTTGGCTACCATGGATCGCCATTCTACTCTGTTTCTTGCTTTGATGGTGCAGGCTGACATAGATTGACTTGTCCATCTTTTGATGTTACTCGTCCATGTTAGTCTTGGTCTGCCTCTGCCTCTTTTGCCTTGTATTTTTCCTTTCAATATTACTTTTAGTAGGCTGTTGTGTTCGAACAACCCTCTAATACGAACAAACCCTCTACTATGAACAACCCTCTTCTATGAGCTGAAATTTTAAAATCATTACTCACGGCTGTTTGTTTCCATCTCAGTGTGACATTTTTAGTTTGCAGTAATTATGGTTGAAGAAATCACGAGTCTACTACATACACTCCACTTAATTTTAAAATTGAAATCTTATAAATGTGGTTTCAATTTGTAACACTACTCACAAAACACAACATTTATATAGGAAAAGCTTATGTGTAACCAATATGTAACACTACACAAAAGACAACAATTATAGAGTAAAGGCGTATGTGCAACCAATTTATTAGTTTAAACATAAAAAAAAACATGAAGCATCTAACCTCATAGAGAGACAAGACAACCTGCTGCTTCGGCACAACTACGATGTTGCAGCTACCGCGTACCATTTTTTCAGTTTATTTTTTCTATGCAGCTGTACTCTCGGCTCCACTCAGTACTCAATAACTTATCTATTTGTTCTATGCAGCTGTACTCGCGGCTCCACTCAGTACTCAATAACTTATCTATTTGTTCTATGCAGCTGTACTAGCGGCTCCGCTCAGTACTCAATAACTTATCTATTTGTTCTATGCAGCTGTACTCGCGGCTCCACTCAGTACTCAATAGCTTATCTATTTGTTCTATGCAGCTGTACTCGCGGCTCCACTCAGTACTCAATAGCTTATCTATTTATTCTATGCAGCTGTACTCGCGGCTCCACTCAGTACTCAATAGCTTATCTATTTGTTCTATGCAGCTGTACTCGCGGCTCCACTCAGTACTCAATAGCATATCTATTTGTTCTATGCAGCTGTACTGGCGTCTCCACTCAGTACTCAATAGCTTATCTATTTGTTTTTTTTCTTCCTTATCTTTAGTTTGTTATTAGTTAGTATTCGTAATAGAAGGGAAAGTCAAATCTGACCATTTCGGAGACTGGAATATTCCATTTTTTAACTGCGCAAGATTTTTAAATTTAACTCTTTCTGTGCCATTATCTGATATATGAAATCACTAACGAAAACTTAACTTAGCAGACTATTATCTGATTTTTCAAATATTCTCTGTATTGTTTAATATTTCGGAAATTTTATAACATACAGTTTCCATTAAGAAATAGAATGTCAATAGTTTCTTGATACTTGTATCTTCTGCACACATTTTCCTATCTCTATTGATATATAGCGCGTACTAATTTAAATATATTATAGTTTAATGTAATAGGATACAAAAGTCTCGTGATTACATTTTTTTAAACTGAAAAATTTTCTCCTCCGAAACTACAAATAATGTCAGGTCCTTTAAGAGTTCAGTTACAACTTCTTCAAATCATATGTGAGGTCTACTAGGAGCGGCTCGCGTATTTCATCTTCATGAAGTACAGCTAAAAGAGCAGTGATAAATATCTGTGTACTACCAATGTTTCAAGCTAAAGATGACGAAGACAAATGGAAGAATGACGTCATCATTAGAGGATGAACAGCTTTCAGTAATTAGTATCTGAGATATGAGCCGTAACGAGGCTAATTGTCGTAATGATCAACCAGATTTTTGGGAGAGCCAGAGTTGATATTGAGTGAGAGAAGAATCTAGAAGGAAAACTGTAAACAAATACAAGAGGGGGGAGGGATAGACAGAACTTTGATAGTGAAAGTGAATAAGTGATGTCAAATTGATTTGAGGTCAACGATATGAGTTCGGGATGTGTCGTTGTTGGATGTGCACACATGCATATGTATAGTTAATATGTGCGGTTGTTGAATGTGCACATAGATACATATGTAAAGTTAATATGTGCGGTTGTTGGATGTGCACATAGATACATATGTAAAGTTAATATGTGCGGTTGTTGAATGTGCACATAGATACATATGTAAAGTTAATATGTGCGGTTGTTGAATGTGCACATAGATACATATGTAAAGTTAATATGTGCGGTTGTTGAATGTGCACATAGATACATATGTAAAGCTAATATGTGCGGTTGTTGAATGTGCACATAGATACATATGTAAAGCCAATATGTGCGGTTGTTGGATGTGCACATAGATACATATGTAAAGTTAATATGTGCGGTTGTTGGATGTGCACATAGATACATATGTAAAGTTAATATGTGCGGTTGTTGAATGTTCACATAGATACATATGTAAAGTTAATATGTGCGGTTGTTGAATGTGCACATAGATACATATGTAAAGTTAATATGTGCGGTTGTTGGATGTGCACATAGATACATATGTATAGTTAATATGTGCGGTTGTTGGATGTGCACATAGATACATATGTATAGTTAATATGTGCGGTTGTTGGATGTGCACATAGATACATATGTAATGCTAATATGTGCGGTTGTTGGATGTGCACATAGATACATATGTAAAGTTAATATGTGCGGTTGTTGGATGTGCACATAGATACATATGTATAGTTAATATGTGCGGTTGTTGAATGTGCACATAGATACATATGTAAAGCTAATATGTGCGGTTGTTGGATGTGCACATAGATACATATGTAAAGTTAATATGTGCGGTTGTTGGATGTGCACATAGATACATATGTATAGTTAATATGTGCGGTTGTTGAATGTGCACATAGATACATATGTAAAGCTAATATGTGCGGTTGTTGGAACAGCACAAAGCTGATCTTTATATTCAATTGTAACAGCACAAAGATGATGTCATCATCATCATCATCATCATCATCATCATCATCAAGTACCGTACCTGCTGACGGAGGTGATCATGTCTCTCCACAACTTTCGATCTAGACAGTTATTTATCATTTCTGGTGTTGACCTTCTGCTAAAGCTGTATATTTTTAAATATACGTTTTAAATATATGTATTTAAAATGCGTTGTTGAAACAGCACACATATGCCTCACCATATTCCACATGTGTTGTATTTTTGTTTGATTCCTTACTTTCTTTTATCGCTTCTTATTCATGTTTTTTTTTCTCTCTTTTTTGTCTTCTAGTTCTACTTTACTTTGTGTTCTTTGTTTTTAATCTTCTTTCTTCTTAATACTCTCTCACATATTTTGCTTTACTAATTTTATCATCTTTTCACTCAGACTTTTATTTATTTTGCTGTTTTCTTGGAATCATAGAGAGCTGATACTGAACGAAACATACTTTTGTTTTATTTAAATAAAATTAATTTCTTAGAACTCAAGTTTCGGTTTTAGGTTTAATACCTGCCGGGGAGGGGGGGGGGGAGATAATGATGGTGGTGGTGGTGGTGGTGGTGATGACGATGATGATTGTGGTGATGACGGTGATGATAAGGACGGCGGTAATAATGACGATGGCGACAATGACGGTGGTGATGATGGCTGTGGTGTAAATGACGGTGGTGATGATGGCTGTGGTGTAAATGACGGTGGTGATGATGGCTGTGGTATTAATGACGGTGGTGATGATGGCTGTGGTGTAAATGACGGTGGTGATGATGGCTGTGGTGTAAATGACGGTGGTGATGATGGCTGTGGTGTAAATGACGGTGGTGATGATGGCTGTGGTGTAAATGACGGTGGTGATGATGGCTGTGGTGTAAATGACGGTGGTGATGATGGCTGTGGTGTTAATGACGGTGGTGATGATGGCTGTGGTATTAATGACGGTGGTGATGATGGCTGTGGTGTAAATGACGGTGGTGATGATGGCTGTGGTGTTAATGACGGTGGTGATGATGGCTGTGGTATTAATGACGGTGGTGATGATGGCTGTGGTATTAATGACGGTGGTGATGATGGCTGTGGTGTAAATGACGGTGGTGATGATGGCTGTGGTGTAAATGACGGTGGTGATGATGGCTGTGGTGTAAATGACGGTGGTGATGA
Source organism: Megaustenia siamemsis (assembly GCA_032433765.1). NCBI lineage: Eukaryota > Metazoa > Mollusca > Gastropoda > Stylommatophora > Ariophantidae > Megaustenia > Megaustenia siamemsis. The sequence goes on from JAVIAB010000088.1 coordinate 5,133,705, forward strand.
TGGCTGTGGTGTAAATGACGGTGGTGATGATGGCTGTGGTGTAAATGACGGTGGTGATGATGGCTGTGGTGTTAATGACGGTGGTGATGATGGCTGTGGTGTTAATGACGGTGGTGATGATGGCTGTGGTGTAAATGACGGTGGTGATGATGGCTGTGGTGTTAATGACGGTGGTGATGATGGCTGTGGTGTTAATGACGGTGGTGATGATGGCTGTGGTGTAAATGACGGTGGTGATGATGGCTGTGGTGTAAATGACGGTGGTGATGATGGCTGTGGTGTAAATGACGGTGGTGATGATGGCTGTGGTGTTAATGACGGTGGTGATGATGGCTGTGGTGTTAATGACGGTGGTGATGATGGCTGTGGTGTTAATGACGGTGGTGATGATGGCTGTGGTGTTAATGACGGTGGTAGCTATTCTTTTCTATACTCGTTGTGGTGGTGTCATTTTATTGGTGATGTGGTAATGGTAGTAATTGAGAACGGATATTTTTACCACAAACAGAAAATCAATTGCAGAACTTACCTGAGCCGATTTCCACGCAGGTATTTTCAGGTGTCCATCCAAGGTGATTCACTCACGTTTACACTCATTAAATAATTCATTCCATGTCAATAAGGTACCTGTAATCACATATTCTGCCTGGAAAGTTCTAACAATCTGATAGTATATGTCAGGTCCTGCCTCTGCTTAATTTGAGAACCGTTTATTTGTCAGCCGCTTTATTGAAGCAGTTCGAGAACTCACAATTAGCGAAACTACTCTTGGACTATTCTGTTACTAACTCAATAATAAAATCAATATTCTGTTACTAACTCAATAATAAAATCAATATTCTGTTAGCAACAGCATTCTCCTTTAAACTTCGAAAACATACTAAATAAACATAAACAGATATATGTCACAGATGTTATATAGACAAAGGAAATTAATAGTTTTTTAAAGTTTTTCAAAGCTCGATTAAGATATTATAGTAATTCAAAGCTCGTTTAAGATATTATAGTAATTCAAAGATCGTTTAAGATATTATAGTAATTCAAAGGTTTACTTAGGAGCTAAAAAGGAATCAGTAGTGTAGTGGTAGCCCACCAGCCCAGCGATAACATGAAGTTCGATCGTGGCTTGAAGCTCTAAGGTCGACGAAGCTGTCAGAATGAGCCGTCGATTCAATGAAATAGACTCTCAAGATGGAGGGAGAGTTTCTGTCCCCATTAACTGATGAGTTGATCTACCACCACGGAAGTATTCGTTCGTGACAATCGAGTGCCGTCTTCGCAACGAAGTTTGGCTACCATGGAACGCCATTCCACTCTGTTTCTTGCTTTGATAGTGCTGGTTGTCATAGATTGACTTGTTCATCTTTTGATGTTACTCGTCAATGTTAATCTTGGTCTTCCTTTGCCTCTTTTACCTTGTATTTTCCCTTCTAATATTACTTTTATTAGACTGTTGTGTCTTTTAACATGCCCCATTAATTTCATTTGTCTTGTCTTAATTGTATTTAGTAGTTCTCTTTTTATTTTTAGTTGTTTTAAAACTTAATCGTTTGTTTTCTTTTCTTTCCATCCAATTCTAACTATTATTCTGTAAATCTACATTTCAAAGGCTTCAATTTTCTGTTCTGTTTTCTTGTCTAATGTCCATGTTTCTGCACCATACAGGAATATTGAAAAGATGTAACATTTTGCTATTCTTAGTTTCAGCCCTGCTGTTATTTGTTTTGTTGTGACAATATTCATTTATTATTTGTCGTGAATTAATTGAACTAGGTAAATAAAGGCAAATGCTAGCACTAGCTTCCTCATTTTTACATTACGTGATATAGCACAAGAAAGTTTAATATTTTGTTCGTTCCACAAGAAATATGTCGTAAGGCAGTCTTTACTAAAGAACTAAGAATGAAAACTTAGTGCCAGGTATAGTCAATGTTTTGTGCTTTGAGATCTAGCACTTCTTTCATTTGCGACAGAATCAAATAATGTCGCCATCCTAACGGTAAACTAATGTCCATCTGTGTGATAACTCCTGTGTGATAACTCCTGTGTGATAACTCATGTGTGATTACTCATGTGTGATAACTCCTGTGCGATACCAGTGCTAACATGAGGATGTGATACCATTGCTAACGTATGGATGTGATACCGGTGCTAAAATATGGGTGTGATACCAGTGCTAACATATGGATGTGATACCGGTGCTAACATATGGATGTGATACCAGTGCTAACATATGGATGTGATACCAGTGCTAACATATGGATGTGATACCAGTGCTAACATATGGATGTGATACCGATGCTAACATATGGATGTGATACAAATGCTAACATATGGTTGTGATACCAGTGCTAACATATGGATGTGATACCGGTGCTAATATGTAGATGTGATACTAGTGCTAACATGTGAATATGATATAATGATAACATATTGATGTGATACCAGTGCTAACATATGGATGTGATACCTGTGCTAACATACTGATGTGATACCAGTGCTAACATATGGATGTGATACCAGTGCTAACATATTGATGTGATACCTGTGCTAACATATGGATGTGATACAAATGCTAGCAAATGGATGTGATACCAGTGAAAGTTAAAAATCCACCCAGACTTTAGATAGAAAATTAAATGTCTTTGAAAACAAATGTCTAAGTGGGATCTCAAACATAAGCTGGGAATAACACATTTTTAAAGAACAAATAAGAGACGAATCAAAACAATAATACGTGCCAAGCTTTATAAAGAGAAGTCGTTGGAAATACATCGGTCATGTGCTGAGAATGAATGAATAAAGACTCTCAAGCGTTCATGTGCAAACCACCAGATAAAAGAAAACTAGGCAAATCCCAGAGAATCGCTACGCAGAACAATTACTTGGGAAGGATCAACCATGGGGGTATGAAACAAGCAAGAACTACAAGAACTAGCAGCAAAATGTCAATCATGGAGAACTATGACTTCTATCCTGTCTTCGGCCTGAGAAGAAAATGTGTGAATGAACTTTTGAATGTCTGAGTGATTGAATGATTGAATGACTGAATCAATAAATGAGTGAATGAACTTTTGAATGTCTGAGTGATTGAATAATTGAATGACTGAATCAATAAATGGGTGAATGAACTTTTGAATGTCTGAGTGATTGAATGATTGAATGACTGAATCAATAAATGAGTGAATGAACTTTTGAATGTCTGAGTGATTGAATGATTGAATGACTGAATCAATAAATGAGTGAATGAACTTTTGAATGTCTGAGTGATTGAACGATTTAATGATTGAATGATTGAATCAATAAATGAGTGAATTAACTTTTGAATGTCTGAGTGATTGAATGATTGAATGATTGAATCAATAAATGAGTGACATGATCATCTTCGTGAAACAAATGAAAGCAAAACGAAATCTCGAAGTCTGAATAAAGACCAGCTGGCGTTGTTTTAGACTGGTCACGGCACCAACAATAGCATGATTGTGCAAGGAAATAACAGGAAGTGAAAGGAATGGCACAGAAGTAATAGTAAAATAACAGGAATTGGAAGGAATGACACATAAATAATAGAAAAATAACAGGAATTGGAAGGAATGACACAGAAGTAATAGTAAAATAACAGGAATTGGAAGGAATGACACAGAAGTAATAGTAAAATAACAGGAATTGGAAGGAATGACACAGAAGTAATAGTGAAATAACAGGAAGTGGAAGGAATGACACAGAAGTAATAGTGAAATAACAGGAAGTGGAAGGAATGACACAGAAGTAATAGTGAAATAACAGGAAGTGGAAGGAATGACACAGAAGTAATAGTGAAATAACAGGGAGTGGAAGGAATGAAACAGAAGTAATAGTAAAATAACAGGAAGTGAAAGGAATGACACAGAAGTAATAGTAAAATAACAGGAAGTGAAAGGAATGGCACAGAAGTAATAGTAAAATAACAGGGAGTGGAAGGAATGACACAGAAGTAATATTAAAATAACAGGAAGTGAAAGGAATGACACATAAGTAATAGTGAAATAACAGGAAGTGGAAGGAATGACACAGAAGTAATAGTGAAATAACAGGGAGTGGAAGGAATGAAACAGAAGTAATAGTGAAATAACAAGAAATGAAAGGAATGACACAGAAGTAATAGTAAAATAAAAGGAAGTGGAAGGAATGACACAGAAGTAATATTAATATGACAGGAAATGAGATGAAGTAATAGTAAAATAAAGGGAGCCGCGATAGCTCAGTGGTTAGTGAACTGGACTACAAAGGACAAGGAGTAGGATTCGATCCCAACCTTCGGCTTCCAGGTTCACCCAGCCTTAAATGGGTACCTGACTTTTTCTGGGAAAGTAAAGCAGCACAGGCGTAATACCGACCACATAACCCCAACAATCATGTGCTGAAGGTCTGTAAAATATAGGGTCACTAACACCATTTTTCCCTATACGCCACTTGACGTGACGGGGGTACTTTACTTTTTAATTTATAGTAAAATAACAGGAAATGAAAGATACGAAATATAAATAACGGTAACATTAAAGAAAATTGCCTTATTGTCATGTGCTGCTTCCAACTATAACATTTGTGGAAAAAGGAGACACATGACTGCCAAGTGTGACTTCTGGAACTAACTCTTGTATTTATCTTGATTCAAGATTGTCTTCATTTCTTTCATTGACTTGTCTTATTTGTGGGGCGCGTTAACAAAAGGTTAGTCTAACACACAAGTCTCAGTCTATCAGTCTATAAGTCCATGAGTCTATCAGTCTATCAGTCTAACAGTCTATCAGTGTATTAGTCTATCAGTCTATCAGTCTATCAGTCTAACAGTTCATCAGTCCATCAGTCTATCAGTCTATCAGTCTATCAGTCATCAGTCTAACAGTCTATCAGTCTATCAGTTTATCAGTCTATCAGTCCATCGGTCTATCAGTCTAACAGTTCATCAGTCCATCAGTCTATCAGTCTATCAGTCTATCAGTCTATCAGTTTATCAGTCTATCAGTCTATCAGTCTATCAGTCTAACAGTTCATCAGTCCATCAGTCTATCAGTCTATCAGTCTATCAGTCTATCAGTCTATCAGTCTATCAGTCATCAGTCTAACAGTCTATCAGTCTATCAGTTTATCAGTCTATCAGTCCATCGGTCTATCAGTTTATCAGTCCATCAGTCTCTCAGTCCTTCAGTCTATCAGTCTATCAGTCCATCAGTCCATCAGTCTATCAGTCTATCAGTCTACTAGTCTATCAGTCCATCAGTCCATCAGTCCATCAGTCTATCAGTCTATCAGTCCATCAGTCTATCAGTCCATCAGTCTATCAGTCTATCAGTCCATCAGTCCATCAGTCTATCAGTCCATCAGTCTATCAGTCTATCAGTCCATCAGTCTATCAGTCTATCAGTCCATCAGTATATCAGTCCATCAGTCCATCAGTCTATCAGTCTATCAGTCTACTAGTCTATCAGTCCATCAGTCCATCAGTCCATCAGTCTATCAGTCTATCAGTCCATCAGTCTATCAGTCCATCAGTCTATCAGTCTATCAGTCCATCAGTCCATCAGTCTATCAGTCCATCAGTCTATCAGTCTATCAGTCCATCAGTCTATCAGTCTATCAGTCCATCAGTATATCAGTACCTCCGCCTACCAGCCCATCAGTCCATCAGTCAATCAGTCTATCAGTTTATCAGTCTATCAGTCTATCAGTCTACCAGTCCATCAGTCCATCAGTCCATCAGTCTATCAGTTTATCAGCCCATCTGTCTATCAGTCTATCAGTCTATCAGTGTATCAGTCTATCAATGTATCAGTTTATCAGTCCATCAGTCTATCAGTCCATCAATCTATCAGTTTATCAGTCTATCAGTCCATCAGTCTATCAGTCCATCAGTGTATCAGTCTATCAATGTATCAGTTTATCAGTCCATCAGCCTATCAGTCCATCAGTCTATCAGTTTATCAGTCTATCAGTGTCTCAGTCTATCAGTCTATCAGTCTACCAGTCCATCAGTCTATCAATGTATCAGTTTATCAGTCCATCAGTCTATCAGTCTATCAGTCTATCAGTCTATCAGTCTATCAGTCTATCAGTCTATTAGTCTATTAGTTTATCAGTCTATCAGTCTATCAGTTTATCAGTTTATCAGTGTATCAGTGTATCAGTGTATCAGTCTATCAGTCTATCTTTCTATCATTCTATCAGCCTATCAGTCCACCAGTTTATCAGTTTATCAGTCTATCAGTCCATCAGCCCATCAGCCCATCAGTCTATCAGTCTATCAGTTTATCAGTCTATCAGTCTATCAGTCCATTAGCCCATCAGCCCATCAGTCTATCAGTCTATAAGTTTATCAGTCTATCAGTCCATCAGTCCATCAGCCCATCAGCCCATCAGCCCATCAGTCTATATGTCTATCAGTTTATCAGTCTATCAGTCCATCAGCCCATCAGCCCATCAGTCTATCAGTCTATCAGTCCACCAGTCTATCAGTTTATCAGTTTATCAGTTTATCAGTCTATCAGTGATAGATTTCACGCTGTATTAAAGATGCGGATTTGGGTACCGATAGTTAAATGAGACTCATAGCTCCATTTCTGTCAGTGATTCCCAAACTGTTGATGTTTGAGAACCAATTCCAACATAACTAGTCACACAGCGGTTACTGTTTTATTTCACTGAGGGATGTCATTGTCAAACTTGCACTGTACTCTACATAATGTGCGCGGCAATACAATAGTTCATTGTCAAGTATGTATCGTAATTTACATAATGTGTACAGCATTAGCATAGTGCATTGATGGTGGAGTGATAGTGTTTAGTACAAAGAAAATGCGTGTTAGAGTCTGGTTAAAAAGCGACTCAAGTAACTAGCGTAAGTTAATGCTAAATTACACACAAGTGACTGAATGCATAACTGACGAACGAGAGAGAGAGAGAGAGAGAGAGAGAGAGAGAGAGAGAGAGAGGCTGAAGCTGCGCAACTCTGCTTTATAATTTATTACATGTGCTTCACTATGTTATCACTCCTAGTGGCAGTATAAGGCACATGCGAACCCATTTTAACAGAAGCCAGTAACAGCGTTATCGCCATCAATATCAAAAGACCAATATCAACAATAACATACAAGACAGTGTGATATTTCTTGGCATTAGATATCCATGCTGTACCTCTCAGAACACAAGATGGTTATATTCAAGATAATGCAAAGTAAATGTTGGACAAAGAAGAGCACTGCCAAATGGAGCAACAAGCACACACACTCTGCTCACACACTGTACAATGTGAACAGGCCACATAATGAATGACATCGAAAGGTACACAGCATGACATCAGCTGACAAGCACTATAAACTCGGCATGTACACATTTTGTCGTCGGCAGGTGTACATTAGAACGTCATCAAACATGTACTGTAACGTCGCCTCACACATATTATACGTCATTAAACTTGAAATATTACGTCAGCAGTTTAGAATTATGGAAAAGTACCACTCAAATACCAATGTTGAAAGAGATACAGCGAAGATGATGTCGCGGATAGGACACACACTGCGAAAGCTATCTGAGAGTATTATACAATGTGCCATTTTTTGGAAGCCCTAAAGAGAAGGACAGAGGTGGATCTAAATATTCTTGGAGAAGACAGATGAAAGCAGAGATGAAGATGATGGGGAAGACATGGAATGATCTTAAAAGAATGGCAAGAAACAGCGCGGCTTAGAAAGTGTTTTTGAAGACCTCTGCTCCGCAGGAAGCTCAATGTGTTTGTTGAAGACCTGTGCTCTACAGGGAGCTGAAAGTGTTTGTTGAATACCTATGCTCCATATAACCCCACAGTTATGGTATGAGGAAGAATAGAAGATGTTGTCGGAGTATGTCATTGCTCCATAAAGTAGACATTACAAGAGAACACAAGCTATATATATATATCTTGTTGCGATGATCATATTTGGGGCACGGATTCTTATGCCACGTTATATTATTTTTCTAACATTTATTTTTAAAATCCAAGTTAATGTCCGCATGGTTCATGCCTTTCTGAAAGCTCTGATGATGTTTATATTACTCATATAAATGTTATGCTCATATAAATATAATGCTCATATAAATATAATGCTCATATAAATGTGATGCTCATATAAATGTTATGCTCATATACATGTGCTGATTTTTAACATAATTTTGGCTTAGGTCATATTCTGACAAATTGAGGGTCGTAAATGTATATTGTTTGTGTTTATATTTGGTCATATTTGTTGTCATTTTAGTTGTCATATTTGTTGTCATTTTAGGTGCAAAAAGCTTTTATTAAAATGACTCTTTATTATGTGGAACATATTTTTATTTTTTATTTTATTGCAAAGAAACAATTAAACTTGCATGAATGAATACAACGTATCTATAACTGAGGCAACATAATTCTTATAACATATTTTGATGGAAAATCAAATACCACTTTTAGCTGATTTCCCGTATGTCAGGATAAACGTTTGAAGTTCAAATATGAAACACCTTTAGCCTTTCCACCACACCAAGCAGCAGCGCACTGGAGTGACTACTATCATGAATGTATTTTTTCTGAAGTGAGACTTCATACAGGAATATTATCACGAGCTGCTTCACTGTTTGAAGCAGAGACAACTCTGCCAGGCACTCCATTGGTGTGAAAGTAATTGCAGACTTGAGGGAGAATAAATGTTTCCAAAAATTGAGAGAGGTGCGAAGCCTCAGAAATTGCTGGTCAACAAAGTCATAAAAGCACGGTGCGACACAAAGTATGTAGACTTCTTCACGGATAATTTAACATCAATTTAAGCTAAGGATGAGGAATTAAATTGATGTCAACCAAAAATACATCAGTTCTATACAACTGGAAGATGAACCCGGGCTATTTGGTTAGTGTGCAAAGTGCGTTACTTACTTGGCCATAGATGCGTTAAGCAAACATGCAGCGCCCCTAGCGATTAGCCTACTCTGTGAATGTCTTTTCACATTGTTAACACTAGTCTGTTCTGTGAATGTGTGTTAACATTGTTAACACTAGTCTGTTCTGTGAATGTATGTTCACATTGTTAACACTAGTCTGTTCTGTAAATGTGTGTTACATTGTTAACACTAGTCTGTTCTGTGAATGTATGGTCACATTGTTAACACTAGTCTGTTCTGTAAATGTGTGTTACATTGTTAACACTAGTCTGTTCTGTGATTGTATGTTCACATTGTTAACACTAGTCTGTTCTGTGAATGTATGTTCACATTGTTAACACTAGTCTGTTCTGTAAATGTGTGTTACATTGTTAACACTAGTCTGTTCTGTGAATGTATGTTCACATTGTTAACACTAGCCTGTTCTGTGAATGTGTGTTAACATTGTTAACACTAGTCTGTTCTGTGAATATATGTTCACATTGTTAACACTAGCCTGTTCTGTGCATGTATGTTCACATTGTTAACACTAGCCTGTTCTGTGCATGTATGTTCACATTGTTAACACTAGCCTGTTCTGTGAATGTATATTCACATTGTTAACTCTAGCCTGTTCTGTGAATGTATATTCACATTGTTAATTCTAGCCTGTTCTGTGAATGTATATTCACATTGTTAACTCTAGCCTGTTCTGTGCATGTATATTCACATTGTTAACACTAGCCTGTTCTGTAGAACATTTTACGGCCAATAACGAAACACAAAGAACGCCATCCTATTTCGTTAATGTCGTTTCTAACAGAAAGTTTCATGGGTTTTCTGACCAGCATCTTGGAGACTCGTTGCACTAACGCCTTACCTTCGATCACTATCATGGTGGTACTACCAGTTTATGGCAGCAATTATATGTTTCAATTAAAGTTTCAAGTTCAGAACTGTGTAATTTATGTGACAATATTACAATCAAGCTGGCTTTGAAGTGATCTGTGGCTGATAAGAGTCAATGCTAGTCTAGAGACATAGTGTGGCAATGGATGTACTTCACTGACTGGTCAAAAAGGAAACAGGTAACTTCTTGTGGAGATATTGAATCTGTTTCCATCTATGGTGTCATGTATGGTTCGCTTGAGTCGAAGTTGGTACATATGACGACAATTCTAGACTCTTTGTGTCTGACAATCTTTATCTAGCTTGTGACTTTGCCCACGACTCACAATGTACCGTGCCACACAGCTGTTAATTTGGCGATTTGTTCAATCTCAGCGAGGAAGCTGATGCCTGTTGTTGTTGCCGCCTCTCGCCTCAGTGTTCAATTTAGTACTTCTCTGGGTCAGCCTCTTTTTCTTTTACCTTCTGATTCCCACTTGAGGATCTGCTTTGTTTCTGCTGATGATAATTTTCGTCTACCCTGCTTTTGCTGCAGCTACTAATTCTTTAAGGTTATGATACTTTGGTTAGATCCACTATAATTATGAGAGACGTAAACATGGTCCTATAACATAGTCACAGAGTAGCAAGCCTCATAGATATGAAGTAGCTACCTATATGGAAGATGAGGTTATATAGACGAAAACAGGCTCCAACAATGAGAAGGAAGAGAAAAGATCTTGAGCATATTTTCTATAGACCATTTTATACAGTTATTTCGAGTTGTTATGGACTTCATAATGAAGAAATGCTGCACTGGTAATAAGGGCATCGAATGGATTCAAGGAGACCATTTGGAGGACCTCGACTTTGCTGATGACATAGTTCTCATCAGCAGTCAGATAAAAACGATGCAGGAAAACACAAATGAACTATCACCAATAGCCAGTAAAATTGGGTTTGAGGTCAATCATGAAAAGACTAAAGTCATGAAAAGTTTAATTCCAACAGATGACAGAATATACATGGAAAACAAACCAGTGGAAGAGATCGATCACTTTATCTATCTTGGAAGTCACATTGATCGAGAAGGGGATACAAGCAAAGAAATTAGAATCAAAATAGCTAAAGCAGCAATGTCTTTCAGAAGCATTGAAAGCATTGGGCCGGCTACGGCTCGAAAGGTCAATAGATAGATTTTATATAGACCAGAACCAGAGCTGGAAGTTGTCAGCGATCCATAGCTGATGGCTTGCGCCAGGATCGGTGAACCAAAACCATCAAGACCCTGCTCCACCTCTCCGTGGTGCCTCCAGTAACAGACTAACCTGTCTAGTCTGGCCAAGAGTGCAGGGATCGAAGAGGGAAAACAACCCGGTACTCAAAAATGTCGTGTTGAAGTCGGATGTGTTGGACCGAAAGACGCAAATATAACAGTTATACTGCAAACCACAACACAACGCAGACACGTCCGCTACGTCCTTGTAAGGGCGGATGATGAAGGGGAATATTTTAGTCTACCACGATACTCTAGAATACTTTAGTTATCGGGCGAACGCAACCAATTAAGGTACATTCATATTAAGGAAAATACGTATTGTAGGAAATATGGAGATATACATATACAGTTATCAATGATTGATAACTTAAACTCAGCTATTGTTTATTATCTACGTGGACTGTGTATGTAGGTTAGTCAACCCATCAGAGACAGAAGAGATTAGCGAGCTTCTATGCGCAGCCGATCCGGTACTAAAACTTGTGATAATAGAAGCCCTACAAGAACATTTAAATAGACGTGATAGTACAGACACTGAATACAACATGAAGTCAACATCACCAAGACAGAAGTCACGAATATCACGACAGAGAAACAGATCACCAACATAACTATAGACGACACCGAATTAAAACATGTGGAGGAATTTCAATACCTTGGAGATATAGTGACAAACGACAATTCACAAACAGCAGAAATAGACTCAAGATATAAGAAGCTTGTCAAATTACTGGACAGCTAGCACCACTATTGTCTAACAAGGACATAACTCTAGAGGCAAAACGAACACTCTACAATACAATCTTCATCCCAACGTTGTGCTGCCAATGTCAGTTCTGGGCTATAGGCTCATGAACCATAAGAGAAATAACCACTACTGAGATGAAATGTGTTAGACGAATGACAGGAAACAGCCTGAGAGATAAGATCAGAAATGAAGAACTGTGAAAAAAAGCTAGGAATAACCCCTGTCATAGAATATATAAAGAAACAACAGAAAAAATGGTTATGCCACGAGTATTTCTACTTTCCTGTTTTCATGATGTGCCTCAAAAATGTCGATTATAGGTTTTTCTGATATTTCTTTCAGGAGCTCCTTTTTTGTGTTGGCCTCTTTTAGAATTTCCTTGTCGGTCTTTTTAGCTGTCCAGGGAATTCCCAACAATCTTCTGAGAAAGGAATCAGTGTGGGCAGCTAACAATCATTGCCATCGCCCCTTGAATAAAGCTAGCAACAATCAAGGGGACAGTTTCATTTCTTGATGTTTATTTGTTGATGTTTTTTTATTGATTTTGATTTGTTGAAGTTGATTTGTTGATGTTGATTTGTTGATGTTGATGTTGATTTGTTGATGTTGATTTGTTGATGTTGATTTGTTGATGTTGATTTGTTGAAGTTGATTTGTTGAAGTTGATTTGTTGATGTTGATTTGTTGAAATTGATTTGTTGATGTTCATTTGTTGATGTTAATTTGTTGATGTTGATTTGTTGATGTTGATTTGTTGATGTTGATTTGTTGATGTTGATTTATTGATGTTGATTTGTTGAATTTGATTTGTTGATTTGTTGATGTTGATTTGTTGATGATGATTTGTTGATGTTGATTTGTTGATGTTGATTTGTTGATGTTGATTTATTGAATTTGATTTGTTGATTTGTTGATGTTGATTTGTTGATGTTGATTTGTTGATGTTGATTTCTTGATGTTGATTTATTGATGTTCATTTGTTGATGTTAATTTGTTGATGTTGATTTGTTGATGTTGATTTGTTGATGTTGATTTATTGATGTTGATTTGTTGAATTTGATTTGTTGATTTGTTGATGTTGATTTGTTGATGTTGATTTGTTGAAATTGATTTGTTGATGTTCATTTGTTGATGTTAATTTGTTGATGTTGATTTGTTGATGTTGATTTGTTGATGTTGATTTGTTGATGTTGATTTGTTGATGTTGATTTATTGATGTTGATTTGTTGAATTTGATTTGTTGATTTGTTGATGTTGATTTGTTGATGTTGATTTCTTGATGTTGATTTCTTGATGTTGATTTGTTGATGTTGATTTGTTGATGTTGATTTCCCCCCAAAATTCTGTCAATGTCTCCCGCTATTCATACATCGAAAGTTCTCTGTAGCGTTCATTTGACAGACTCTGAGTAACAAACTTACAGATCGACAGTGTATTACAGGTTAGCCGACAGTAGAAGACCTTAGCCGACAGTGTAACAGAGCTAGTCCACAGTGTATCAGAGCTTAACCGACAGTGTAACAGAGCTAGTCCACAGTGTAACAGAGCTTAGGCGACAGTATAACAGAGATTGTCCATAGTGTAACAGAGCTTAATCGACAATATAACAGAGCTAGTCCATAGGGTATCTCAGAGCTTAGGCGACAGTATAACAGGGCTAGTCCACAGCGTAATAGAGCTTAAACGACAGTCTAACAGAGCTTAGCCGACATGTGTAACTGAGCTTAACCAACAGTGTAACAGAACTAGTCAACAATGTAACAGAGCAAGTCGAAAGTAGAAGAGCTTAGCCGACAGTGTAACAGAGCTCAGCCTCGGTGTAACAGCGCTACCCGACAGTGTAACAGAGCTAGTCGACAGTGTTACATAGCTAGCCGACAGTGCAACAGAGCTGGTTCACGGTGTAACAGAGCAAGCCGACAGTGTAATATAGTTTTCCGACAGTGTAACAGAGCTAGCCGACAGTGTAACATTGCTAGCCGACAGTGTAACATAGCTAGCCGTTATTTTAACAGAGCTAGTTCACAGTGTAACAGAGCTAGTGACAGTGTAACATAGCCAGCCGACAGTCTAACAGAGCTAGTCCACAGTGTAAAAGAGCTAGTTCACAGTGTAATAAAGCCTATCCGACAGTATAACAGAGCAATTTGACAGTGTAACTGAGCTAACCGACAAGGTATCAGAGCTAGCCGTGAATGTAACAGAGCTAGCCCATAGTCTAACAGAGCTAGCCGATAGTGTAACATAGCTAGCCGACCGTTTAGCAGAGCTGGTCCACAGTGTAACAGACCTTAGATGACAGTGTAACAGAGCTAGCCGACAGTGCAACAGAGCTTAGCTAATATGTGTAACAGAGCTAGTCGACAATGTAACAGAGCTTAGCTATGTTGTGTAACAGAGCTTAGCTAACATGTGTAACAGAGCTTATTAGAATTATGTACCTATGCTGGCCACTTCTGGACAGTTGACGGCAACTTTTATCTGCCTGACCATCCATCAGCTAGGGTCATGCTGCGCTTTAGTCGGAAAGCTCTGTTAAACCTGTCAGCTAAGCTCTGTTACACCTGTCAGCTAGGGTCATGCTGCACTTTTGTCGGAAAGCTCTGTTAAACCTGTCAGCTAAGCTATGTTAAACCTGTCAGCTAGGGTCATGCTGCGCTTTAGTCGGAAAGCTCTGTTAAACCTGTCAGCTAAGCTCTGTTACACCTGTCAGCTAAGCTCTGTTACACCTGTCAGCGAGGGTCATGCTGCGCTTTAGTCGGAAAGCTCTGTTAAACCTGTCAGCTAAGCTATGTTAAACCTGTCAGCTAGGGTCATGCTGCGCTTTAGTCGGAAAGCTCTGTTAAACCTGTCAGCTAAGCTCTGTTACACCTGTCAGCTAAGCTCTGTTACACCTGTCAGCGAGGGTCATGCTGCGCTTTAGTCGGAAAGCTCTGTTAAACCTGTCAGCTAGGGTCATGTTGCGCTTTAGTTGGAAAGCTCTGTTAAACATGTCAGCTTGGACATACTGTGCTTTAATCAGAAAGCTCTGTTAAACCTGTCAGCTAAGCTCTGTTACACCTGTCAGCTAAGCTCTGTTAAACCTGTCAGCTAGGGTCATGCTGCGCTTTAGTCGGAAAGCTCTGTTAAACCTGTCAGCTAAGCTCTGTTAAACTTGTCAGCTAAGCTCTGTTACACCTGTCAGCGAGGGTCATGCTGCGCTTTAGTCGGAATGCTCTGTTAAACCTGTCAGCTAAGCTCTGTTACACCTGTCAGCTAAGCTCTGTTACACCTGTCAGCTAAGCTCTGTTACACCTGTCAGCTAGGGTCATGCTGCACTTTTGTCGGAAAGCTCTGTTACACCTGTCAGCTAAGCTCTGTTAAACCTGTCAGCTAGGGTCATGCTGCGCTTTAGTCGGAAAGCTCTGTTAAACCTGTCAGCTAGGGTCATGCTGCGCTTTAGTTGGAAAGCTCTGTTAAACCTGTCAGCTTGGTCATACTGTGCTTTAGTCAGAAAGCTCTGTTAAACCTGTCAACTAAGCTCTGTTACACCTGTCAGCTAAGCTCTGTTAAACTTGTCAGCTAAGCTCTGTTAAACCTGTCAGCTAAGCTATGTTAAACCTGTCAGCTAGGGTCATGCTGCGCTTTAGTCGGAAAGCTCTGTTAAACCTGCCAGCTAAGCTCTGTTACACCTGTCAGCTAAGCTCTGTTACGCCTGTCAGCTAGGGTCATGCTGCGCTTTAGTCGGAAAGCTTTGTTAAACCTGTCAGCTAAGCTCTGTTACACCTGTCAGCTAAGCTCTGGTACACCTATCAGCTAGGGTCATGCTGCGCTTTAGTCGGGAAGCTCTGTTACACCTGTCAGCTAAGCTCTGTTACACTTGTTAGCTAAGCTTTTTCCTGTCAACTGAGCACTGTTGCACTAACCAGCTAAACTCTGCTGCACTTGTTGACTCAACTCTATTACATGCGTCATCTAAACTCTGTTGTACTTGTTTACTCAACTCTATTACATGCGTCATCTAAACTCTGCTACATGCGTCGGCTAAACTCTGTTACACTTGTTGACTAGACTCTGTCCCACAACCAGCTGAGCTATGTTACGCGGGTCACGCTGTAAATGAAATGCGATCAACCAGCGTTTCATTGCAACGACAGTAACAATAACGACAGTAACAACAACGACAGTAACAACAACGACAGTAACAATAACGACAGTAACAACAACGACAGTAACAACAACGACAGTAACAACAACGACAGTAACAATAACGACAGTAACAACAACGACAGTAACAATAACGACAGTAACAATAACGACAGTAACAACAACGACAGTAACAATAACGACAGTAACAACAACGACAGTAACAATAACGACAGTAACAACAACGACAGTAACAACAACGACAGTAACAACAACGACAGTAACAATAACGACAGTAACAACAACGACAGTAACAATAACGACAGTAACAACAACGACAGTAACAACAACGACAGTAACAACATCGACAGTAACAACAATTACAGCAACAACAGATGTCAATCAATGTCGATACTAGAGTAAGCACAAACTTGGTAGGAACTTTCAACCGGACATGAAAATGTTAACACAAACTTTGTGGAGATCATTTCGAAATAAAAATAAAAATAGTTTGAAAATTTTGAGGCAAATTGGAATGTTTACAGTAAAAGTCACAGTTGTTTGTTTTCATTTAAGAGTGGCATTTTAGTTCTAAACTTGCCAATTTACTAACGTTTATGGATGATGATGTCCTGAGCCTAGTACATGCCTCTCATTCTTTATAATGATATTTTGAATTGATGTGGTTTAAATTTTCCACACACACACACACGCACACACACACACGCACACACACAATGTACAAATTCAAACGAAAGTCAATATTTATGTATGAATGTTATTTTGATACAAATTGCTGGTAATAAAACGTCAAGGATTGACCCATTTAAGAGTCTCACGAGATGCAATGTTACATGGTTAAACCACACACGTTGTTACATTGTTAAACCACACACGTTGTTACATTGTTAAACCACACACGTTGTTACATTGTTAAACCACACACGTTGTTACATTGTTAAACCACACACGTTGTTACATTAAACGACACAGCTTCTTGTAAGAACGTTGAATGTATAAAAAGAAGAGTATTGAGTAGTGTATCTTGCTGGATAGATACACATAAGAAAATCGACTAAAGTAATAAATGGCAAACAACAGTGACACGTTTATAAAACGCGCAAGTTTTGACAGTCGCTGTGGATAATTTCTCATGTTGAGATTTGCTATTCCCGTAACTTTGAAGTAAACGTTCTGTAAACAAGTCACTAGAAAAACACTTTTTCAAACTTCTTTTTGACATTATATCATGGCTGACTGCATTACCATCAGAGGATCATCGTAAAGACAGCGAACTTCACGACCTGCAGACATTATATCATGACTCCCTACATTACCACCAGTAGATCATCGTAAAGACAGCGAACTTCACGACCTGCAGACATTATATCATGACTCCCTACATTACCACCAGTAGATCATCGTAAAGACAGCGAACTTCACGACCTTCAGTCATTATATTATGACTGCCTACATTACCACCAATAGATCATCGTAAAGACAGCAAACTTCACGACCTTCAGACATTATATCATGACTGCCTACATTACCATCAATAGATCATCGTAAAGACAGCAAACTTAACGATCTTCAGACATTATATCATGACTGCCTACATTACCACCAATAGATCATGGTAAAGACAGCGAACTTCACGACCTTCAGACATTATATCATGACTGCCTACATTACCATCAATAGATCATCGTAAAGACAGCTAACTTCACGACTCTCAGATATCTCTAACAAAGTATTCCTTCACTTCTTTACAATTGTCTTCACTTCTATATAATGAAACTCTCTTTAATGAATTACTTATCGTGGTAATATTATCTTTCCGATTTGACAGTTTCATACTGTTATGAATGACAGTAATTGTTATTAATTTCCGAAAAATTCACTAACACAAACAAAATAATAACAATCGAAACATCAAATACTGTATATTCGTCATGAATTCATCTAACATAACTCGGAACATTCAACGATTTGTCCAACAAAAAACCACAGACTATTTGTTACAAATCTCCTATCATCAAATTAGTTTTCCAAGTTCAGTAATATAAAACCGTTGTTAAACTACCCCCCTGGTAATAAAATCCCTCACATTTTCATTCTCGCTCATTTTTACATCATTCATAATTCATAAACATGAAATTATTATCATGAAATTAAATTAAGAAACAGACAACTCGTAACCAGTCCTTTACCCCACATTTTATATTCTGGCAAATTGTGTAATTTCTCGGTCGCTGGTTTTTCCTTTACTATTTATATATATATTTTTGTCATTTCAATAAATTATTTATTGCCTCTTTTTAGCAAATGACATTATTTTCCTATTATATTTTTGTTAAAGATAGTGAAGAAAAACAAAAAGTACTTTTTCTTTATAAAATCACATTTAATAAAACTAAACTAAAATACGAGAATTTATCCGGAATAATCACCTTGATATTGCTCAGGATAACATTGATAATCAAATTCGCGCATATTAAGAACGCATTCCTCAAATTCCAAAACGAGAAGAGCTGGAAAGAGCGATGCAGAGAAGTGACACTTCGCGTCTTCCGCTTCAGCGTGGAATCACAGACCTGGCGTTGGAATACAGCGTTTGCTTTCAGTCGTTCTCGTGCCATGTGACAACCTGTCCATGGGTTCCAAGCTCACACGTTGGCTAGAAAAAGAGTGTTTCGAGCAAAAAAATAGTTCCTTTCGTGTGATGCTTTGTGCAAGGTCCCTAGATCGAGCGGACATTGCGCGGTGGACATTTATGTCGCTTTTGTTGTGGGAGTCTAGGTGAATAATAGAATTGTGCTGCAAATCATTGTGTTGGGTCGGTCACTTATATCCTGGCATTCAATTTAACAATCATGTGGGTGCTTATTTAATGCTGACCAACAAGGAAATAACTCTAGAAGCAAAACGGGCATTCTACAATATAATCTTCATCCCAATGTTGTGCTAACAATGCCAGTCATGTAATCTACAATATAATCTTCATCCCAACTTTGTGCTAACAATGCCAGACATGTAGTCTACAATATAATCTTCATCCCAACTTTGTGCTAACAATGCCAGTCATGTAGTCTACAATATAATCTTCATCCCAATGTTGTGCTAACAATGCCAGTCATCTAATCTACAATATAATCTTCATCCCAATGTTGTGCTACCAATGCCAATCACGTACTCTACAATACAATCTTCGTGTCAACGGTGTTTCTCCAATGCCAGACCTGGACTTTAGATTCAAGAACAATAAGAAAAAAAAAGATCAGAAACGAAGACCTGATGGTATAATAGCTAGAAGGAACTTCCATCACTGAATACATAAAGAAATAGCAGGAAAAAGTGGTTTTGGTCACGTGGTAAGAAGGAAATATCAAAACATGACACAACGTGACATCATTGAACACTGTACGAAAAGCAAACACACGAGCCGACCACGAAAAAGAGGGATGGAATATTAGAAACATTAGAAAATATAAAAGCAGAAGAAGCTAACAGAAACGCAAAAGATAGCAAACTAAATCACCTCTCGACGCTGAAAGGCGATGATCAAGGAAAGAAGAATAGTTTGTTGTTGCCAGCATCCGGTCACGAGGTGTCAGTTTTGAATCAAAGACTTATTTCTCACTCTGACTGGTAAATGGCTACTTCGTATCCGTTGGCCAGACTTCAAACCAGTTACAGAAATAAGGCAGGAGACCAAATGGGGCTGTATATGCTACTACATTATAAAGCGACGCAGGAAATACCTTGGCCACGTTCTCAGAATAGACGTTTGAAGGCTACCTCACCAGGCCGTTATGTGGAGACCACAAGGTAAATGGAAACGAGGAAGACAGAAAGGGACCATGAACCATCATCAAAGAGAGCGCAGCTATGGGTCTGAGAAACAAGCAAGAACTAAAAGAGGTCACGGCTGAACGTCAGACAGGGACAACTAGGACTTCTAGGTGCCATATTCGGCCCAAACAAAAGATAATCAAGATGGACATCAGGAAATGGTGCCAGAAAATAAAATGCCTTGTGGGAGTTAAGTTCACTCTGACATGTTACATCTTTGGATGCTGCTGAGTCACCAATGGGGAAGGAAGAAAAAGAGTTCTTAAATGTTATGTAGAGCCAGTCTCAACATATAGATGTAAATCATGAACAATAGGACAACAGACAAGAAAATCTCTGGAGGCTGTAGAAATGTGATTTACAGAAGAATGTTGAGAATACCATGGACAGCTAAGAAGAGTAATGAAAACGTTCTGAAAGAGGCCAAGCAAAAAGAGAGCTAATTTCCAATATTAGGAAGAAACAATCATCATTATATTTTGGCCATGTAATAAGAAGAAAACAGCTGGAAAAAATTGTGACAACTGGGAAAATTGAGGGACGAAGAAATAGAGGGAAGCAAAGAGAAAAAATACCAGACAGCTTAAGAGAATGGCTTGGCAGAAGGTCAATAACAGAAATGATAAATAACTGTCAAGATCTAAAGTTGTGGAGAGATATGATCAACTAAGCCAGCAAATATGGAACTTGATGATGATGAGTCATCAATACATTTCCTCGCTCTTTTTACCTCTGCCAGTTCTGTCAGGTACCCATTGTTGCAAGCTGTATCGATTGATGTGATTGACCTGACTTCCACCTTCCCACCAAGTCAAGTCGCTGGTCATTACGCTACTGACGTCATTGGTGTACAATCCACTGCCACCGAGACCGAATGCGTGCCCCCTGAGAGGGAACCACCCAAAGGTTGCGACGTTTTCATCATTGTGGGCAGGGGCGGTTTTGTGTAAAATGACGTCATGCGTCTATAGCTAACAAAGCTGAATACGTCACAGGCTTTGGGTGGTTTTGGGAAAGTCCACTCAGCCCTTGGGCTTTCGATTTAGGTGGCATTGGACAGCCTTACAGACCACGTCATCAGACCACACAATGTATGATGTCATTGTGACATAACTCCATAATTTGACGTCACAATTCAGGTTTTTAAAGAGTAGAAAGCCGTTAAAATAGCCACCAGCAAGTATAACACACCAAATACTTGGACACAATAACAACATCAGATGGGAGATGCACCACAGAAATCAAAAGTAGAATAGCTCAGGCCAAAATAGCAGAAAATGAAAACCGTCTTTAAAAAAGGTCTATGTCAGCAGAAGTGAGAAAGTTCATCGGTGCTATATAGAACAAATTCTGACCTGTGGAAGTGATTGATGAACAGTAGACAAACAAATGAAATAACGATTAGAAGTCACAGAGATGGAATATATCAGAAGAATGTTCAAAGTTCCCTGGAGAGCTAAAAAGACCAATGAGGACATTCTCGAAGAGACCAGAACAAAAAGGGAGCTCCTGAAAAACATCAGAAAGAAACAATCAACAATTTTCTGGCACATCATAAGAAGTTGGAAAACAGGCGACAAATAGAAACTGGATAGCTTGGTATCATGTCTCTCCACAACTTTCGATCTCGACAGTTATTTATTATTTCAGTTGTTGACCTTCTGCCAGGTCATTCTCTTAAAGCTGTCTCATATCTTTTCTCTTTGCTTCCCTCTATCTCTTCGTCCCTCAATTTCCCTAGTTTTCACAATATATTCCAGTTGTTCTCTTCTCACTACATAGCCAAAAAATGATAATTGTTTCTTCCTAATATTGGATATTAGCTCTTTGTTTTTTGCTTTGACCTATTTCAGAACGTTTTCATTACTTTTCTTAGCTGTCATTGGTATTCTAAACATTCTTCTGTAAAACCACATTTCTATAGCTTCCAGTGATCTTTTTTGTCTGTTGTCCTATTGTCCATGATTCTTATCCACATGTTAAGACTGGCTCTACGTAACATTTAAGAACTCTTTTTCTTGTTTCTATTGTCAAAAATGGATTGTACAGTATCTTCCTCATTTTTTGGAAAGCTACTTTTGCCTGAGCCATTCTGTATCTCACCTCTGTTGTACATCTACCATCTGAGGTTAACATTGTTCCCAAATATTTTAATTTATTTACTTATTTTAATATTGTTCCATTTGTCTTTATTGTCCATTGCGATGATCTCTTTGCTGCTAATATTACTTCTGTCTTTTTTCTATTGAGGCTGAATCCTTTATTTGTGCTTTTCTCCACTAAAACATCCAACAAGTATATGGAGAATAATCATTAAGGTAATAATTTAATAGATTCCAGCAATAGACACAGTTCATTATTTTGATAAAAATCATATTCCATGATTGTAGGAGAATCTATTTTACAATCTTTGTTTCTTCCTCCCCTTTCAACCTCTCTCTCTCATCCTTCGTTCACCTTCTCTCATCCTTCGTTCTACTTCTCTCATCCCATAATTCATTGCCCCGTGTGACACAAGCTTTCTCAATCTGTCTGCTTGACTGCTTAAAGGAGCTCCATAATCATCGGCCATCAATGGTCTCCTTGGTAACCACGCTTCATGCGATATTCACATTTCTCAACTCTGCGGAAACCTTTGATCTCCTTCAGTTCACTTCTTGTGCGATATTCCAACATTGGTTTTGCTTGCAGCAGATCAAACCAAGATTGAGTCTGTGTTAATTAATGACAGTTCTAAACATGATTGCATCAGTGTTAATTATTGACAATTCTAATGATGATTGTACCAGTGTTAATTAATAACAATTCTAATGATGATTATACCAGTGTTAATTATTGACAATTCTAATGATGATTGTACCAGTGTTAATTATTGACAATTCTAATGATGATTGTACCAGTGTTAATTAATAACAATTCTAATGATGATTGTATCAGTGTTAATTAATGACAATTCTAAACATGATTGTATCAGTGTTAATTATTGACAATTCTAATGATTGTACCAGTGTTAATTAATGACAATTCTAATCATGATTGTATCAGTGTTAATTAATGACAATTCTAATGATGATTGTACCAGTGTTAATTAATGACAATTCTAATGAAGTTTGTACCAGTGTTAATTAATGACAATTCTAAACATGATTGTATCAGTGTTAATTAATGACAATTCTAAACATGATTGTACCAGTGTTAATTAATGACATCAATTCTAATGGTGATTGTATCAGTGTTAATTAATGACAATTCTAATGATGATTGTACCAGTGTTAATTAATGGCATCAATTCTAATGGTGATTGTATCAGTGTTAATTAATGACAATTCTAATCATGATTGTATCAGTGTTAATTAATGACAATTCTAATCATGATTGTATCAGTGTTAATTAATGACAATTCTAATCATGATTGTGCCAGTGTTAATTAATAACATTCACGGTAAATATTGTATATTTATTATTTAATTTAAAAAAATAAAACTAAAACTATCTTGATGACATTTCCCCACTACTTGGGATATGTTTAACGAGCATGTAACTGAAACCATCAAAACTTTTACTCTTCGTCAACTCTTCAAAACGATATTACCTTCAGGACAGACAAAGGTGCATTTAGGAAAGGTTCTTCAAAAGAACTATCCAATAAAATAATCACAACTGCATTCATGCATAAAAACAGGTGCAAAGAAGCCCTGTAATACAGCAACATTAACAAAACATATCAAAACATCAATGACATCTGTCATGTTTTTTCCCCAACATGCATTATTTCATTTACATTTCAAGAAAATAATTGCATTGTACATTTTTTTAAAGTTTTACTGTAAAAATATTGTTAAAAAGGAAAAACAAAATTGAGAAACGTAAAAAGAAATAAAAAATCTAGTGCTGTGGATTATTTGCTCTTGGCAACTGGAGTTTTTCCTGCGGAAGATGTAGGGTGTGGGAGGGGGTGGTAGGGGCGAGAGGGCAAAGACATTAGTAGGTCGTCTACAGTTTTGTAGATGGTCAACAAGTCAACATAGACCAATAGTTTCTAGTAGACGGTCAACAAGTTAACATAGACCAATAGTTTCTTGTAGATGGTCAACTTGTTAACATAGACCAATAGTTTCTTGTAGATGGTCAACAAGTCAACATAGACCAATAGTTTCTTGTAGACGATCAACAAGTTAACATAGACCAATAGTTTCTTGTAGACGATCAACAAGTTAACATAGACCAAGAATTTCTTGTAGATGGTCAACAAGTCAACATAGACCAATAGTTTCTTGTAGATGGTCAACAAGTCAACATAGACCAATAGTTTCTTGTAGATGGTCAACTAGTTAACATAGACCAATAGTTTCTTGTAGATGGTCAACAAGTCAACATAGACCAAGAGTTTCTTGTAGACGATCAACAAGTTAACATAGACCAATAGTTTCTTGTAGACGATCAACAAGTCAACATAGACCAAGAGTTTCTAGTAGACGATCAACAAGTTAACATAGACCAATAGTTTCTTGTAGATGGTCAACAAGTCAACATAGACCAATAGTTTCTTGTAGACGGTCAACTATTTAACATACACCAATAGTTTCTTGTAGATGGTCAACTAGTTAACATAGACCAATAGTTTCTTGTAGACGGTCAACAAGTCAACATAGACCAATAGTTTCTTGTAGATGGTCAACAAGTCAACATAGACCAATAGTTTCTTGTAGATGGTCAACAATGTCAACATAGACC
Organism: Megaustenia siamemsis; assembly: GCA_032433765.1. NCBI lineage: Eukaryota > Metazoa > Mollusca > Gastropoda > Stylommatophora > Ariophantidae > Megaustenia > Megaustenia siamemsis. Next base: position 5,158,238 of record JAVIAB010000088.1, read on the forward strand.
AATAGTTTCTTGTAGACGGTCAACTAGTTAACATAGACCAATAGTTTCTTGTAGATGGTCAACAAGTTAACATAGACCAATAGTTTCTTGTAGACGGTCAACAAGTCAACATAGACCAATAGTTTCCTTGTAGACGGTCAAAAAGTTAACGTAGACCAATAGTTTCTTGTAGACGGTTAACAAGTCAACATAGGCAAATAGTTTCTTGTAGACGATCAACATGTTAACATAGACCAATAGTTTCTTGTAGACGGTTAACAAGTCAAGTTAACATAGACCAAGAGTTTCTTGTAGACGGTTAACAAGTTAACATAGACCAAGAGTTTCTTGAAAACGGTCAACAAGTCAACATAGACGAAGAGTTTCTTGTAGGCGGTCAACACGTCAACATAGACCAATAGTTTCTTGTAGAAGGTTAACAAGTCAACATAGACCAAGAGTTTCTTGTAGACGGTCAACAAGTCAACATAGACGAAGAGTTTCTTGTAGATGGTCAACAAGTCAACATAGACCAATAGTTTCTTGTAGACGGTCAACAAGTCAACATAGACCAATAGTTTCTTGTAGACGGTCAACAAGTCAACATAGACCAAGAGTTTCTTGTAGACGGTCAACAGGTCAACAGAGACCAAGAGTTTCTTGTAGACGGTCAACAAGTCAAGTTAACATAGACCAATAGTTTCTTGTACACGGTCAACAAGTCAAGTTAACATAGACCAAGAGTTTCTTGTAGACGGTCAACAAGTCAAGATAGACCAAGAGTTTCTTATAGACGGTCAACAAGTCAAGTTAACATAGACCAAGAGTTTCTTGTAGACGGTCAACAAGTCAAGATAACATAGACCAAGATTTTTTTGTAGACGGTCAGCAAGTCAAGTTAACATAGACCAAGAGTTTCTTGTAGACGGTCAACAAGTCAACATAGACCAAGATTTTCTTGTAGACGGTCAACAAGTAAACATAGACCAAGAGTTTCTTGTAGACGGTCAACAAGTCAAGTTAACATAGACCAATAGTTACTTGTAGACGGTCAACAAGTTAACATAGACCAAGAGTTTTTTTAGACGGTCAACAAGTCAAGTTAACATAGACCAAGAGTTCCTTTAGACGAGTCAACAAGTCAAGTTAACATAGACGTCTTAGACCAAAAGTTTCTTTAGCCGGTCAACAAGTCAAGTTAACATAGACCAAGAGTTTCTTTTGACGGTCAACAAGACCAGTTAACATAGACCAAGAGTTTCTTTAGACGGTCAACAAGTCATGTTAGCATAGACCTAGAGTTTCTTGAGACGGTCAACAAGTCAACAAAGACCAAGATTTTCTTGTAGACGGTCAACAAGTGAAGTTAACATAGACCAAGAGTTTCTTTAGACGGTCAACAAGTGAATGTTAACATAGAGCAAGAGTTTCTTTAGACGGTCAACAAGTCATGTTAGCATAGACCTAGAGTTTCTTGAGACGGTCAACAAGTCAACAAAGACCAAGAGTTTCTTGTAGACGGTCAACAAGTGAAGTTAACATAGACCAAGAGTTTCTTTAGACCGTCAACAAGTGAAGTTAACTTAGACCTAGAGTTTCTTTAGACGGTCAACAAGTGAATGTTTACATAGACCAAGAGTTTCTTTAGACGATCAACAAGTCAACATAGACCAAGAGTTTCTTTAGACGGTCAACAAGTGAAGTTAACATAGACCAAGAGTTTCTTGTAGACGGTCAACAAGTCAACATAGACCAAGAGTTTCTTTAGACGGTCAACAAGTGAAGTTAACATAGACCAAGAGTTTCTTGTAGACGGTCAACAAGTCAACATAGACCAAGAGTTTCTTTAGACGGTCAACAAGTGAAGTTAACATAGACCAAGAGTTTCTTTAGACGGTCAACAAGTGAATGTTTACATAGACCAAGAGTTTCTTTAGACGATCAACAAGTCAACATAGACCAAGAGTTTCTTTAGACGGTCAACAAGTGAAGTTAACATAGACCAAGAGTTTCTTGTAGACGGTCAACAAGTGAAGTCAACATAGACCAATAGTTTCTTGTATACGGTCAACAAGTCAACATAGACCAATTGTTTCTTGTATACGGTCAACAAGTCAACATAGACCAAGAGTTTCTTGTAGACGATCAACAAGTCAACATAGACCAAGAGTTTCTTGTATACGGTCAACAAGTCAACATAGACCAAGAGTTTCTTGTAGACGGTCAACAAGTCAACATAGACCAATAGTTTCTTGTAGACGGTCAACAAGTGAAGTCAACATAGACCAATAGTTTCTTGTATACGGTCAACAAGTCAACATAGGCCAATAGTTTCTTGTATACGGTCAACAAGTCAACATAGACCAAGAGTTTCTTGTAGACGGTCAACAAGTCAACATAGGCCAATAGTTTCTTGTATACGGTCAACAAGTCAACATAGACCAAGAGTTTCTCGTAGACGATCAACAAGTCAACATAGACCAAGAGTTTCTTGTAGACGGTCAACAAGTCAACATAGACCAATAGTTTCTTGTAGACGGTCAACAAGTGAAGTCAACATAGACCAATAGTTTCTTGTATACGGTCAACAAGTGAAGTCAACATAGACCAATAGTTTCTTGTATACGGTCAACAAGTCAACATAGACCAAGAGTTTCTTTAGACGATCAACAAGTCAACATAGACCAAGAGTTTCTTTAGACGATCAACAAGTGAAGTTAACATAGACCAAGAGTTTCTTGTAGACGGTCAACAAGTGAAGTCAACATAGACCAATAGTTTCTTGTATACGGTCAACAAGTCAACATAGACCAATTGTTTCTTGTATACGGTCAACAAGTCAACATAGACCAAGAGTTTCTTGTAGACGATCAACAAGTCAACATAGACCAAGAGTTTCTTGTATACGGTCAACAAGTCAACATAGACCAAGAGTTTCTTGTAGACGGTCAACAAGTCAACATAGACCAATAGTTTCTTGTAGACGGTCAACAAGTGAAGTCAACATAGACCAATAGTTTCTTGTATACGGTCAACAAGTCAACATAGGCCAATAGTTTCTTGTATACGGTCAACAAGTCAACATAGACCAAGAGTTTCTTGTAGACGGTCAACAAGTCAACATAGGCCAATAGTTTCTTGTATACGGTCAACAAGTCAACATAGACCAAGAGTTTCTGTAGACGGTCAACAAGTCAACATAGACCAAGAGTTTCTTGTAGAAGTCAACAAGTTAGGTTAACATAGGCCAAATATAACCAACCAAATATGTTAGGTTAACATAGGCCAAATATAACCAACCAAATATGTTAGGTTAACATAGGCCAAATATAACCAACCAAATATGTTAGGTTAACATAGTCCAAATATAAGCAACCAAATATGTTAGGTTAACATTGGCCAAATATAACCAACCAAATATGTTAGGTTAACATAGGCCAAATATAACCAACCAAATATGTTAGGTTAAAATAGGCCAAATATAACCAACCAAATATGTTAGGTTAACATAGGCCAAATACAACCAACCAAATATGTTAGGTTAACATAGGCCAAATATAACCAACCAAATATGTTAGGTTAACTTAGACAAGAATTTTCTTGTAGACCAGAGGTGGGCAACCAACGGTCCGCGGTCCAGAATTGACCTGGCAAACTATTTTGACTGGCCCTTATGTGTTTAGGGGTAAAGACATCACGATGCATCAAGATGGGTAGAGATGAGAAGCTGCTGTAAAGCTGATGATGTGTTTAAAAGTTCACTTTCTTGTCACATGTTTTCATGCTTCCTTTTGTCCTTCATCATAGTAAAAGTAAAGTACCCCCCGTCACGCCAAGTGGCGTATAGGGAAATATGGTGTTAGTGACCCTATATTTTACAGACCTTCAGCACATGATTTTTGGGGTAATGTGGTCGGTATTACGCCCGTGCTGCTTTACTTTCCCAGAAAAAATCCGGTACCCATTTAAGGCTGGGTGAACCCGGAGCCGTCGGTTGGGATCGAACCCTACCCCTTGTCCGTAGTAGTCCAGTTCACTAACCACTGAGCTATCGCGGCTCCCACTAATTTTTTGGGAATTAGTAAAACCCAGGTGTCCTCGCCAGGGTACGAACCCCGGCTGTTGCCGTGGTAAGCCAACCGCCTATCGATTGCGCTAACCGGACACCCTTGTCCTTCATCATCTTCCAAGGAAATACTACTGTCCATGATTTCTTATTTTTGTTTCTTAGCGTGTACACTGTCTTTAATTTTGGTTCTGCCTTGTTTTTTTTTTCCTTTTCTTTCCTTCCTCATCTGCCTTTCAGCGTCGAAGGGAGATATAATTTGCTCTTCTGTTCGCCTCTGCAGCTGTTTCCTAGTGCTTCTAATATTACATAGTCCCATCTTTTACGTGGTCGACCCTTGGGTCTGGTATTACCGCAACAATTATTAAGGTTCGTTGTCTTGTGTATCAATCTTTCTGACTTGTAACGTGGCCAAACAATTGTATCTGTTGTTTCTTTATATATTCTATGGCGGGGGCTATTCCTAGCTTTTTTCTCAGTTCTTCATTTCTGATCTTATCTCTCAGACTGTTTCCTATCATTTGTCTAACACATTTCATCTCTGTAGAGGTTATTTGTCTTATTGTTCTTGCATCTAGGGTCCAGGTCTGGCATTGGTAGCACAACGTCGGGATGAAGAGTGTATTGTATAGTGCTCGTTTTGTCTCCAGAGTTATTTCCTTGTTGGACAATAGTGGTGATAGCTGTCCGATGTTGGACAATAGTGGTGATAGCTGTCCGATGTTGGACAATAGTGGTGATAGCTGTCCGATGTTGGACAATAGTGGTGATAGCTGTCCGATGTTGGACAATAGTGGTGATAGCTGTCCGATGTTGGACAATAGTGGTGATAGCTGTCCGATGTTTTGAGAAGCTAAGTTGCATTTGATACTGATGATGTTGTTAATTTATTCTCTTTTCTTGGGGTTGACCCTCGTTTCGCACATTGTTTTGTCTCTGTTTTATTACTTGATTCGAGAGTTGGAGTCTTTTTCCGTGTCTGGCGTCTCCTATTTCGTATATTCTACAAATCGATAAATTCATTGCTGTTGTCACTTTTTTCTACGGACTGTTCTTGTGGTTGGGTGGTTTGTTCTTGACTCACTTTGGTTTTGTTTTGTTTTCTGTGATGTTCTCCACTTCTTCAGGAATCAGCTATTGCTAAGCGTTAAGACATTTAAGCCAGCTTGGGTCACTGACAACACTTTTTGTTTGTGGTCTTGCCGGCTCTCCACATTTGTCGCGCAGGCTTGTTTCTGTGGGGAATAATAGAACAAAGAAGTATGTGTTAGCACTCGGAAAAATTGACAGACAAACAATAGAAAAAAACGAAGAACAATATATGGTCCGAAGTGGGATCGAACCTGTACTCAGTGGCACTGCGCCTTGCCACGAGAAGCCAAACGGTTTTTTTAGGGTGTTGAGAGTGCTGCAATCCTGTAGGATATACTTTGAAGTTTGCCCGGATGCTCCGCAGTCGCATTTTTCAAACCCACTGAGCCCCGTCGTGTGTTCTGAGACCACAATCATCTGTTCTGAGATTGAATATCTTTGTCTGCTTATGTCTGCTGTGTTTTTTTTTTTTTTAAGCTGGCGTGTTCTGACCTGTGTTTTCCATATACATTGCTTCATTCTGTTTTCCTGGCTTTTTTTATAGACTGTCTTATTCCGTTGAGACTCTGGAGTTGGTTGGACCGTTGAAGACTCCCACCAACTTGTGCGAGTTCGTCTGTTCTCTCATTTCCAAGAATGTGCCGGTATGTGCTGTAGGACTAGTTCTGCCTGTTCTGACAGCGAACACAGGCTGTTCTTTATTCCCTGGATGAGTCTGTCTTGTTTCAGACTTGACATCCTTTGTCTGACTGATGTTACATCACAAAGGCTGGCTATTTTTTTACAAGAGACCTCTCGTGTTTTGAGAGTTAGTATGGCTGTGTGGACCTGAGACCTCTTGTGTTTTGAGAGTTAGTATGGCTGTGTGGACCTGAGACCTCTTGTGTTTTGAGAGTTAGTATGGCTGTGTGGACCTGAGACCTCTTGTGTGTTGAGAGTTAGTATGGCTGTGTGGACCTGAGACCTCTTGTGTGTTGAGAGTTAGTATGGCTGTGTGGACCTGAGACCTCTTGTGTTTTGAGAGTTAGTATGGCTGTGTGGACCTGAGACCTCTTGTGTGTTGAGAGTTAGTATGGCTGTGTGGACCTGAGACCTCTTGTGTTTTGAGAGTTAGTATGGCTGTGTGGACCTGAGACCTCTTGTGTGTTGAGAGTTAGTATGGCTGTGTGGACCTGAGACCTCTTGTGTTTTGAGAGTTAGTATAGCTGTGTGGACCTGAGACCTCTTGTGTGTTGAGAGTTAGTATGGCTGTGTGGACCTGAGACCTCTTGTGTTTGAGAGTTAGTATTTCTGTGTGGACCTGAGACCTCTTGTGTGTTGAGAGTTAGTATGGCTGTGTGGAGTGTCATAACCTCTGCTCTAAAATGAGTGCATCTTTCTCCGGCTGGAAGATATTATGTTTCTGTCTGTCCACTTGGGTAGGTTATATAGATGCTACTGTCTCCCTTCTTTGTGGCCTCAGTAGCGGATCTATCTGTGAATACCCGTGTCCATAAATCTGTGAGGTAGTTTACCTGTAGCATGTACCAGGGCTCTCATTTCTGTTTCGGGTTGCTCTTTTTTGGAGACTATTCCTGGAACATCTGGGATTATTTTCGTTTTGTTTTCACAATTGGACCATAACTCGGGTGTGAGAGCTTCGCATAACTCGGGTGTGAGAGCTTCGCATAACTCGGGTGTGAGAGCTTCGCACAGATCTTTGTTCGGTTCTAATACATGGGCCGGGTGTCTGAAGGTTTCACTTCAAAGATTGCTTGAGCTCTTCTTTTGAAGTCTGTTTTTTGCTCTGTCTTGGAATGTTTGTTGCCACATGTGGGAGCCTTTGAAGCTTTTCCAACTAGTTGAGGGTTTTCTACTTCCTGCGGTTAGCTAGGGCCCCATTATTTGCTTTTATTTCCATTGTTATGTTTAGGGTTCGTTGCATTGCTTCCATAACGTCATCTTTATTTTCGTTAGGCATTGGCTTACTCGATGTGTCTCCACACGCGTCACATTCTAACAGTGATGTATTTGACGATCTTTTTAACTGTGTCCTTCTTTGTAGTCGGGGGCAGCCAGTGTGGCGTGCCTTTAACCTTTTCTTTGTCAACGTGCTCGATGCTGACAACAATTTGTGGTCTCTGCCACTCAAAGATGTGTCTCTACAGTCCCTCAAAGTATGTGACATGTGCGGCTCAACATGGCGTCAAGTACAACTTCTTCGAATTTTCGAAGCGGTGCAAGGATTCATATCCTCTCGGCCTACACCGGCCAGCCCTCCTCTCAGTCTACACCAGCCAACCCTCCTCTCAGCCTACACCGGCCAGCCCTCCTCTCTGCCTACACCGGCTAGCCCTCCTCTCAGTCTACACCAGCCAACCCTCCTCTCTGCCTACACCGGCCAGCCCTCTTTCGACCTACACCGGCCAGCCCTCCTCTCAGTCTACACCAGCCAACCCTCCTCTCAGCCTACACCGGCCAGCCCTCCTCTCTGCCTACACCGGCTAGCCCTCCTCTCTGCCTACACCGGCCAACCCTCCTCTCTGCCTACACCGGCTAGCCATCCTCTCAGCCTACACCGGCCAACCATCCTCTCAGCCTACACCGACCAGCCCTCCTCTCGGCCTACACCGGCCAACCCTATCGAAGTTCCCACAATCAGTGAGAACGAGGCCCTGTAAGATTGGGAGCCACATACACTCAGCACAAGTGTGCCGGGACAGTTGTGTGTTCCTCTCTCCAAAGAAGCACCTATGTTCAGCTCTATGGAATCTCTATTGTATCGCTTTGCTCCAAAGTAAGCGATGCCCCTAAGGTAGAAACAAAATGAAAGTCTGTATATCTTAAACAGATCGCAAAGTTCAGCACAGTGACTTGACATACCACTGATCTTACTTTCTATATAACGCGACATCACATGTGCCAGTCACAACAAAACAATGTACAACAATTTCACGACCAGAAACAAACACCAAGTCAGAATATTTAAACACAATTTAAAAAAAAAAAACGTGCACTGCTTCAAAAATTGTATTTTTAAAGTCAGCAAAAATAAATTAAAGATAATTCAATTAATATATTTGTTAAACTTTAACCTCGGAAATTGTTATAGATTTTACAGCTGTGTTCACAATAACACTGTAGGCATACATTTTGTTCTAATCATGAAACGACTTGCAGCATGTATTTTTGGAAAGGTTATATCCCTTTAATTAAAGAAATAGGAATTATTATCTCCCATATTGTGATTATTTAACTTTCTTTCGGTCTAATTATACAGATGTCAGGTAAACCTCGTGGTTAGTCTAACATAAACACAACATATCAACATTGTAAGGGGAATTTTTTTTAAAATCAGGAAACTGTCGACATTAAGTCGGTACTACCTTGTAAGAGGGAAGGTTTCTATCTCTCTCATCAGCTTCTTCTTCTGCAATCATGACGTCATTCATACTAGGACTCCGGCCCCTCCTATGAAGGCAGCTATCTGTTTAAGTGATTAGGTTGACTCATATAGTTTCTCTTCTAGGGAGGTGGGTGTGGACCACATTGCTCTTCTCAGGTCTGTGTACTGGGAGCAATCCTGTAGAACATGTTTTGTTGTCACGTTATCCAGTGTGCAGTGGCATTGGCTGGTAATTCCTATTTTGAGTTTGGTGAACATGTGGTTTCTCATTCTTTTGTGGCCAGTGCGTAGACGAAGTATGATGACTTGATCCCTCCTTGATAGTTGGAGGTATCCATCCCTCTCGTTATACTTTGGGTGTTTTTGTTTCCATTTTTCATGATACTGGCCTTTGATGATGGATTTTGCTTCATCGTAACTGACCAGATGGTTCTCTTGTGGTCATCTCCCTCCTTCCTTAACTAGTTTGTCTACACGTTCATTTCAGTGTATATTACAGTGTGATGGTATCCACTGGATGACCACTCTCTGGAAGTTATTGCACAGTTGGTCTAGGGTTGTTCTCAAGTCATCTGGCTCACTGTTTCTGGGGGGTTTTTAGAGCTGTTAGGACTGACAGTGCATCAGTCAGTATCATCAGTTTCTTGTGCACGTTATTTTTGTGTTGGATAGCCAGTTTTGCGGAGTTTTGATGACTTAAGTTTCTGCTTTATAGTTGTTTGAGAATTCCCCAGTAGCTATTGACTTGGTGATCTCTTCCTGGTTATTCAGCCTCAAGAACACACCTCCTCCTACATTTCTGGTGGAGTTTGTAGCAGAACCATCTGTGTATATGTGTGACCAGGAGTCCTGTAGGTAGTTGCTGTTTGTATGTTTTTCTGCTATATGTTTTCTCTCTGTATCTGTTTGGGTACCTTTTTTCATGATTCCTATTATGTCTTAGGGAGCCGCGATAGCTCAGTGGTTAGTGAACTGGACTACAAAGTACAAGGGGTAGGGTTCGATCCCAATCGACGGCTTCCGGGTTCACATAGTCTTTAATGGGTACCGGATTTTTTTCTGGGAAAGTGAAGCGGCACGGGCATAATACCGACCACATTACCCCAAAAATCATGTGCCGAAGGCCTGTAAAGTTTATGGTCACTAAACACCATATTCCCTATACGCCACTTGGCGTGACGGGGGTACTTTACTTTTACTTTACTTTACTATTATGACTTTCTTAAGTTCTGGTATTTTGTGTTTCCAATGAGGAGTCATATCAGATGGGCTTATTGGTTTCGGCATTGTTTGGGACAGTACTGAGTCACTAGTTGCCGGCATTGTTTGGGACAGTACTGAGTCACTAGTTGCCGGCATTGTTTGGGACAGTATTGAGTCACTAGTTGCCGGCATTGTTTGTGACAGTACTGGGTCACTAGTTGCCGGCATTGTTTGTGACAGTACTGGGTCACTAGTTGCCGGCATTGTTTGGGACAGTACTGAGTCACTAGTTGTCAGTTCTTTGGAGATAGCAGCGAAGTTGCTCCTCTTTAGTCTTCCTTTTCCGAAACCAGTTATTCTTTGGTGCATGGGGTGGCTAGGGAACCTTTAATATTTCTCCGCTTGTTGCATTACTTTAGTTTTCCGTCTGTCTTCTAAGGGTTGTAAACCTGTTACTGTTTCTAGTCTCGATAGGTGTAGATTTCATAGCACCAGTGATGATACGGGCAGCCTGGTTTTGTGTTATGTCAATTTTGCTAAGCTGTGATTTGGAAGCTGTAGCCCTGGCTGTGACTCCATACTCTAGGACTGGTCTTACTCTTCCTACGTATAGTCGTTTCAAGATATTGCTGTCTGCTCCCCAGTCCGTTCCTGTCAATTTCTTCATAATATCTGCTCGTTTTCTGGCTCTTTTGTTTGCTTTGTCTGATTTATCCATGTCATTCTGCGATCCATGGTGACGCCAAGATATGTTGGGTTTTGGTCAAAAGGAAGTGTATGGTCTTTTGTCTTCAATTTTGAGGAGAGTGTGTTTCTTGACAGGCTGAAAATTGTGTATGTAGTTTTTTTTCGTTTTTGGTAGTAACCAGGTGTCAATTTGTCAAGTTTTCCTAGGACATCTTGCATTCTGGAGCTTCTTCACGTTCCCATATCGCCAGGTCATCTGCGTACATTGCTGAGTGTATTCTGGGTGAAATGTCATTTACGATGTCATTTATGGAGATTAAAAATAGTGTTGGAGATAGGACTCCGCCTTGTGGGACACCTTGTTCGATTCTGGCTTTCTTACTTAGTTGTCCATGTTCTTGTACTCTGACCGTTCTGTCTTGTAGGTACTGAGATATCCAATTTAATAAACGGCCTTGGATGCCAAGACTGAGAAGCTTGTTCTTTAATCCTTCACGCCATACTCTATCAAAAGCCTTCTCCGTGTCGACCCACACTGTCAGTGTGAGTTTCGTAACTTGTAGAGCATCTTCTATTTCCTGTGCGATGTAGGAAATCAGATCTTCAGTTGATCTGTGTTGCCGGAAACCGCTTTGTTGCGGTACGATTTGTTGTTTCTACTCCAAATGCCACATGAGTCTTCTTGTTATCGCCTGAATACCTCGACAAGAAGTATGGAATGTCACCAAACTTGAGTTCAACAACTATTTCTTTGATTATGTTTAAATTAGCGCCCAATAATGTTCACAAAAAAAGCAATTTCTGGTTGATTTCTTTACGTGCTTGATGCCTTAATGTCAATGCCATGAGGAATATACAAACATGCAAATAAAAAAAAAAAACAAACAGGGCAAAAACTAAGAATAGCAAAATGTTATATCTTCTCAAATTTCCTGTATGATGCAAAGACTTGGACATAGACAAAAACAGAAAATTGACGCCCTTGAAATGTGGATTTATAATTCTTGGTAGTCACTTAGAACTGTAGAGAGATGTCCATTGTTGGTAGTTACTTAGAGCTGTAGAGAGCTGTCAATTGTTGGTAGTTACTTAGAGCTGTAGAGAGCTGTCAATTGTTGGTAGTTACTTAGAGCTGTAGAGAGCTGTCAATTGTTGGTAGTCACTTAGAGCTGTAGAGAGATGTCAATTGTTGGTAGTTACTTAGGACTGTAGAGAGATGTTAATTGTTGGTAGTTACTTAGAACTGTAGAGAGATGTCAATTGTTGGTAGTTACTTAGAGCTGTAGAGAGATGTCCATTGTTGGTAGTTACTTAGGACTGTAGAGAGATGTCCATTGTTGGTAGTTACTTAGAGCTGTAGAGAGATGTCAATTGTTGGTAGTCACTTAGAACTGTAGAGAGATGTCAATTGTTGGTAGTTACTTAGAACTGTAGAGAGATGTCAATTGCTGGTAGTTACTTAAAGCTGTAGAGAGATGTCAATTGCTGGTAGTTACTTAAAGCTGTAGAGAGATGTCAATTGCTGGTAGTCACTTAAAGCTGTAGAGAGATGTCAATTGTTGGTAGTCACTTAAAGCTGTAGAGAGATGTCCATTGTTGGTAGTCACTTAAAGCTGTAGAGAGATGTCAATTGTTGGTAGTCACTTAAAGCTGTAGAGAGATGTCAATTGTTGGTAGTCACTTAGAACTGTAGAGAGATGTCAATTGTTGGTAGTCACTTAAAGCTGTAGAGAGATGTTAATTGTTTTGGTAGTTACTTAGAGCTGTAGAGAGATGTCCTTTGTTGGTAGTCACTTAGAGCTGTAGAGAGATGTTAATTGTTGGTAGTCACTTAGAACTGTAGAGAGATGTCAATTGTTGGTAGTTACTTAAAGCTGTAGAGAGATGTCAATTGTTGGTATTCACTTAAAGCTGTAGAGAGATGTCAATTGTTGGTAGTCACTTAAAGCTGTAGAGTGATGTCAATTAATATTTGTCTCCACTTGGTGTAGTAATCTTAAACTCTGTGTGTGTGTGTGTGTACGTGTGTGTGTATTTGTGTGTGTGTGTGTATTTTTTGTGTGTGTGTGTGTGTGTGTGTAATTATGTTTGTCTAATTATTTATGTCTAATTATGTTTGTCTAATTATGTTTGTCTAATTATGTTTCTCTAATTATGATTCTCTAATTGCTTGCCTAATTGTTTGTCTAAATATGTTTCTCTAATTATATTTCTCTAATCTCGAGTGTTGTTCAATCATTTTTAAAGTTCAAATGATTGAAACAACGTTGCATAATTATAAGGAGAAGTAATATTTTGGTTATTTTTATTTATTGGAGAAAACTTTTTTAATAAATAACAGTATGGTACTTCCGGTCAATATGGCAGATAGGCGGCAAGAACCATTGAGGTTCAGTTTTAAAAGTGTTCTTTGTTGCAGTTTCCTCATATTCCAAGTCCAAATCTATTTTCCACACATTTTTCTGTCACTCCCTCCTGTCCATTGTCACTGAATCAACAAAGTCGCGGTTCTCAACTTACACAACTCGAGACCACATATTGTGCTGGTGAGTCCCCGAGCATCAACTCCTTGTATTTCACCCCTCTCCTGTTCCTAATGCCAGCTCCAACCACAAACAACATGTCACGTTGGCGGTTACCCTAGAACTTAAGGGTGAAACTATTCGAAGACTAACATCACTGCACCACAAAGATTATCGCATTCTAGGATGACAGACACTGGACACTTACACGAAGACAGTAAATGTGTCCTCCGGTAACTCAATACGTCAGAGGCGAGCTCATTCTCGGAAATATTTCACTTCAGTAAACGCGTTGTCAGCATGCTAGTTAATGTTAATTATGTTGTTTACTCTACATGTTTACACAAACAAAAACTAAACGTCTAGGCATTGTTATTTCTTGTATTTTTTTAAGGTTACCAAATTATTGATGAATGTAACATTTTCAAATTATTATCATCAACATCATCATCAAGTACCATGTCTGCTGGTCCAGGTGATCATGTCTCTCCACAACTTTCGATCTCGGCAGTTTTTTCTGTTGTTGACCTTATGCTAAGTCATTCTCTTAAGCTGTCTGCTATCTTTTCTCTTTGCTTTTCTCTATTTCGTCTTCACTCAACTGAAGAATGTTCAACGTTCCCTGGACAGCTAAAAAGAGCAGCAAGGAAATTCTCAAAGAGGCCAACACAAAAAGGGAGCTCCTAAGAAACATCAGAAAGAAGCAATCGACATTTTTTGGTCACACCATGAGAAGAGGAAAGTTGGGTTATTTGGTTACAACTGGCAAAATAAAAGGAAAGAGAGACCGCGAACGGCAAAGAGGAGAAAATACTGGATAGCTTGGTTTCATGGAATGAAAAATAGTCAACAACAGAATTGATACGATGCACTGTAGATAGAAGATTGTGAAAGGACATGATCGCCTTCGCCAACTAGTATGACACATGATGATGGTGATAATTAGCAACAATTCTCCTATTGTGTCGTCACCACATCGAAGTTAGACAACCTTATTGCGTCATTACACACACTCTCACTCACCATCTCTCCCTCGCTCTCTCTTACTTTCTCTTGCCTTTATAGTAGGTATGTTCTTTCACCATATCTCTCTCTCTCTCTCTCTCTCTCTCTTCTATCAGTCCACTTTTGATTTGCCTCCCTCTATCCCATTTACCATATATGTCCCCTCAGGTATGGCTATCAGTACAACATTATGTCACTTTATATGACCGAAAAATGTATCTTTTTTGCATTAAAAATATTTACATCATGGGGGGGGGGGGGGGTGTGTGTCTGCCTGGAGAACATCAAGGACTGGAGAATAAAGGCCGCTTGTTCAGTGCAGTCACTGCGAGGTGTTTGGGTCTTAGCTTTTATTTCAGCCCCGATAGAAACAAATGGTTCACACTGTCATGATTCGAAGCCACGTTTCTCTGGTTTGGAGCCCAACGAGTTATCGACTCGGCCACTCTCTCACCTTTTTTGTCTTGTTTCAAGTGTATTAAGTAATATAAGTTGTATGTAAAGTGTATTAAATAGTTCCAACCTATATGTCAATTATATTAAATAGTTCCAATCTATAAGTCAATTGTTTTAAATAGATCTTCCTATATGTCAATTGTATTAAAGTAATTCTTCCCTATGTGTCAACTGTATTAATTAGTTCCTCCCTATATGTCAATTGTTTTAAAACCCCGTTATTTCTTCCCTCTCTTTTATTTATACAAAATTAATTCAATTTTAGAGAAACCATTGCTAGAAAGGATAGAAGGTAGACATGTCTCACAGTATTACTGTCAGTGGCGTGTAGCGTCTACGCTTTTGATGGGCACATCTTCAGTGAACTCTCCCGGGTGTCCTTTCTTCCCTTATCACTGATTATTTTCTTCTCACATATTCTTTCCTTAGCAAAAAACCATTTAGACACATTTCTATCCGCTGATTAGAAGGTAGGACAGGGTCCGTAGCCTGATAGTCTGCACGAACGGTGATACCATTATCACTTCATTAATCTGTCGCTTTTGATATTTTGTTGTAATTTAATGTGAACAACGAAAAGAAAACAAACAAAAATACAAGTTACAAAACAAAATAACAAAAAAAATAGAAAAGTAAAGAGAGAGAGAGAGAGAAAGAGAGAGAGAGAGAGCAAGAAGTAAAGCGCTATTGAAAGAAATATCATCATCATCATCATTGAGTGCTGTCTCCGCATCGTAGTTTGGCTACCATGGAGCGCCATTCAGCTGTCTCTTATTTTGATAATATATGTTGTCATAGGCTGACTTGTCCATCTTTTGGTGTTACTCGTCCATGTTAGTTTTGGTCTACCTCTACTTTTTTAACCTTGTATTTTCCCTTCCGAGATTACTTTTAGTAGGCTGGTGTGTCTTTTAACATGCCCCAACAAATCTCATTTGTCTTTTTTGAATTAGAGAACGATAGATAATTAGAAGAAAGATGGAAAGAAAAAAAATATTTAATGAGATAGCAACATTTGAAATTAGAAGTATTTACTAAGCATAATTACAACATGGGAGCCGCGATAGCTCAGTGGTTAGTGAAACCGACTACAAAGGACAAGAGGTGGGGTTCGAACCTGACCAACGGCTTTCGGGTTCACCCAGCCTTAAATGGGTACTGGATTCTTTCTGTGATAGTAAAGCGGCACGGGCATAATACCGACCACATTACCCCAAAAATCATGCGCTGAAGGTGTGTAAAATTTATGGTCACTAACACCATATATAGTATGAAAATTAACACAGCAAAAACAGAGGCTATAAGAATAAGCAAATTAAGACACCCATTAAACATCAAGATCAAAGACAAAGTTATAAAACAAGTAGAGGAATTCAAGTATTTAGGCGCAATGTTCACAGAAGATGGAAAACTAGACAGAGAAATTGACATGAGAATACAAAAAGCAAATGCTGTCACATACCAGCTTTCACCATTGCTAAGACATCCAAACATTTCTATGCCAGCTAAACAACAAATGATAAATAGCATCTTCATACCAACTTTGTGCTATGAAAGTCAAACATGGACCCTTTCTAAATCACATTTAAGAAAGATCAATACATGTGAGATGCGATGCTTGAGAAAAGTAACAAACAACACAAGAAGAGATAGAATACCAAATGAAACCATAAGAAAATGGTAGGAACAAAACCCTGCCAAGAATATATAGAACAACAAACAACTTAAATGGTTTGGCCACCTGGTCAGAATGAATCCTCACCAATCACCATCAAGGGCGTTCTTCTCAAGAATGCATGGAAAAAGACCAAGAGGAAAACCCAGAAGAAGATGGATAGATGCAGTGACAGAGACATGTAACAACAAAGGAAAATCACTAATTCAGACAGTTCGAGCAGCTCAAGAACGACAAATGATATAAACCACGACACCTTTTAGGTATCAGTGAAAGAGAAAAGAAGAAGAAGAAGAACACCATATTCCCTATACGCCACTTGGCGTAACGGGCGGTTCTTGACTTACTTTTATAATGGCAACATATGTGTGCGTGCGTGTGTGTGTGTGCGCGCGTGTGCGTGTGTGTGTCACTTCTTATCATCAAACACCGCAGATCACATTTAGAATAGCACCTTCCACACCACAGGCTACTGAAGCATATGTTTGCTTAAACAATCAATCACAATTATAAAACAAATATTTGCTCATTTGAAAGTAAAGAAATCAAATTGTTACATCTTCAAACATTTACTCCCCCGAAGATCTAGACTTTTCTATGAAAACTCCAGATCGGAACATTTCAATCAACTAACCACCAGTTTTCTAAACAATCTAATGATGCACATAAACAAATAAATAAACTTTCTGAAGCATGAAAAAGCCATCTTCCAAATTGAAATATTTCTGAACATCCAATCGTCACGTCTACAAGTCTAGACTCTTCTAAACCAACAAATAACAAGTCAAGATAGTTAGACTCTTCTAAACCAACAAACACCAAGTCAAGATAGTTAAACTCTTCTAAACCAACAAACACCAAGTCAAGATAGTTAGACTCTTCTAAACCAACAAACACCAAGTCAAGATAGTTAGACTCTTCTAAACCAACAAACACCAAGTCAAAATAGTTAAACACTTCTAAACCAACAAACACCAAGTCAAGATAGTTAGACTCTTCTAAACCAACAAACACCAAGTCAAGATAGTTAAACTCTTCTAAACCAACAAACACCAAGTGGTGATAGTTAAATTCTTCTAAACCAACAAACACCAAGTGGTGATAGTTAAACTCTTTTAAACCAACAAACACCAAATTAAGATAGTTAAATTCTTTTAAACCAACAAACACCAAATTAAGATAGTTAAACTCTTTTAAACCAACAAACACCAAATTAAGATAGTTAAACTCTTTTAAACCAACAAACACCAAATTAAGATAGTTATACTCTTTTAAATCAACAAACAACAAATTAAGATAGTTAAACTCTTTTAAACCAACAAACACCAAATCAAGATAGTTAAACTCTTCTAGACCAACAAACACCAAGTCAAGATAGTTAAACTCTTCTAGACCAACAAACACCAAAGCAAGATAGTTAAACTCTTCTAGACCAACAAACACCAAAGCAAGATAATTAAACTCTTCTAGACCAACAAACACCAAGTCAAGATAGTTTAACTCTTCTAAACCAACAAACACCAAGTCAAGATAGTTAAACTCGTCTAAACCAACAAACACCAAGTGGTGATAGTTAAATTCTTCTAAACCAACAAACACCAAGTGGTGATAGTTAAAATCTTTTAAACCAACAAACACCAAATTAAGATAGTTAAACTCTTTTAAACCAAAAAACACCAAATTAAGATAGTTAAACTCTTTTAAACCAACAAACACCAAATTAAGATAGTTAAACTCTTTTAATCCAACAAACACCAAATTAAGATAGTTAAACTATTTTAAACCAACAAACACCAAATCATGATAGTTAAACTCTTCTAGACCAACAAACACCAAGTCACGATAGTTAAACTCTTCTAAACCAACAAACACCAAGTCAAGATAGTTAAACTCTTCTAGACCAACAAACACCAAGTGGTGATAGTTAAACACTTCACAACACTAAGTCATTACAGTGCAATGTATAAACCGTCTACAATACCCATTCACCAGACTGTAACACTTGAGCTCATCTAAAGACTAAATCCTCACATGGCAGTATTTGAACTTTTCTCATTTATTTTTTAAACTCTTTCAAACATCTAGTTACCACAGCGTAATATTTAAACTCTTTCAAACATCTAGTTACCACAGTGTAATATTTAAACTCTTTCAAACATCTAGTTACCACAATACATAATTTAAATTCTTTCAGAAATAATGTTATTGAGTTATTGAGTTATTGAGTTATTGAGTTATTAGCGGGTCATCATCATTGCACTCCGAACATGTCCATAGGGACTCAGATCACCTCCTCAGAAAGTCTCGAAGTGTCCAGCAACTGACAACTCCAGTTTTGTGTTGGTTGATAAGTCTTCTTACACGCACACTAAGTTTCTCGTTTCTGGTTATGCCCATCTTAACTCACATCTCTTTCATCCGAAGGGGTGACGTGGACTCATGGTTGTCGAAGTCCTGTGTCCTTCCAACTTCCCGGTGGTCTTTGATGATGTCCGCCCGATCCATTTGTTGACCGTCCTCAACAAGAGCGCAGCTAGCCAACCTGTCCGCTCTTTCATTTCCCCGTACTCCAGCATGTCCTGGCGCGTAGACAAAGGTGAACTTACGTATTTTTGACTTCTGCAACGCTATAATGTTTAAACTTTTTAAAACATTAATTACCACAGTGCAATGTTTCAACTTTTTACAACATCATTTACCACAGTGCAATGTTTCAACTTTTTAAAACATCAATTACCACAGTGCAATGTTTCAACTTTTTAAAACACCAATTACCACAGTGCAATGTTTAAACTTTTTAAAACACCAATTACCACAGTGCAATGTTTAAACTTTTTAAAACACCAATTACCACAGTGCAATGTCTAAACTTTTTAAAACACCAATTACCACAGTGCAATGTTTAAAGTTTTTATAACATGAAAAAAGCCCCACAAACATTCAATCATCACTCGCTCCCTGTGCTACAAGCAACGAACAACAATCATGCCCATCGTGTCCATTAACCTGACTCGAAACATCAACAAATTACCTCCCTTTGTACCCCACCGCTTGTTAATTGTTACTGTGCTTGTATGGCAATTGCAGATTTCATTTGCGCAATTAAATAAAAAAAAACACATATAATTAAAACGACACGACATAGTTCCCAATAATTTAACAACTCAATTGTCCTCCATTGATCAGCCATCGCCCACATTTACTGCTTCTGATCTTGACTGTGTCTGTCCATAGTGGGAGTGGAGACAACAACGAAATAGATGTCAATCATTGCTAATTGTTGGGGATTCAGGCACTGCTCTGCAACTAGGTTCAAAGCTATCAGATAATCATAACTGATGGTTCGTGCCAGAATCGGTGAACCAGAACTATCCAGATCTTACTCCACTTCTTCGCGGTGCCTCTAGTAACAGACTAACCAGCCTAGTCAAGACGAGTGAGGAGGGATCGGAAGGCAAGACAGCCCAGCACATTAGAATCACGTGATGAAGTCGGATGTTTTAGGACGAAAAGCGCATTTACCATAGTTTTACTACAAAGTACAACACAATGCATTCACGTCCACTTAACGTCCTAATATGTGCGGATGGCGAGGAAGTCAAATATTTAGTTAATGGGAGAACGTAAGCAAGTTAATTGTTAACAAGTTCTTCTGTCTCCAATGTTGAGATTAACCTTTAACCTGTTGACATTCGCAAACGATCGGACACGAAGACATGGGAGAATGAACCTGATAAAACATTTAAATAGACTTAACATCACAGGGACTCGTTATGAAAGTCAACATCAGCAATACAGAAATCTTGATTATCACAAAGGTGAAATAAAGCATGAAAGTAACGAAGGACGGCAGACAACTAAAACAAGTAGAGGAATTTAAATACCTAGGAAGTCTAGTGACAAACGACAATTCACAAACAGCAAAGATAGACTCAAGATGCAACAAAGCTTGTCAAATCATAGGACAGCTATCACCACTAGTGTCCAACAAGGAAATAACTCGAGTCATAACAGACACTATACAATACAATCTTCATTCCAACGTTGTGCTACCAATGCCAGACCTGGACTCTAGATGCAAGAACAATAAGAAAATAACCTCTACAGAGATGAAATGTGTTAGACGAACGACAGGAACTAGGAATAACACCCTCTGCAAAAAACAAGGAAACAAAGAGATACAATGATGTCGTGATAAGACAGAAAGATCAAAACACAACACAACGATCCTTCAATAAATGTTGCAAGAATAGCAGACTCAAGGGCCGACCACGAAAAAAATGGATTGGTGCAATATTAGAAACTATATGAAACATAACAACATGAGAGACCAACATAAGAACAAAAGATCGAAAATTATATATTTCCTAAATGCTGAAAGACAAATGAGGAAGGACAGAAGAAAAAGAAGTTGAAAATTGATAGCTATAAATGAGCCCACATATCTCTCTATTTTAGACTCTATCTTAGACTCTATCTCAGACTCTATCTCAGACTATATCTTAGACTCTATCTCAGACTTTATCTCAGACTCTATCTCAGACTCTATCTCAGACTCTATCTCAGACTCTATCTCAGACTCTATCTCAGACTCTATCTCAGACTCTATTTCAGACTCTATCTTAGACTCTATCTCAGACTCTATCTCAGACTCTATCTTAGACTCTATCTTAGACTCTATCTTAGACTCTATCTTAGACTCTATCTCAGACTCTATCTTAGACTCTATCTCAGACTCTATCTCAGACTCTATTTCAGACTCTATCTTAGACTATCTCAGACTCTATCTCAGACTCTATCTCAGACTCTATTTCAGACTCTATCTTAGACTCTATCTCAGACTCTATCTTAGACTCTATCTTAGACTCTATCTCAGACTCTATCTCAGACTCTATCTCAGACTCTAACTTAGACTCTATCTTAGACTCTATCTTAGACTCTATCTTAGACTCTATCTCAGACTCTATCTCAGACTCTATCTCAGACTCTATCTTAGACTCTATCTTAGACTCTATCTCAGACTCTATCTTAGACTCTATCTCAGACTCTATCTTAGACTCTATCTCAGACTCTATCTCAGCTTGCAACATCTACAAGAATCATAAAGTACAGTTTCGGCTGGCGTGTGGGATCATGTCACGTCAAATCTTTTCATCTCTTCAGCTTTTATCACTTCTCTAATTGATGTCCATCTAAACTAGGTCTGTTGTTGTTGACGGATTGCCACGAGTTGATGCGGGCATGTTGCCCTTTGACTCATAAAATGTGGCGGGTCGTAATGGCTTTCTTGACATTCCCGGCTCTTACTGGAGAGGTTGGATTTCGTCTGTCCCAGGCTATGCTGGGAAACTACTAGTCCAACACAGAAGTACTGCAATACTGGGTCTTCTATATCAGTAACAGTCACCGCTACAGGGAACACGGCGATCCTAGCTTCTGTTAGCCAGTCTGGTTTGACGCAAACTGTTTCCAGGGGAGACCACGAGGAGGTAGAACTGCTAGGTCTTGGTCGGCTGATGATGCGCCGATACTGCTATTGCGACCACAGGTGGCAGGCGCTTCTGAAACCATGTCTGAAATTGTTTTCTAACCTTTTATTCACCTTTCCCCTGTTAATTAAAACTAAACTCTACCTACCGTAGGCAGATTTTACCATCATTTATAGGACTAAACAATGCATAATGTTTGACATTTTCTGTAATTGATACCGCTAAACTAAAGTTAAGGTAGGCAAACCTTTCTAAAATTGAAACTAAACTATTCCTAGAATAGACACACCTTTCTATAATTGAAACTAAATTAACCTTATAGTAGGCAAACCTTTCGATAATTGAAACTAAACTACTCTTACAGTAGGCAAACCTTTCTATAATTGAAACTAAACTACTCTTGCAGTAGGCGAACCTTTCTATAATTGAAACTAAACTACTCTTGCAGTAGACAAACCTTTCTAAATTTGAAACTAAACTACTTTTGCAGTAGGCAAACCTTTCTATAATTGAAACTGAACTACGCTTACGGTACGGACAATTTTCTAAAATTGAAACTAAATGACGCTTACAGTAGGCCAACCTTTCTAAAATTGAAACTAAATGACGCTTACAGTAGGCCAACCTTTCTAAAATTGAAACTAAATGACGCTTACAGTAGGCCAACCTTTCTAAAATTGAAACTAAATGACGCTTACAGTAGGCAAACCTTTCTAAAATTGAAACTAAATGACGCTTACAGTAGGCCAACCTTTCTAAAATTGAAACTAAATGACGCTTACAGTAGGCCAACCTTTCTAAAATTGAAACTAAATTAACCTTACAGTAGACCAACCTTTCTAAAATTGAAACTAAATGACGCTTACAGTAGGCCAACCTTTCTAAAATTGAAACTAAATGACGCTTACAGTAGGCCAACCTTTCTAAAATTGAAACTAAATGACGCTTACAGTAGGCGAACCTTTCTAAAATTGAAACTAAATGACGCTTACAGTAGGCGATCCTTTCTAAAATTGAAACTAAATGACGCTTACAGTAGGCGAACCTTTCTAAAATTGAAACTAAATTAAGCTTACAGTAGGCGAACCTTTCTAAAATTGAAACTAAATGACGCTTACAGTGGGCGAACCTTTCTAAAATTGAAACTAAATTAAGCTTACAGTAGGCGAACCTTTATAAAATTGAAACTAAATTAAGCTTACGGTAGGCGAACCTTTATAAAATTGAAACTAAATTAAGCTTACAGTAGGCGAACCTTTCTAAAATTGAAACTAAATTAAGCTTACAGTAGGCGAACCTTTCTAAAATTGAAACTAAATTAAGCTTACAGTAGGCGAACCTTTATAAAATTGAAACTAAATTAAGCTTACAATGTTCAAAATATACAAAATCACAAGGAAGAGCAAAAATGTTGGATAATTTCGACAGTGAACTTATCAGAAGTGAAATTCGCAAAATGTTGGGTATGAATGAAACTGTTACAATAAGAAAATTAAAAGTGTCGCTGAAAAAGAACAACAGTATTGAAATATCAAAGTCTACATTATGGAGGAATGTGAGAGCTGCAGGCTTTACATTCAGAAAGTATTCCAATGGACGAAACATCATCTGTGAGAAGCCCCATATCGTAGTCATGAGAAGCAAGTACTTACGTGAAGTAAAAGAGGTGCACAAGCAAGGTTATGATATTGTGTACTTGGATGAAACATGGATCAATGCTCACCACACTAACCAAAGGGAATGGCAGTCATCAGATGGAAATATCAAGAGATTAATACCTAGCAGCAAAGGACAGCGCTTGAAAATTGCTCATGCAGGTAGTCGACAACATAGACTAATACAGAATGCAGAGCTCATTTTTCTTTCAAAATCCATAGACAATCGGGATTATCACTCTGAGATGAATGGTCACATATTTAGACATTGGATTGAAAATTCTGTTCTCCCATACTTAGATCGACCATCTTGCCTAATAATGGACAATGCAGCGTACCACAACATTGTTGCACTTGAAGATAAAGTCCCGACGTCATCCAGCACAAAAGATGCTATTAAGATATGGCTCACAAAGGAGCACATACAATTTAATAACATGTACTTAAAACCTGAATTACTATCTCTAGTAAAGCAAAAACAAAGGACAAAAATTTTTCAAACAGATAAGATTATCCAAGAGCACGGTCATATAAGTTTGAGGCTGCCACCTTACCATGCTCATTTAAATCCAATAGAACTAATCTGGGCAAAATTAAAAGGACAAGTGGCAGATGAAAATACAACATTCAAAATATGCGATGTAAAGACTCTTGCTAATCTCGCTTTATTAAATATAGACAAAGATTATTGGGCTAAATGTGAAGACCACGTCTTAAAACAGGAAGAGGAATATTGGAAAAATGATGGTTTGTGGAATGTTCAACCCCAAACAGTTATTAATCTTTTAGACTCGTCTGATTCAGAATGAAAGTATATAGCCCCCACAATGTTGGCCCCTATATTACCTTAAATTAGTTCAACAAACGGTCCTTATCAGGACCACACAACTATGAAAATTGGACATACAGGTATACCTTGATATTATCGTCCGTCCTCGAACTGAGAAGACAATAATTCTCCTGGTGTTTTGTCTTATTAGGTTATTTCCCCATTACGGCCACGCCTTTACCTAGTGAAAATTAATCATAGACCAGCAACTACGGTAATTTCTATTATTTAGGGGTTCACAATTTACAATTTTGACAAACATCAAAGAAATTCGCCGCTTTAAGAAAACTGCAGCTGCAAGATATTTGTTAAATATACATTTAAAGGGTCTTTTGCATTCTAATAACATTTGGAAAATTTCAACAGTTTTTAACAAACGGTTACTGAGTAATAGCGTTTTGAAGTTGGGCACGTGATTTGAAACGAGTTATAAATTACACTTACAGTAGGCGAACCTTTCTAAAATTGAAACTAAATGACGCTTACAGTAGGCGAACCTTTCTAAAATTGAAACTAAATTAAGCTTACAGTAGGCGAACCTTTCTAAAATTGAAACTAAATTAAGCTTACAGTAGGCGAACCTTTCTAAAATTGAAACTAAATTAAGCTTACAGTAGGCGAACCTTTCTAAAATTGAAACTAAATTACGCTTACAGTAGGCGAACATTTCTAAAATTGAAACTAAATTAAGCTTACAGTAGGCACACCTTTCTAAAATTGAAACTAAATTACGCTTACAGTAGGCGATTGTATCAATAACTAATACAACTAAACTATTGCGACATGCTCAATCTCTTGTTCAGTTAATACTAAACTATAGCGACATGCTCAATCCCTTGTTCAGTTAATACTAAACTATAGCGACATGCTCAATCCTTTGTTCAGTTAATACTAAACTATTTCCACAGTGAGAAAACTTTCGGCAGGTAATGATAAACTCTGTCTGCAGAAAGAAAACCATTGGAAGAATCTGAGCCATTCTTGTACCCGACGGCAAGGATTTCAATGCTCGAGTCTTTCTTTACAAATTTACGAACCCAGGAACTGTCATGTGACCCCCTCAGAACAGAGCAGCATCAATATTTGTAGTGACACGGCTGTATGCCTGATAAGCTTCTCTGTCTGCCCGTGATAAATCCGGAATATTTGATATGATCTACGAGCAGCGAATCTACTCCAGTCTTTGTCTGACTTACAAGATCTGGCTTATGAAAGAACCGATTCTTTCTGAAGCCGACGGCAGGTCCAGACATTACTAAATCTAATACATCTGCTGGTCTATACATTGGTCCAGTTTTTTGGACCTTACATATATTTTGACTTGTAGCCCATGGATAACTTTAACATATATTTCCATTTTTGGTGTAAAAAGTGTGGAAACATCAATATCTGATTTATTTTAAACAAACAACTTTTGCCCACATGCGACTCACGGCTGTTTGCTTTCATCTCAAAGTGCCATTTTAGTTACATATCTGGAAAATGTTTCAGCCTTTTATTGGTTGAAGATGTTCTGCGACGACTACATTCCTCTCTTTCCGAAATCTGTTATGATATAGGAGGGGTTTTAATTGCGGAACGCACACATAATAATATTTATAGATGAAGTCAATATTTAATTGTGAATTATATTTTGGTTAGGGACCTATGTGGCAGAATGGGTAATATGCGAGTGGGTAATATGCGAGTGGGTAGTGTGGGAGTGGGTAGTGTGCAAGTGGGTAATATGCGAGTGTGTAATATGCGAGTGGATAGTATGCGAGTGTGTAATATGCGAGTGGGTAGTATGCGAGTGGATAGTATGCGAGTGTGTAATATGCGAGTGGATAGTATGCGAGTGGGTAGTATGCGAGTGGGTAGTGTGCGAGTGGATAGTATGCGAGTGGGTAGTGTGCGAGTGGATAGTATGCGAGTGGGTAGTATGCGAGTGTGTAATATGCGAGTGGATAGTATGCGAGTGGGTAGTATGCGAGTGGGTAGTGTGCGAGTGGATAGTATGCGAGTGGGTAGTGTGCGAGTGGATAGTATGCGAGTGGGTAGTATGCGAGTGGGTAGTATGCGAGTGGGTAGTATGCAAGTGGGTAGTATGCAAGTGGGTAGTATGCGAGTGGGTAGTATGCAAGTGGGTAGTATGCGAGTGGGTAGTGTGCAAGTGGGTAGTATGCGAGTGGGTAGTATGCGAGTGGGTAGTATGCGAGTGGGTAGTATGCAAGTGGGTAGTATGCGAGTGGGTAGTGTGCAAGTGGGTAATATGCGAGTGTGTAATATGCGAGTGGATAGTATGCGAGTGTGTAATATGCGAGTGGGTAGTATGCGAGTGGATAGTATGCGAGTGTGTAATATGCGAGTGGATAGTATGCGAGTGGGTAGTATGCGAGTGGGTAGTGTGCGAGTGGGTAGTGTGCAAGTGGGTAATATGCGAGTGTGTAATATGCGAGTGGATAGTATGCGAGTGTGTAATATGCGAGTGGGTAGTATGCGAGTGGATAGTATGCGAGTGTGTAATATGCGAGTGGATAGTATGCGAGTGGGTAGTGTGCGAGTGGATAGTATGCGAGTGGATAGTATTCGAGTGGGTAGTATGCGAGTGGGTAGTATGCAAGTGGGTAGTATGCGAGTGGATAATATGCGAGTGTGTAATATGCGAGTGGGTAGTATGCGAGTGTGTAGTATGCGAGTGGGTAGTATGCGAGTGGATAATATGCGAGTGTATAGTATGCGAGTGTGTAGTATGCGAGTGGATAGTATGCGAGTGGGTAGTATGCGATTGGGTAATATGCGAGTGAGTAGTATGCGAGTGTGTAATATGCGAGTGGATAGTATGCGAGTGGGTAATATGCGAGTGGGTAATATGCGAATGGGTAATATGCGAGTGGGTAGTATGCGAGTGTGTAGTATGCGAGTGGGTAGTATGCGAGTGGGTAGTATGCGAGTGGATAATATGCGAGTGTGTAATATGCGAGTGGGTAGTATGCGAGTGGGTAATATGCGAGTGGGTAATATGCGAATGGGTAATATGCGAATGGGTAGTATGCGAATGGGTAGTATGCGAGTGGGTAGTATGCGAGTGTGTAGTATGCGAGGGGTAGTATGCTAGTGGGTAGTGTGCGAGTGGGTAATATGCGAGTGGGTAATATGCGAGTGGGTAGTATGCGAGTGGGTAGTGTGCGAGTGGGTAGTATGCGAGTGTGTAATATGCGAGTGGGTAGTATGCGAGTGTGTAATATGCGAGTGGGTAGTATGCGAGTGGGTAGTATGCGAGTGGGTAGTATGCGAGTGGGTAGTATGCGAGTTGGTAGTATGCGAGTGGGTAGTATGCGAGTGTGTAATATGCGAGTGGGTAGTATGCGAGTGGGTAGTATGCGAGTGGGTAATATGGGATTGGGTAGTATGCGAGTGGGTAATATGCGAGTGGGTAGTATGCGAGTGTGTAATATGCGAGTGGATAATATGCGAGTGGGTAGTATGCGAGTGGGTAGTATGCGAGTGGTTAATATGCGAGTGGGTAGTATGCGAGTGGGTAATATGCGAGTGGGTAATATGCGAATGGGTAATATGCGAGTGGGTAGTATGACGGTGGTTAATATGCGAGTGGGTAATATGCAAATGGGTAATATGCGAGTGGGTAGTATGCGAGTGGGTAATATGCGAGTGGGTAGTATGCGAGTGGGTAATATGCGAGTGGGTAGTTTGCGAGTGGGTAATATTCGAGTGGGTAGTATGCGAATGGGTAGTATGCGAGTGTATCAAATGTGATTACAATGTAATAATCTATTTGGGGACAATAGAATGTAAATGGAGAGAACCATCAAGAACCAACGCGAGTTGTGAGTTCGAGGTCTCGCGTGAAAGAGCGTGAGAATCGAGCCTGATCTGAGTTAAGAAAATCTCGTGGCTATGAAGAGTGCTCGGACACACAAGTAGCGATTGGAATCCGAGATTGAGGGTGTGACGAGGTTGGTTTTGATTGGTCGGGACGAGGAGTAATAAATGTTTTGCGCGAGAAG
The DNA here is from genome assembly GCA_032433765.1 of Megaustenia siamemsis. Lineage (NCBI taxonomy): Eukaryota > Metazoa > Mollusca > Gastropoda > Stylommatophora > Ariophantidae > Megaustenia > Megaustenia siamemsis. Next base: position 5,186,288 of record JAVIAB010000088.1, read on the forward strand.
AACAGAGGAAGTTACCTATAGTCCAAGGGACGTGTTAGGTCCACGCCAGTAGGGCTTGGGGTCTTTTAGTTTAGGGGCAGAGCGAATACCCTATTAGTTGAGGTGTAGATCATTCATTCTCAGGACTTGTAAAGGATAGAATGACGTGGTAATTATGATATGCTGTAGTTAGGAGTTCATCATCATCATGTGCCATACCGGTTGGCGTAGGCAATCTTGTCCTTCCACAATGTTCTATCTACAGTGCATCGTATCAGTTCTGTTGTTGACTGTTTTCTATGCCATGACACCAAGCTATCCAATATTTTCTCTCTTTGTCGTCCGCGGTTTATCTTTCCTTTTATTTTGCCTGTTGTAACCAAGTATTCCAACTTTCTTCTTCTCATAATGTGACCGGAAAATGTTGATTGTTTCTTTCTGATATTTTTTAGGAGCTACCTTTTTCTGTTGGCCTTTTTGAGAATTTCCTCATTGGTGTTTCTAGCTGTCCAGGGAACTTTCAACTTTTTTTGAGAACTCCCACCTCTGTGTCCTCTAATCGTCTTTTCATTATATAGTCTACTATCCATGCTTCGCTTCCATAGGTCAGAATTGGTTCTATATAGCACCGATTAACTCACACTTTCTCGTGTCTATTGACATAGATTTGTTGCATAAGACGTTTATCATTTTCTCAAATGTTATTTTGGCCCGTGCTAGTCTGCTTGTTATTTCTCTGAACGGGAAGGAACAGGACGCCATTAGTCATGTTCCACCAACAACATCTTCAATAGATTTTCAATCTTCAAGTTCTAGAGAGAGCAAGACATGAGAAGCACGCCATTGGTCCTATCTCATCAATCATACATAGTGTTTCATAAATGAGTGTTCCATCAACATCATCTCTTGCAAGTTTCATCATCAACAGCTCTCTGCACGATTTATAGTGAGCGCGAATGATCTCTTACAAGTGGGTAATATGCGAGTGGATAATATGCGAGTGGATAATATGCGAGTGGGTAATATGCGAGTGGATAATATGCGAGTGGGTTATATGCGCCAGTAGTGGTGGTCGTAGATTGAGAGCTGAACTTAAAATTGTCAATGATGACGTTGACGTGGGGGGGGGGGGATGCTAGTAAGTTCAGATCATAACAGAATAAAGGGAGCCGCCATAGCTCAGTGGTTAGTGCACTTGATTACGAAGGACAAGAGGTAGGGTTCGATCCCAATCGACGGCTTCCGGGTTCACCCAGCCTTAAATGGGTACCAGATTTTTCTCTGGGAAAGTGAAGCGGCACGGCCGTAATACCGACCACATTACCCCGAACATCATGTGCTGAAGAAATTTATGGTCACTAACACCATATTCCCTATACGACACTTGGCGTGAGGGGGCTCTTTATTTAACTTTACTTTACCATGATTTTACTTTACTTTACCTTACTTTACCTTACTTTACCTTACTTTACTTTACCATATTTTACCTTACTTTACTTTACCTTACTTTACCTTACTTTACTTTACCTTACTTTACCTTACTTTACCTTACTTTACCTTACTTTACCTTACTTTACTTTACCTTACTTTACCTTACCTTACTTTACCTTACTTTACCTTACTTTACCTTACTTTACCTTACTTTACCTTACTTTACCTTACTTTACCTTACTTTACTTTACCTTACTTTACCTTACTTTACCTTACTTTACTTTACCTTACTTTACCTTACTTTACCTTACTTTACCTTACTTTACCTTACTTTACTTTACCTTACTTTACCTTACTTTACTTTACCTTACTTTACCTTACTTTACTTTATCTTACTTTACCTTACTTTACCTTACTTTACCTTACTTTACCTTACTTTACCTTACTTTACTTTACTTTACCTTACTTTACCTTACTTTACTTTACTTTATCTTACTTTACCTTACCTTACCTTACCTTACTTTACCTTACTTTACCTTACTTTACTTTACCTTACTTTACCTTACTTTACCTTACTTTACTTTACCTTACTTTACCTTACTTTATCTTACTTTACCTTAATTTACCTTACTTTACTTTACCTTACTTTACCTTACTTTACCTTACCTTACTTTACCTTACTTTACTTTACTTTACTTTACTTTACTTTACTTTACTTTACTTTACTTTACCTTACTTTACTTTACTTTACTTTACCTTACTTTACCTTACTTTACCTTACTTTACCTTACTTTACTTTACTTTACTTTACTTTACTTTACTTTACTTTACCTTACTTTACTTTACTTTACTTTACCTTACTTTACTTTACTTTACCTTACCTTACTTTACTTTACCTTACTTTACCTTACTTTACCTTACTTTACTTTACTTTACTTTACTTTACCTTACTTTACTTTAACTTACTTTACCTTACTTTACTTTACTTTACCTTACCTTACCTTACTTTACTTTACTTTACTTTACCTTACTTTACTCTACCTTACTTTACCTTACTTTACTTTACTTTACCTTACTTTACCTTACTTTACTTTACCTTTACTTTACTTTACTTTACTTTACTTTACTTTACTTTACTTTACTTTACCTTACTTTACTTTACCTTACTTTACCTTACTTTACTTTACCTTACTTTACTTTACCTTACTTTAGCTTACTTTACCTTACTTTACCTTACTTTACCTTACTTTACCTTACTTTACTTTACTTTACCTTACTTTACCTTACTTTACTTTACCTTACTTTACCTTACTTTACTTTACCTTACTTTACCTTACTTTACCTTACTTTACTTTACCTTACTTTACCTTACTTTACTTTACCTTACTTTACCTTACTTTACCTTACTTTACCTTACTTTACCTTACTTTACCTTACTTTACCTTACTTTACTTTACCTTACTTTACCTTACTTTACCTTACTTTACTTTACCTTACTTTACCTTACTTTACTTTACCTTACTTTACCTTACTTTACCTTACTTTACTTTACCTTACTTTACCTTACTTTACCTTACTTTACCTTACTTTACCTTACTTTACCTTACTTTACCTTACCTTACTTTACCTTACTTTACCTTACTTTACTTTACCTTACCTTACTTTACCTTACTTTACCTTACTTTACCTTACTTTACCTTGCTTTACCTTACTTTACCTTACTTTACCTTACTTTACCTTACTTTACTTTACCTTACTTTACCTTACTTTACCTTACTTTACCTTACTTTACTTTACCTTACTTTACCTTACTTTACCTTACTTTACCTTACTTTACTTTACCTTACTTTACTTTACCTTACTTTACCTTACTTTACTTTACTTTACTTTACCTTACTTTACCTTACTTTACTTTACCTTACTTTACTTTACCTTACTTTACCTTACTTTACCTTACTTTACCTTACTTTACTTTACCTTACTTTACCTTACTTTACCTTACTTTACTTTACCTTACTTTACCTTACTTTACCTTACTTTACTTTACCTTACTTTACTTTACTTTACTTTACTTTACCTTACTTTACCTTACTTTACCTTACTTTACTTTATCTTACTTTACCTTACTTTACCTTACTTTACCTTACTTTACCTTACTTTACTTTACCTTACTTTACTTTACCTTACTTTACCTTACTTTACCTTACTTTACCTTACTTTACTTTACCTTACTTTACCTTACTTTACCTTACTTTACCTTACTTTACCTTACTTTACTTTACCTTACTTTACCTTACTTTACTTTACCTTACTTTACCTTACTTTACCTTACCTTACTTTACCTTACTTTACCTTACTTTACCTTACTTTACTTTACTTTACTTTACTTTACTTTACCTTACTTTACTTTACCTTACTTTACCTTACCTTACTTTACTTTACCTTACTTTACTTTACCTTACTTTGCTTACCTTACTTTACTTACCTTACTTTACTTTTCCTTACTTTACTTACCTTACTTTACTTTACCTTACTTTACCTTACTTTACTTTACCTTACTTTACTTTACCTTACTTTACTTTACCTTACTTTACTTACCTTACTTTACTTTACCTTACTTTACTTTACCTTACTTTACTTACCTTACTTTACTTTACCTTACTTTACTTACCTTACTTTACTTTACTTTACTTTACTTTACTTTACTTTACTTACCTTACTTTACCTTACTTTACTTTACTTTACCTTACTTTACCTTACTTTACCTTACCTTACCTTACTTACTTTACTTTACTTTACTTTACTTTACTTTACTTTACTTTACTTTACCTTACTTTACCTTACTTTACTTTACTTTACTTTACCTTACTTTACCTTACATTACCTTACCTTACTTTACTTTACTTTACTTTACTTTACCGTACTTTACCTTACCTTACTTTACTTTACTTTACCTTACTTTACCTTACTTTACTTTACTTTACTTTACTTTACTTTACCTTACTTTACCTTACTTTACTTTACTTTACTTTACTTTACCTTACCTTACTTTACCTTACCTTACCTTACTTTACCTTACTTTACTTTACTTTACCTTACTTTACCTTACTTTACTTTACTTTACCTTACTTTACCTTACTTTACTTTACTTTACCTTACTTTACCTTACTTTACCTTACTTTACCTTACTTTACCTTACTTTACTTTACCTTACCTTACTTTACTTTACTTTACCTTACTTTACCTTACTTTACTTTACTTTATTTTACTTTACCTTTCTTTACCTTACTTTACCTTACTTTACCTTACTTTACTTTACCTTACTTTACCTTACTTTACTTTACCTTACTTTACCTTGCTTTACTTTACCTTACTTTACCTTACTTTACTTACCTTACTTTACTTTACCTTACTTTACTTTACTTTACTTTACTTTACCTTACTTTACCTTACTTTACTTTACCTTACTTTACTTTACCTTACTTTACCTTACTTTACTTTACCTTACTTTACCTTACTTTACTTACCTTACTTTACTTTACCTTACTTTACTTTACCTTACTTTACCTTACTTTACTTTACCTTACTTTACCTTACTTTACTTTACCTTACTTTACCTTACCTTACTTTACCTTACTTTACCTTACTTTACTTTACCTTACTTTACCTTACCTTATTTTACCTTACTTTACCTTACTTTACTTACCTTACTTTACTTACCTTACTTTACTTTACCTTACTTTACCTTACTTTACCTTACTTTACTTTACCTTACTTTACTTTACCTTACTTTACAACCATTTAAAAAAAAGGATTGCTTTTGGTTTTTATGAACTCAGAAAAAGTCAAGAGTTTGAATAATCAAGGACGCACACACAAAAGGCAGTAAAATCCTGAAATTGTTTCGTGTAATTTGTTGTATTACAGTTTAGGAATGTTAGCTCTGTAAATGTCATCCGGCGATATCGGTTAGAAATGTTAGACATTATAGTGAAAGAAAGCAAAAATAAACGACTCAGCCTTGATAGCAAAAAGACAGAAGTAATGGTAACAACTAAGAAAAAGTCATCACCGCAATGCAAAATAAAGACAAGTGGAACAATGTTAAAACAGGTAAACGAATTTAAATATCTTTTAACATTGTTAACCTCAGAAGGAAGATGTACAACAGAGGTGAGATGTAGAATGACTCAGACAAAAGCAGCTTTCCAAAAACTGAGGAAGATACAGTGCAATCCATTTTTGACAATAGAAAAAAAAAAAAAAAAAGAACTCTTAAATGTTATGTAGAGCCAGTCTTAGCATATGGATGTGAATCATGGACAATAGGACAACAGACAAGAAGATCGCTTGAGGCTGTAGAAATGTGGTTTTACAGAAGAATGTTGAGAATACCATGGACAGGAGTAATGAAGATGTTCTGAGAGAGGACAATGCAAAAAGAGAGCTAATTTTTAATATTAGGAAGAAACAATAATAATTTTATGGCCATGTAATGAGAAGGTAACAGCTGGAATGTATTGTAACAACTGGAAAAATTGAGGGACGAAGAGATAGAGGGAAGCAAAGATAAAAGATACCAGACAGCTTAAGAGAATGGCTTGGCAGAAGGTCAACAACAGAAATAATAAATAACTGTCGAGATCGAAAGTTGTGGAGAGACATGATCACCTACGCCAGCAGGCCCGGTACTTGATGATTAAATTATTCATACATCGTTAAATACATTATTGTTGTATGTGTAAGATTTATTATATCTAGCACAACAGCTGTGTTATATATAAGATTGTAGTATATGTAGATCTATAGCATATGTAAGATTTTACTATAAGCAGCGCTATGCTATATATATAAGATTGTATTATAAGCAGCGCTGTGGGACATGTAAGATTGTATTATAAGCAGCGCTGTGGGACATGTAAGATTGTATTATAAGCAGCGCTGTGGGACATGTAAGATTGTATTATAAGCTGCGCTTTGGGACATGTAAGATTGTATTATAAGCTGCGCTTTGGGACATGTAAGATTGTATTATAAGCTGCGCTTTGGGACATGTAAGATTGTAAAATAAGCTGCGCGTTGGGACATGTAATATTGTATTATAAGCTGCGCTTTGGGACATGTAAGATTGTATTATAAGCAGCGCTTTGGGACATGTAAGATTGTATTATAAGCTGCGCTTTTAGACATGTAAGTTTGTATTATAAGCAGCGCTGTGGGACATGTAAGATTGTATTATAAGCAGCGCCGTGGGACATGTAAGATTGTATTATAAGCAGCGCTGTGGGACATGTAAGATTGTATTATAAGCTGCGCTTTGGGACATGCAAGATTGTATTATAAGCAGCGCTGTGGGACATGTAAGATTGTATTATATATAAGCAGCGCTGTGGGACATGTAAGATTGTATTATAAGCTGCGCTATGGTATATGTAAGATTGTATTATAAGCAGAGCTGTGTCAATTATAAGATTGTATAATACACTAGTAGTCGTTACAACATTAAAGATTAAAATTACTGGATTCATTTCCGAAGTTATAACTAACTTTACGTTACAATTGGTATTCTCAACATTCTTCTGTATAACATGTTTTAGCCTGAGACGGTCCTGGTTTTCATTAAGTGTAAATGCGTCACGTGCACGTGGCAATACAGCATCTTTGTGACAGTAAAGAACTGCTTGCATTATTTCTACTGACACACGATGAATGCGACAGCAACCTCAGTTGGAAGATACATTTCAAGATTAAATGCAAAATAGCTCAGGAACAGGCAGTGATATTTACAAATGAAAAACATCTGTTATTAGAAGTCATGAGAAAGAGCTTTCCTATGTTACTTAAGGTCATTCCTTATATATGAGAGTTGTATGTGTTGTGTCCGTCTCACGGCATCAATCACATGGTATCTTCTTCTTTTTCTTCCTTTCAGCTCCCTGTGGAGCATAGGTCTTCAACAAACACTTTCAACTCCCTGTGGAGCATAGGTCTTCAATAAACACTTTCAACTCCCTGTGGAGCATATGTCTTCAACAAACACTTTCAGCTCCCTGTGGAGCATAGGTCTTTTAATCAAACACTTTCACTTTCGGGCTGGTTGGTTGAGAATCTATGTGACATTGAAGGGCTGGTTGGTTGAGAATCTATGTGACATTGAAGAGCTGGTTGGTTGAGAATCTACGTGACATTGAAGGGCTGGTTGGTTGAGAATCTATGTGACATTGAAGAGATAGATGGTTGGGGATCAACGTCTTTACGCTTTACAACTAAACTGACGAGAGTTTAGTATCAGGTAGGGCCAATAATTAATGATGTATTTGTTTTCAGCTAGGACTGAAATATAAACTCTCATCTGTACGCTGCGTGGCGACTGCATCGAGACATGTCATTATTCCCCATAAAGAGCCCCTCTCCGTCACCTAACCTTGACACACTCAACACAATGAGATTAATGACGTCATGATGTATGTTTCATTTTCACGATCAGTGAACGTATGTGTTATCATCATCATGTGTCATAATGGTTGGCTTAGGCGATTACGTTATTCCAAAATAATATGCCTTCACTAAATCATATCATATTTCTTGTTGACTGTTTACCCTGCTAGGACACCAAGCTGTCTATTATCTTCTTTCTGTGTGATCCGCGATCTTTCTTTACCTCTATTTTGCCAGTTGTAACCAACTATTAAGTATTCTAATTCTCCTCTTCTCATGACGAGCCCGAAAAACGTCGATTCTTTCTTTCTGATGTTTCCTAGGAGCTCCCTTTTTGTGTTTGCCTCGATGAAAACTTCCTCGTTGGTCATTTTGTCAAATTCCTGAATAGTTAAACAGTTAACTTTGCATTCTTGGCAACCTATTTTCTGTCAAATCATTTCAGCCATCACTTCTAACGCTCATTTTTTTTTTTACTCGCGGCGGTCTCATGGGTGTTGATTCACAAATTGCTCAACAATCAGCTGAACGACAATCATTCATGACCATTCTTGATTCAAACGTAATAAATTATGGAATGGTTAAAGTGTTTCAAGTGACATCTGCATTCAGACACGGATGTGTTTTATCTCCCTAACTGTTCATTATATAAATGGACAAGATCACTGAAATAGAGGTAATTACACCCACATAAAATATACATGTTCTTCATCACTAAAATAGAGGTAACTCCAGGGACAGAAAATATACATGGACAACACTAAAATAGAGGTAACTCCAGGGACAGAAAATATACATGGACAACACTAAAATAGAGGTATCTCCAGGGACAGAAAATATACACGGACATAATCACTGACATTAGAGGTAACCCAATCATAATACACATTATGAAATAAATGTATCTTCGCTGATCAATGCCTGATATACAAAACAGAAGAACACATTCAATCGTATATCAACTTGCTGCAAAGAAACGGCTATCAGCACGATATGAAGATAAATATAAACAGAGCTGAAATCATGAACATAAGTAGAACATCAAGAAACATGAACATAAGCAGAACACCAAGAAACATGAACATAAGTAGAACACCAAGAAACATGAACATAAGTAGAACATCAAGAAACATGAACATAAACAGAACATCAAGAAACATGAACATAAGCAGAACACCAAGAAACATGAACATAAGTAGAACATCAAGAAACACGAACATAAGTAGAACACCAAGAAACATGAACATAAGTAGAACACCAAGAAACATGAACATAAGCAGAACACCAAGAAACATGAACATAAGTAAAACATCAAGAAACACGAACATAAGTAGAACATCAAGAAACATGAACATAAGTAGAACATCAAGAAACATGAACATAAGTAGAACATGAAGAAACATGAACATAAGTAGAACACCAAGAAACATGAACATAAGTAGAACACCAAGAAACATGAACATACGTAGGACATCAAGAAACATGAACATAAGTAGAACACCAAGAAACATGAACATAAGTAGAACATCAAGAAACATGAACATAAGTAGAACACCAAGAAACATGAACATACGTAGGACATCAAGAAACATGAACATAAGTAGAACACCAAGAAACATGAACATAAGTAGAACATCAAGAAACATGAACATAAGTAGAACACCAAGAAACATGAACATAAACAGAACATCAAGAAACATGAACATAAGTAGAACACCAAGAAACATGAACATAAGTAGAACACCAAGAAACATGAACATAAGTAGAACACCAAGAAACATGAAGACATCAATAGACGATGACAAATTAAAGCAAGTACAAGAACTCAAGTATCTGGGTAGCGTTGTTACATCGGATGGAAGACTTAACAGAGAGATTGAAGCAAGGATTCAAAGTGATAACAAAGTTACATAGGATGGAAGACTTAACAGAGAGATTGAAGCAAGGATTGAAAGTGATAACAAAGTTACATTGGATGGAAGACTTAACAGAGAGATTGAAGCAAGGATTGAAAGTGATAACAAAGTTACATAGGATGGAAGACTTAACAGAGAGATTGAAGCAAGAATTCAAAGTGATAACAAAGTTACCAAGGATGGAAGACTTAACAGAGAGATTGAAGCAAGGATTGAAAGTGATAACAAAGTTACATAGGATGGAAGACTTAACAGAGAGATTGAAGCAAGAATTCAAAGTGATAACAAAGTTACATAGGATGGAAGACTTAACAGAGAGATTGAAGCAAGGATTAAAAGTGATAACAAAGTTACAGAGGATGGAAGACTTAACAGAGAGATTGAAGCAAGGATTGAAAGTGATAACAAAGTTACAGAGGATGGAAGACTTAACAGAGAGATTGAAGCAAGGATTAAAAGTGATAACAAAGTTACAGAGGATGGAAGACTTAACAGAGAGATTGAAGCAAGGATTAAAAGTGATAACAAAGTTACAGAGGATGGAAGACTTAACAGAGAGATTGAAGCAAGGATTAAAAGTGATAACATAGTTACAGACTAAATGTCGCCAATTTTAGAGCATCTTGCTATCTCAATGGAAACAAAGAAAAACTTGATAAACTTTATCTTTATCCCAGCTCTTTGTTATCAATGTCAAACATGGACTCTGACTAAAGATCAAGAAAGCAAACTGACAACAAGTGAGATGAGATACCTAAGAAAAGCTGTGAACAAAACAAGAAGAGATCATGTGAAGAACAAGGAAATCAGAAACACCATTGGGATTCTACCAATCATTGTATACATAGAGAGACAAAGATAAAAGTGGTTTGAACATTTAATGTGCATGAACCCCTCAGTACCAGCATCAAGAGCTTATAACAACAAAATGGAACAACCAAGATATAGAGGTAGACCAAGAAGAAGATGGATTGAGGGAATTTACGACATAATAAAACAATACAATATCATTATGTGCCGAGCCACTGAAAGTGCCCTTGATAGAAAACACATCATTGACTTAAGCTTGTGATCCGCCAAAAATAATAACAAGATAAAAGAAAGAAAGAAAGAAAGAAAGAAAGAAAGAAAGAAAGAAAGAAAGAAATAAAGAATCGCATTTCACGGTATTCCCAAACTGTGTCTTTGGGCAGATGGACACGTAGAAGAGCATTATGATTAGGAGAAAGTCTTTGTTGAAAGCGTTGAATATGGGAGGCAAGAGTGGGTGGAAAATCTGGAATAGGATGGGGGCAAGGTGATACAGGTACAGATATGTGACAGACATACATCCCGCAGTGATGTGACAGACATACATCCGGCAGTGACGCTACAGAGATATATCCCGCAGTGACGTTACAGACATATATCCCGCAGTGACGCTACAGACATATATCCCGCAGTGATGTGACAGACATATATCCCGCAGTGACGTGACAGACATACATCCCGCAGTGATGTGACAGACATATATCCCGCAGTGATGTGACAGACATATATCCCGCAGTGACGCTACAGACATATATCCCGCAGTGATGTGACAGACATATATCCCGCAGTGACGCTACAGACATATATCCCGCAGTGATGTGACAGACATACATCCCGCAGTGACGTGACAGACATACATCCCGCAGTGATGTGACAGACATACATCCCGCAGTGACGTGACAGACATACATCCCGCAGTGACGTTACAGACAGACATCCTGCAGTGACGTGACAGACATCCCGCAGTGACGTGACAGAGAGACATCCCGCAGTGACGTTACAGACAGACATCCCGCAGTGACGTTACAGACAGACATCCCGCAGTGACGTGACAGAGAGACATCCCGCAGTGACGTGACATACATACATCCCGCAGTGACGTGACAGAGAGACATCCCGCAGTGACGTGACATACATACATCCCGCAGTGATGTTACAGACAGACATCCTGCAGTGACGTGACATACATACATCCCGCAGTGATGTTACAGACAGACATCCCGCAGTGACGTTACAGGCAGACATCCCGCAGTGACGTGACAGAGAGACATCCCGCAGTGATGTTACAGACAGACATCCCGCAGTGACGTGACAGAGAGACATCCCGCAGTGACGTGACATACATACATCCCGCAGTGACGTTACAGACAGACATCCTGCAGTGACGTGACAGAGAGACATCCCGCAGTGACGTGACATACATACATCCCGCAGTGACGTTACAGACAGACATCCTGCAGTGACGTGACAGAGAGACATCCCGCAGTGATGTGACGGACATACATCCCGTAGTGACGTGACAGACGTGACAGACAGACGTCCCGCAGTGACGTGACAGACAGACATACCACAGTGACGTGACAGACAGACATCCCGCAGTGACGTGACAGACAGACATCCCGTAGTAACGAGACAGACAGACATCCCGCAGTGACGTGATATACAGACATCCCGTAGTGACGTGACAGACAGACTTCCCGTAGTGACGTGACAGTCAGACATCCCGCAGTGACGTGACAGATATGCAACAAAAGATCTCATCAAAATGATGTTGAAGCCAACAGCGAAGTGTCTGCCCTACTTCATGAACCTGAAGGAGTTTCTGTCATGAATATTCATGAGGTCGTGTTCGATTTCCTGGCTTCTAGACCCACCCGGTCTGGCATGAGACTTTTCTCTGAGAATGAACTGGTGTTGTGCTGACCTGAGCAAACTATTTATAGTTAGCTAAGTTTTATTTATGTTGCTGTTTTCGGATTAAGTGTGGTTCTTTCTTTTTTTCATTTTCTTCTCTCTTTCCTTCCTTTATTCTCTCTTTCTGTCTGTCCTCGTCTTCATTTCTTCTTTTATTCACTATTTCTTTCTTTCATTTTTCCCTCCATTTTTTTCTTTTCTTTTTTCATCGGTTCTTTCTTTCTGTCTGTCTGTCTTTCTTTCTTTTCCTTCTTTCTTTCCTTTTCTTTTTTCTTTCCTTCTTTTACTCACTCTTTCTTTCTTTTTTGTTTCATTCTTGTTTACCTCATTTCATACTTGTCTTCTTTCTTCCGTTTTTTCTTTCTTTCTTTCTTTCAATCTTTCATTTTCTTCTTTCTTTCCTTCTTTCATTCACTATTTATTTCCTTTCATTATTGTTTTCTTCCATTGTTTATTTTATTCTTTCTTCCGTTCTTTCTTTCTTTAATTCTTTCGTTATTTCCTTTCATTATTCTTTCTTTCTGCATTTCCTTCTTTCATTATTTCTTTCTTTCAATATTTCTTCCTCTCCTTTCTTCTTTATATCTTAATTATACAAATCTCTGCCCCATGTATGAAGCTACTATCTATACCCAATCTATCCACGTATTCCTGTTTCCAATTAAATGCCGAAATTGTAAAAAATAACGTGAACATTTCGACATCGAACTGTGTTATATTTGCAACATAGAATATGCGTGCCTACTTGTATGTGCGATCTTCCATTACTGTCACAAAGTGCTGCATGCATTAATCAAACTCCACGTAATCACATGAGTGCAAAGATAGAACAAGGAGTGCTTGCCAAATGAAGTGTAAATAATTATTACATTTGTAAGATTCCATATTAGATTCATTAAGAACGTTCTTGCAAACAGAAACCCGTTCTGTTGGTTAAAAAGGAATTGGAAATGAATATTTCTACCACATATTTGTTAAGTACACATATGGGAAACAAAGAACAAAACATGTCAAATGTGTTTGAAACGTGCTTTGAGCACTAATGTATCTCCAGCTCTGATTTGATATGGCGATAATGATCATGATCACTGTCCTCGCTGCTGTTTAATTGTGATTCTTGCTTTGCCGTTTCTTTCATTTCATTGGCTTGTTTTGGTCGGCCCTGATGTTGTGGTGAATTATAATCAGATTTGTGAATGGTCGTTGGATGGGGAATGTTGTATTTGATGTCTCTGTAGGATGATTATACGCTAGTTCTTTTTATGTGTTTGTGTGTGTGTGTGTGGTGTGTTTGTGTGTGGTGTGTGTGTGTGTGGTATGTGTGGTGTGTGGTGTGTGTGTGTGTGTGGTGTGTGTGTGTGTGGTATGTGTGGTGTGTGGTGTGTGTGTGTGTGTGTGGTGTGTTTGTGTGTGGTGTGTGTGTGTGTGGTATGTGTGGTGTGTGGTATGTGTGGTGTGTTTGTGTGTGGTGTGTGTGTGTGTGGTATGTGTGGTGTGTGGTGTGTGTGTGTGTGTGGTGTGTGTGTGTGTGTCTGAATTATAAGATAGAACTTCTCTGTGTGAAGAGTTTTAATATGTTTATTTTTGGTTTTTGTTTATCTCTCTCCGAAAGCTTTCTATCTCTAGCAAAGACCCGGGTGACTGAATTTTGCCCACAAATATATTCTTTACCCTATTTGTTCGCACCGGCAGCAGTGTGCTCAGGTGTCCCCCGCCATGCAGGCAGATGTTCTCTGACTCAGGTGACCCCCACCATACAGGCAGATATTCTCTGACTCAGGTGTCCCCCGCCATACAGGCAGATATTATCTGACTCAGGTGTTCGCCACCATGAAGACAGATATTCTCTGACTCAGGTGTCCCCCACCATACAGGCATATATTCTCTGACTCAGGTGTCCCCCGCCATACAGGCAGATATTCTCTGACTCAGGTGTCCCCCACCATACAGGCATATATTCTCTGACTCAGGTGTCCCCCGCCATACAGGCAGATATTCTCTGACTCAGGTGTTCCCCACCATGCAGGCAGATATTCTCTGACTCAGGTGTCCCCCACCATGCAGGCAGATATTATCTGACTCAGGTGTCCCCCACCATGGAGGCAGATATTCTCCGACTTCATAGGTACTCTCATTTTTACTCTGGACAGTTTTACCATTTTGAGTAGACTGTTTCCATCAATTTTCCCCGAGCAGCGGGAACTTTTGGCCCACTCTTTTGGATTTCAAGCATCTACCAAGGGTTCTTTAACGTGCGCGAGTGCACACGGGATCTCCTGTTTTTCGCCTTTAACTGAGACCACTGGACATCGGATCCCACGACCCAGAGAGCAGGGGAGAGTAAAGCCATGAAGAAAGGATGAATTCAATTTATTTTAAATTGACCTCCGCTATGGTGGGAATCGAACCAGGGACTATCTTGTGCAGAGGCCGACATCTTACCGTTAGACCATCCCCCGCCCCCTTCAGAAAAAATATATATGGATATGTAGCTGAATACAATTTGGTTACTGTTTGAGTTTGGTATAGTTAAGTTGGTTGCGTTAATGAGAATGTTTTGCTATGAGTGTTTTGCTGTGAGTGTTTTGCTATGAGTGTTTTGCTGTGAGTGTTTTGTGTGAGTGTTTTGTGTCAGTGTTTTGTGTCAGTGTTTTGTGTGAGTGTTTAGTGTAAGTGTTTAGTATGAGTGTTTTGTGTGAGTGTTTTAATGTGAGTGTTTAGTGTGAGTGTTTAGTATGAGTGTTTAGTATGAGTGTTTAGTGTGAGTGTTTTGTGTGAGTGTTTAGTGTGAGTGTTTTGTGTGAGTGTTTAGTGTGAATGTTTAGTGTGAGTGTTTAGTGTGAGTGTTTTGTGTTAGTGTTTTGTGTAAATGTTTTGTGTGAGTGTTTAGTGTGAGTGTTTTACTGTGAGCGTTTGTGAGAGTATGTTAGTGTGAGTGTTTTATTCTGAGCATCTGAGAGCCTTTTACTGACCGTGAGTGTTTGTGATAGTGTTTTACTTTAGTTTTTGTGAGAGTGCCTTACTATGATTGTGTTTGTCTTATTGCTACACTGCGAGTGTGTGTTATAGTGTTTCATTACGTGTCATCTGAAATATTTGTGTGTGGGTGTGTGATAGTGTCTTGGTATGTGTCAAAGTGAACCCAATTTGACTGGAGTACAGAGTGACGCTCAGTACAATGATGATTGGTCTATATACAGAGGTAAGGTCTAGTTCTCTATATACAGAGATAAGGGCTCATTCTCTATATACCGAGGTAAGGTCTAGTTCTCTATATACAGAGGTAAGGTCTAGTTGTCTATATACAGAGATAAGGGCTCGTTCTCTATATACCGAGGCAAGGTCTAGTTCTCTATATACAGAGGTAAGGTCTAGTTGTCTATATACAGAGGCAAGGGCTCGTTCTCTATATACAGAGGTAAGGTCTAGTTCTCTATATACAGAGGTAAGGTCTAGTTCTCTATATACAGAGGTAAGGGCTAGTTCTCTATATACAGAGGTAAGGTCTAGTTCTCTATATACAGAGGTAACGTCTAGTTCTCTATATACAGAGGTAAGGGCTCGTTCTCTATATACAGAGGTAACGTCTAGTTCTCTATATACAGAGGTAAGGGCTCGTTCTCTATATACAGAGGTAAGGTCTAGTTCTCTATATACAGAGGTAATGTCTAGTTCTCTATATACAGAGGTAAGGTCTAGTTCTCTATATACAAAAGTAAGGGCTAGTTCTCTATATACAGTGGTAAAGGCTATTTCTGTATATATATTGAGGCAAGGGCTAGTTCTCTATATACATAGGTAAGGGCTAGTTATCTGTATACAGAGGTAAAGGCTAGTTCTTTCTATACAGATGTAAGGGCTAGTTATCTGTATACAGAGGTAAGGGCTAGCTCTCTATATACAGATGCAAAGGCTAGTTCTATATATACAGAGGTAAGGGCCTGTATTTTATATATACAGAGGTAAGGGCTAGTTCATTATATACAGAGGTAAGGGCTAGTTCACTATATACAGAGGTAAGGGCTAGTTCACTATATACAGAGGTAAGGGCTAGTACTCTATATACAGAGGTAAGGGCTAGTTCTCTATACACAGAGGTAAGGGCTAGTTCTATGTATACATAGGTAAGGGCTGGTTCTCTGTATACATAGGTAAGGGCTAGTTCTCTGTATACATAGGTAAGGGCTAGTTCTCTATATACATAGGTAAGGGCTCTTTCATGCATTTTAAAGCGAGCCAGAGTTGACACCGTGGGCTTAATTCGACCATCCAAGCCGTACACTGCCATCTATACTGAATGCCTACCCGATGATGGGGACCACCCAAAGTTTGTGACGTTTTCAAAATTGCGAGCAGGAGCGCTTGTGTGTAAAATGACGTCAGACGTCTATAGCTAACCTAAGTGAAGACGTCACAACCTTGGGGTGCTTTCGGAACAATCATCTCAGCCCTCCGGCTTTCAACATAGCTGGCAATGGACCGTCGGTGGATGACGCATGTCATGATGCGGACTTGCTCGTGTTATTTTGCTTTCGCATTTCTTATATCTCCGGATCGATAAGGTCACAATTAATAAAACATGCCACTGGTTTAATCTCGCTCATTGATTATACAATCTTGTGTGATCAAAGCAAAGGGGGCATTATCTGAAGCTCATTTTATGCGGTGAAAACACAAAATAAATTGCCAAAGTTTTGATCCCACCTCCTTTCTGTGGCGTCTTTTGTGTCCAGTTTTATTACACTTCCCTGTACTTTCAATTACGTTACGAATTTGTTATTTCTTTTTTAAACGTTCATAATGATTCTGTTCTTTTCAAAACCCTTTCATGTCTCTGGCCTATCATGAACTTGTCCAGGATTATATTGGAGTTGTATCTGGATTCACTACTTTTATTTTTATTTCTGTAACTGCTTGTGTATTTTTTGATGAGCAGATTGCGGTTTTCATCGGTAGTAAAAAAAAAAGTCAAGTACCCCCCGTCACGCCAAGTGGCGTATAGGGAATATGGTGTTAGTGACCTGTCACGCCAAGTGGCGTATAGGGAATATGGTGTTAGTGACCTGTCACGCCAAGTGGCGTATAGGGAATATGGTGTTAGTGACCCGTCACGCCAAGTGGCGTATAGGGAATATGGTGTTAGTGACCTGTCACGCCAAGTGGCGTATATGGAATATGGTGTTAGTGACCTGTCACGCCAAGTGGCGTATAGGGAATATGGTGTTAGTGACCCGTCACGCCAAGTGGCGTATAGGGAATATGGTGTTAGTGACCCGTCACGCCAAGTGGCGTATAGGGAATATGGTGTTAGTGACCTGTCACGCCAAGTGGCGTATAGGGAATATGGTGTTAGTGATCTGTCACGCCAAGTGGCGTATAGGGAATATGGTGTTAGTGACCTGTCACGCCAAGTGGCGTATAGGGAATATGGTGTTAGTGACCATACATTTTACAGACATTCGGCACATGACTTTTAGGGTAATGTGGTCGGTATTACGCCCATGCCGCTTTACTTTCCCAGAAAAATCTCGGTACCCATTAAAGGCTGGGTGAACCGGAAGCCGTCGGTTGGGATCGAACCCTACTTCTTGTCCTTTGTAGTTAAGTTCACGAACCACTGTGCTTTTGTATCGGTACTTTAGGTTTTTTGGTGGCTAATTTATTCGCGTCGATGAAGATCATTTAGTACCGAGTCTCTGTTAGTGTTGGTTCACCGGTATTTAATGCAGTCATTTCTGACACCCAAGTGTCGACGGCGATGTGAACCTGGGTACTATTGCTCTCATTCTCTGTTAGTGTTGGTTCACCGGTATTTAATGCAGTCATTTCTGACACCCAAGTGTCGACGGCGATGTGAACCTGGGTACTATTGCTCTCATTCTCTGTTAGTGTTGGTTCACCGGTATTTAATGCAGTCATATCTGACACCCAAGTGTCGACGGCGATGTGAACCTGGTAACTATTGCTCTCATTCTCTGTTAGTGTTGGTTCACCGGTATTTAATGCAGTCATTTCTGACACCCAAGTGTCGACGGCGATGTGAACCTGGGTACTATTGCTCTCATTCTCTGTTAGTGTTGGTTCACCGGTATTTAATGCAGTCATTTCTGACACCCAAGTGTCGACGGCGATGTGAACCTGGTAACTATTGCTCTCATTCTCTGTTAGTGTTGGTTCACCGGTATTTAATGCAGTCATTTCTGACACCCAAGTGTCGACGGCGATGTGAATCTGGGTACTATTGCTCTCATTCTCTGTTAGAGAAATATGATTGTGGGACTTGGGATGAGACCCTGCATGTCCTTGAGTTTCTGAGCTAGGCTCGACCTGGAAATGATAAATTGAGAAGTCAAGAAGGTGGACTGGGCGTTAACATAGGGAGCTATTACTTCTGAACATTCTCTTTCCTTTCACTATACATTTCATAGTTCTTGAGTGTTACATTGAGCCAGTCTTAACATATGGATGTCAGTCATGGACAATAGAACTACAGACAAGAAAATCACTGGAGTCAGTGGAAATGTGGTTTTACGGAAGAATGTTGAGAATACCATGGACAGTTAAGAAGAGTAATGAAAACGTTCTGAAAGAGGTCAAAGCAAAAAGAGAGCTAATTTCCAATATTAGGAAGAAACAATCATAATTTTTTGGCCATGTAATGAGAAGAGAACAACTGGAATATATTGTAACAACTGGAAAAATTGAAGGACGAAGAGATAGAGGGAAGCAAAGAGAAAAAATAACAGACAGCTTAAGAGAATGGCTTGGCAGAAGGTCAACAACAGAAATAATAAATAACTGTCGAGATCGAAAGTTGTGGAGAGACATGATCACCTACGCCAGCAGGCCCGGTACTTGATGATAATGATTCATTCCATGTTTTGCAGCACCTTGTACAGCACTGGACGAATACATCATGTCTAATTGTGTGCTTGGGTACATCAGCAAAACGAATACATCATGTCTAATTGTGTGCTCGGGTACATCACCAAAACGAATGCATCATGTCTAATTGTGTGCTCGGGTACATCAGCAAAACGAATAAATCATGTCTAATTGTGTGCTTGGGTACATCAGCAAAACGAATACATCATGTCTAATTGTGTGCTCGGGTACATCAGCAAAACGAATACATCATGTCTAATTGTGTGCTCGGGTACATCAGCAAAACGAATAAATCATGTCTAATTGTGTGCTTGGGTACATCAGCAAAACGAATAAATCATGTCTTATTGTGTGCTTGGGTACATCAGCAAAACGAATACATCATGTCTAATTGTGTGCTTGGGTACATCAGCAAAACGAATACATCATGTCTAATTGTGTGCTTGGGTACATCAGCAGAACGAATACATCATGTCTAACTGTGTGCTTGGGTACATCAGCAAAACGAATACATCATGTCTAATTGTGTGCTCGGGTACATCAGCAAAACGAATACATCATGTCTAATTGTGTGCTTGGGTACATCAGCAAAACGAATGAATCATGTCTAATTGTGTGCTCGGGTACATCAGCAAAACGAATACATCATGTCTAATTGTGTGCTTGGGTACATCAGCAAAACGAATAAATCATATCTAATTGTGTGCTCGGGTACATCAGCAAAACGAATACATCATGTCTAATTGTGTGCTTGGGTACATCAGCAAAACGAATACATCATGTCTAACTGTGTGCTTGGGTACATCAGCAAAACGAATACATCATGTCTAACTGTGTGCTTGGGTACATCAGCAAAACGAATACATCATGTCTAATTATGTGCTAGGGTACATCATCAAAACGAATACATCATGTCTAATTGTGTGCTTGGGTATATCATCAAAACGAATACATCATGTCTAAGTGTGTGCTTGGGTACATCATCAAAACGAATACATCATGTCTAATTGTGTGCTTGGGTACATCATCAAAACGAATACATCATGTCTAATTGTGTGCTTGGGTACATCAGCTGTTTAGTATGTCTTTACATGTTCTTTTCTTTCATATATGTGGTAAATAGATCTTTATATATTTTCAAAGAACAAGATCCTTGATAATCACTGATTTGACACTTACACAATTCAGCCTGTCATGTGGGAATAACATAGTATTGGCATGCTAGACTTGACAGCACAGCCAGTCATGTGGGAATAACATAGTATTGGCATGCTAGACTTGACAGCACAGCCAGTCATGTCGGAATAACATAGTATTGGCATGCTAGACTTGACAGCACAGCCAGTCATGTGGGAATAACATAGTATTGGCATGCTAGACTTGACAGCACAGCCAGTCATGTGGGAATAAAATAGTATTGACATGCTAGACTTGACAGCACAGCCAGTCATGTGGGAATAACATAGTATTGGCATGCTAGACTTGACAGCACAGCCAGTCATGTGGGAATAACATAGTATTGGCATGCTAGACTTGACAGCACAGCCAGTCATGTGGGAATAACATAGTATTGGCATGCTAGACTTGACAGCACAGCCAGTCATGTGGGAATAACATAGTATTGGCATGCTAGACTTGACAGCACAGCCAGTCATGTGGGAATAACATAGTATTGGCATGCTAGACTTGACAGCACAGCCAGTCATGTCGGAATAACATAGTATTGGCATGCTAGACTTGACAGCACAGCCAGTCATGTGGGAATAACATAGTATTGGCATGCTAGACTTGACAGCACAGCCAGTCATGTGGGAATAACATATTATTGGCATGCTAGACTTGACAGCACAGCCAGTCATGTGGGAATAACATAGTATTGGCATGCTAGACTTGACAGCACAGCCAGTCATGTGGGAATAACATAGTATTGGCATGCTAGACTTGACAGCACAGCCAGTCATGTGGGAATAACATAGTATTGGCATGCTAGACTTGACAGCACAGCCAGTAATGTGGGAATAACATAGTATTGGCATGCTAGACTTGACAGCACAGCCAGTCATGTGGGAATAACATAGTATTGGCATGCTAGACTTGACAGCACAGCCAGTCATGTGGGAATAACATAGTATTGGCATGCTAGACTTGACAGCACAGCCAGTCATGTCGGAATAACATAGTATTGGCATGCTAGACTTGACAGCACAGCCAGTCATGTGGGAATAACATAGTATTGGCATGCTAGACTTGACAGCACAGCCAGTCATGTGGGAATAACATAGTATTGGCATGCTAGACTTGACAGCACAGCCAGTCATGTGGGAATAACATAGTATTGGCATGCTAGACTTGACAGCACAGCCAGTCATGTGGGAATAACATAGTATTGGCATGCTAGACTTGACAGCACAGCCAGTCATGTGGGAATAACATAGTATTGGCATGCTAGACTTGACAGCACAGCCAGTCATGTGGGAATAACATAGTATTGGCATGCTAGACTTGACAGCACAGCCAGTCATGTGGGAATAACATAGTATTGGCATGCTAGACTTGACAGCACAGCCAGTCATGTGGGAATAACATAGTATTGGCATGCTAGACTTGACAGCACAGCCAGTCATGTGGGAATAACATAGTATTGGCATGCTAGACTTGACAGCACAGCCAGTCATGTGGGAATAACATAGTATTGGCATGCTAGACTTGACAGCACAGCCAGTCATGTGGGAATAACATAGTATTGGCATGCTAGACTTGACAGCACAGCCAGTCATGTCGGAATAACATAGTATTGACATGCTAGACTTGACAGCACAGCCAGTCATGTGGGAATAACATAGTATTGGCATGCTAGACTTGACAGCACAGCCAGTCATGTGGGAATAACATAGTATTGGCATGCTAGACTTGACAGCACAGCCAGTCATGTCGGAATAACATAGTATTGGCATGCTAGACTTGACAGCACAGCCAGTCATGTCGGAATAACATAGTATTGGCATGCTAGACTTGACAGCACAGCCAGTCATGTCGGAATAACATAGTATTGGCATGATAGACTTGACAGCACAGCCAGTCATGTCGGAATAACATGCAACATAAACAGAAAACTATATGGAACTTCAAAACTAATATAAAGACATGACAAACTATGAAGTTTCGGCAAACATCTTCATCAGGTATAACAAAAAAGTTCTTTCATTTAGTGGAAGTAAGACAATGGCAGTGAGAGATGACACAATATTGTCATATTTGATGGACCATACAATCACGAGCGGTCCTGACTCATTCTGCATTTAATTTGTCAACAATTCTCACGTAACTATCTGAACTCAATATTAATCGGTGACTGATGTCCCATCATCATAAACGTTTGCAAATCATGGATCAGATCTTAGAAGTGGAATTACAATTTTTAAAACTCTTGATTCCTCCATTAAAATGCGTTTTATGAGGTCTCGAGTATTTTATGTTCAGATCACGTGACTAATAACATAAGCCCACGACCAGAGAAACCAAATATACATTAGTCAGTTAAGTTGTCTCTGTATTATCGTGAATAAATAAATGCTCAATTAGAGTGATGAGTTAACACATTCGTCCAAACTGGCATGAGGGGAAATCATCGAATAAAACTTTGTGAAATGGATAAGATAGATTGGTAGAGAGAAATGGAGTTGGAAAGACGACACTGGAAGGTTGCAGACTTCGTCAAATCACAGAGACAGCTGGAGACAAGGAAAACATGGACAGAAGAGCTGTGGAGATGCGGGGTCAGGGGAGTTCTCATAAACAGGACAAATCTGTCTCCTAAATGTGAACACAAATGTTGGGTTGTTTGGCAGAGACAGACCACGAGTGTGGACTCAACCAGGACAACTTCAGTCCGCTACTAAATCCATCATGACTCTGTATATATCAACTTGTTCATCATTTAGTCAACTTTCACCCTGTGTTGACCACACCTATCACTACTCAATCAACGATCATCCTATAAAGACAAACCTTATCACCATTCAATCAACGATCACCCTATGTAGACAACCCTTACAACCACTTAATCAACGATCACCCTATGTAGACAACCCTTATCACCAATCAATCAACGATCATCCTATATAGACAACCTTTATCACCACTCAATCAGTGATCACCCTATGTAGACAACCCTTATCACAACTCAATCAAGGATCACCTTATGTAGGCAACCCTTATCACCACTCATTCAATGATCACCCTATGTAGACAACCCTTATCACCACTCATTCAATGATCACCCTATGTAGACAACCCTTACCACCACTCGATCAACGATCGCCCTATGTAGACAATCCTTATCACCACTCGATCAACGATCACCCTATGTAGACAACCCTTATCACCACTCGATCAACGATCGCCCTATATATAGACAATCCTTATCACCACTCGATCAACGATCACCCTATGTAGACAACCCTTACCACCACTCGATCAACGATCGCCCTATGTAGACAACCCTTACCACCACTCGATCAACGATCGCCGTATGTAGACAACCCGTATCACCACTCGATCAACGATCACCCTATATAGACAACCTTTATCACCACTCGATCAACGATCACCCTATGTAGACAATCCTTATCACCATTCATTCAACAATCACCCTATGTAGACAATCCTTATCACCATTCGTTCAACAATCACCCTATCTAGACAATCCTTATCATCACTCAATCAACAATCGCCCTATGTAGACAACCCTTATCACGATATTCAATCAACGATCACCCTATGTAGACAACCCTGCCACCACTCAATCAACCTTTAAACTCTGATGATCACCCCTACCACCACTCAATCAACCTGTAAACTATGATGATCACCCCTACCACCACTCCATCAACCTTTAAACTCTGATGATCACCCCTACCACCACTCCATCAACCTGTAAACTCTGATGATCACCCCTACCACCACTCCATCAACCTTTAAACTCTGATGATCACCCCTACCACCACTCAATCAACCTTTAAACTCTGATGATCACCCCTGCCACCACTCAATCAACTTTTAAACTCTGATGATCACCCCTACCACCACTCCATCAACCTTTAAACTCTGATGATCACCCCTACAACCGCTCAATCAATCTTCACCATGTGCCAATCCCCCCTCCCCATCTAATCCCCATTTCTACTTAATCTCCGCCCCTACCGAACAAAACATAACATCGCAACTCAAGGCATGAGAAATAACAACTGTTATTTATGACATTTTATTATTATCTCACACCATATTATAGCTCTCTTATTAACAATTAATATTATTTCCCATATAACTGGTTACATTTTCATGCTAGTTATATCTCCAATATTTAATGTCTTTCTATTTCTGTCTGCTTAATTTTCTCTACTCGTCATGCTCTATCTTATATTTATAATTGCTTACTAATTAAAATTCAACGGCAAAGGTTCTATACTTCAGAATCAATTTAATACTTCCATTTCTATACGGACCACTAGACATGAAAGCAAATCTTCATAGTGCACGATATAAATCTTCACGTTAAAATAACATAACGTGGCAGGCTGATTTCTTTTTTAAATTGCGCAATATATGGCGGGAAACATGGGACCAGAATCTGGTTCTTTTGGCCGGCTCCCGGTCTTGCTGTGTGAATGTGAGAACAGGGCTAGGAAATATACAGAAAATGATATTTGATCACAGCAGAATGTTGACAAAATAGCTGATATTTGATCACAGCAGAATGTTGACTAAATAGCTGATATTTGATCCTAGCAGAATGTTGACAAAATAGCCGATATTTGATCACAGGAGAATGTTGACAAAATAGCTGATATTTGATCACAGCAGAATGTTGACAAAATAGCTGATATTTGATCACAGCAGAATGTTGACAAAATAGCTGATATTTTATCACAGCAGAATGTTGACAAAATAGCTGATATTTTATCACAGCAGAATGTTGACAAAATAGCTGATATTTGATCACAGCAGAATGTTGACAAAATAGCTGATATTTGATCACAGCAGAATGTTGACAAAATAGATGATATTTTATCACAGCAGAATGTTGACAAAATAGCTGATATTTGATCACAGCAGAATGTTCACAAAATAGCTAATATTTGAATAAAGCAGAATGTTGACTAAATAGTTGATATTTGAATAAAGCAGAATGTTGACTAAATAGTTGATATTTGAAAAAAGCAGAATGTTGACTAAATAGTTGATATTTGAATAAAGCAGAATGTTGACTAAATAGTTGATATTTGAATAAAGCAGAATGTTGTCTAAATAGTTGATATTTGAATAAAGCAGAATGTTGAGTAAATAGATGATATTTGAATAAAGCAGAATGTTGAGTAAATAGATGATATTTGAATAAAGCAGAATGTTGACTAAATAGATTATATTTGATCAAAACAGAATGTTGACAAAGTAGATGATATATGATGAAGTCAGTAAATAAGAAAGAATTTGATTTATGAAAAATGTTGAATTATAAACGAAAACAATTGATACTTGATCATAAAAGAATATTGAGAAAGTAACTGATATTTTATCATGACAGAATGTTGAGAAAGTAACTGATATTTGATCATGACAGAATGTTGAGAAAAAGTAAAAAAAGTAAAGTACCCCCCGTCACGCCAAGTGGCGTATAGGGAAATATGGTGTTAGTGACCCATATTTTACAGACCTTCAGCACATGATTTTTGGGGTAATGTGGTCGGTATTACGCCCGTGCTGCTTTACTTTCCCAGAAAAAGTCCGGTACCCATTTAAGGCTGGGTGAACCCGGAGCCGTCGGTTGGGATCGAACCCTAATCCTTGTCCGTAGTAGTCCAGTTCACTAACCACTGAGCTATCGCGGCTCCCACTAATTTTTAGGGAATTAGTAAAACCCAGGTGTCCTCGCCAGGGTACGAACCCCGGCTGTTGCCGTGGTAAGCCAACCGCCTATCGATTGCGCTAACCGGACAATGTTGAGAAAGTAATTGATATTTCTCTCTCTCTCTCTGTCTGCGATCAGGACTCAATCAGAGTAGGATTCCAGACTCTCACATGAAGTCAGCTGTCAGGTTAAGTGTGTTGATCACACCCACAGACAGAACATCACAATTAGAGTCTGCCAGATCCACTCTGATTGAACACCGGTTAAAACGTTGCACTGTGTTCTGCGCCAGTGGTCCAGTGCATCCGATTTCAGCCAGCATTTTATTCAGGTTTGCATTCCTTAGTCTTTGATTGTCCCCAATCTTCCTACAAGGCAGCAGATGATCGTTTCTGTAGGGGGATTCTGCCCTTAGATGGTCGGCCCTCCCAGGTTTACGAGCACCATCTACCCGAGTCACTAGAGGTGACTAACACAGACATGCACACACAAAGATATGAGATGTGACAAACACAGACATGCACACAGCGATACGAGGCATGACTAACACTGACACACATCAAGATATATGACACATGACTAACATAAACATGCACATAAAGATATGAGATATGACTGATATAGACATGCACACACAAAGATATGACACATGCCTAACATAGACATGCACACAAAGCTATGAGATATGATCAACATAGACATGCACACACAAAGATATGAGATGTGACTAACATAGCTATGCACACACAAGGATATGAGATGTGACATACACAGATATGCACACACAAAGATATGAGATATGACTAACATAAACATGCACACACAAAGATATGACACATGACTAACACAGATTGACACATCTGTAAGATCTCACACTAAGATATGAGATATGACTAAACACGTACACACATAAAGATATGAGACATGATTAACACGGACACACCAAGATATGAGATGTGACTAACATGACACACACCAAGATAAGAGCCATGACCAGCACACACACACACACACACACACACACACACACACACACACACACACACACACACACACACACACACACACACACACACACACACACACACACACACAAGCTAAGATATGAGCCATGGCTAGCACAGAAACATATCAAGATATGAGCCATGGCTAGCACAGAAACACATCAAGATATGAGCCATGGCTTCACGGAAAAACACCAAGTAATGAACCATGTCCAGCATAGAAACACATTAAGGTATCCATATGCTTGGGTTTGTTGTAGTATCCCCGATTAACTGTTCACATGTTTCGTTCAAACAGTTGTCCGGAGATTTCAGAGTGCAGTCTGGCCCGAACAATGTTCCCTTGCATGTGTAATTCCCGGTTGACTGTTCACAGGTGTCGTTGAAACAGTTGTCCGGACATTTGAGAGTGCAGTCTGATCCGTAGTACGTTTCCTTGCACGTACAATCTGTACTTTCCGGGTCACATGCGGATGTCACAGCCATCAGTAGACGTCTGTTTGCACTGTAACCCAAAATTACCATCGGGACAAGTGTCACTACAGGTGTAGCCAGGACGTTTACATTGTAGGCATTTTCTGGACTTGTCCTCACATAAAGGACAGGCACTAAGACAAGACCCGGAGCAGTCGTGTCCATAGATCACGTGTGAACAGTTGCCGTGACACGGACCGTTGATGACGTTGCAGCCTTTGCAGCACACACTGCACAAAACGACCAAGAATGCCCGTCCAGACAATAGGTGTCTGTAAATGTGTCTACACCACCACTGTCAGAGAAAGCCTTTAGAGTGGCATTCTTTACCCGAATCATAGTGCTAGCTCGATGATAAATTCAAATGGTGTGAATCTTCCGGGACGTGGCATAGTTCAGATACCAGTAAACAGAATCGGTTCCACTTCTCAATTGTGTATGTGTGCAGTCTGATATTTGATAGTGACAGAATATTGAGAATATGTTGATATTTGCTCATGACAGAATATTGAGAATATGTTGATATTTGATCATGAAATAATATTGAGAAAGAAACTGATATTTGCTCATGACAGAATATTGAGAATATGTTGATATTTCATCATGACAGAATATTAAGAATATGTTGATATTTCATCATGACAGAATATTGAGAAAGTAGTTGCTATTGTAGCTGTGTCAGTCCCATATAAAACGAATGGTGTAAAACCTGTGTGCGATTGACGAAACGCACCTTATCCTTCTTACAAATATCAGCCATAGATCTAACGCAGACAGAGATGCTGCCGTTGATGGGTGCTACATTAGAACAAAATAAATGTTTGATAATTTTATACTTTTGTCATAAAACGCGACAAGCGTTTTGAATAACAATTATGAGTAACACATTCAAAGCAGATAATTACCCTGTCGTAAGATAATGACAGCGGACGGGATGCCATGGAGAGTAGCAAACATTGGGTTTAGGCTGGACTTACAGTTTTAAGGAAGCAGTGTTTAGCTATCGGCGCATTCATCCCGAGATTATGACCGAGACTCAGAACCTACAGACAGGGAAAATTCAGAGAGACTGATAGAGATATATATATATATCTTATTGAGAATATCATTGATACTGAATTGTTTCAAATGAAGAGATTTAGCTGCAGGCAGATATTTTGTGTTTTTAGAGAGATCATTGTTTATTGAATGAGATCAGAACTAGGAGTGCACATATTTCATAGAATAGGTTATCGATGCATGTTATGCACAAAAGTAATATTATCGTGGACGTGGTTGTATGCTAAATAAAAGAACTGAATTATAGAACCTGGAGAGTGACATAACACCGATGGTAGCCTTAGACACATGCAGAACTTCCACTAACGATATAGTTTGATAGATGTTTTTAGACGTTGACAGTTATCATCATGTGTAATGAGTGACTTCTATATACATCCAACATTTGCATCAGATGAGCTATGAAGTGTAATTAACGAAACGTATGAATAAACATTTGTACGAGATCTAAACGGTGTCTTGATTCATTATTTGAAGTGTCGACTGCAAATTCTGTGTTGCGATTAATCAAGTTGTGTTCCTCGCTGTTCCAATTAACGATAAACGCAGAATGTTGTAAAAATAGTTGATATGAGATCAACACAGATTGTTGAGAAGTAGTTCTTGTGTAATCACCACAGAATGGTGAGAAATTAGTTGATAAGTGATCGCCACAGAATGTTGAGAAAGTAGTTGATATGTCATAAACACAGAATGTTGAGAAAGTAGTTGATATTTGATCAACACATAATGTTGAGAAAGTAGTTGATATGAGATCAACGCCATACCTCATTGCGTTTCTTTGGACAAAAGTGTTACACTATTGTTGATATTGACGGTTAAGGCTGACAGTATTTCTTGGTTGACGATTAAGGCTGACAGTATTTCTTGGTTGACGATTAAGGCTGACAGTATGTCTTGGTTGACGATTAAGGCTGACAGTATTTCTTGGTTGACGATTAAGGCTGACAGTATTTCTTGGTTGACGGTTAAGGCTGACAGTATTTCTTGGTTGACCGTTAAGGCTGACAGTATTTCTTGTTTGACGATTAAGGCTGACAGTAGTTCTTGTTTGACGATTAAGGCTGACAGTATTTCTTGGTTGACGATTAAGGCTGACAGTATTTCTTGGTTGACGATTAAGGCTGACAGTAGTTCTTGTTTGACGATTAAGGCTGACAGTATTTCTTGGTTGACAGCTAAGGCTGACAGTATTTCTTGGTTGACAGCTAAGGCTGACAGTATTTCTTGGTTGACAGCTAAGGCTGACAGTATTTCTTGGTTGACAGCTAAGGCTGATAGTATTTCTTGGTTGACAGCTAAGGCTGACAGCATTTCTTGGTTGACAGTTAAGGCTGATAGTATTTCTTGGTTGACAGCTAAGTCTGACAGTATTTCTTGGTTGACAGCTAAGACTGACAGTATTTCTTGGTTGACAGCTAAGACTGACAGTATTTCTTGGTTGGCAGCTAAGACTGACAGTATTTCTTGTTTGACGATTAAGGCTGACAGTATTTCTTGGTTGACGATTAAGGCTGACAGTATTTCATGGTTGACAGCTAAGACTGACAGTAGTTCTTTGTTTGACGATTAAGGCTGACAGTATTTCTTGGTTGACAGCTAAGACTGACAGTATTTCTTGGTTGACAGCTAAGACTGACAGTATTTCTTGGTTGACAGCTAAGACTGACAGTATTTCTTGTTTGACGATTAAGGCTGACAGTATTTCTTGGTTGACGATTAAGGCTGACAGTATTTCTTGGTTGACAGCTAAGACTGACAGTATTTCTTAGTTGACGATTAAGGCTGATAGTATTTCTTGGTTGACGATTAAGACTGACAGTATTTCTTGGTTGACAGCTAAGACTGACAGTATTTCTTGGTTGACGATTATGGCTGACAGTATTTCTTGGCTGACGATTAAGGCTGACAGTATTTCTTGGTTGACGATTAAGGCCGACAGTATTTCTTGGCTGACGATTAAGGCTGACAGTATTTCTTGGCTGACGATTAAGGCTGACAGTATTTCTTGGCTGACGATTAAGGCTGACAGCATTTCTTAGATGACAACTGTAGTGGAAACGGAGAAATTGTAATCCCGTTAGTTATGCCAGGACTATTACAATAAATGACATGGGAAAGTGTGTTTGTATGAGTAGTTTGCTGGATATTGGAGAAGTTCAACCACTTCTACGGAGCCGCGATAGCTCAGTGGTTAGTGAACTGGACTACAAAGGACAAGAGCTTCCGGGTTCACCAGCCTTTAAAGGGTACCGGATTTTTTCTGGGAAAGTAAAACGGCACGGGAGTAATACTGACCTTATTACCCCAAAAATCATGTGCCGAAGGTCTGTAAAATTTATGGTCACTAACACCATATTACCTATACGCCACTTGGCGTGACGGGGGTACTTGACTTGTTTACTTTACTCAACCACTTGTGGGTCAGGACTAGTGGAAGGATCGATGAGATCAGAGAGATCGATGCTTATAGTTAGAGTGGATTTGGAGACAATTAAAACACTCCTAATTCATAACTATTGACATACATTGAAGGAGAATTGGTACCCACCGTTAGATGGGAATTAGAGGAAATTAAATCTGCTACTTGAGTCAGAAAAGGTGAAATACAAGGGAGAGGAACTCTTCTGTAAAGTAAGTAATGAACACCGTCACACCAAGTGGCGTCTAGAGAATATGGTGTTAGTGACGATAATTTTTACAGACCTTCGGCACATGATTCTTGGGTCAATGTGGTCAGTGTTACGCCCGTGCAGCTTTACTTTCCTAAAAAAAAAAACCGGTATCCATTTTAAGGCTGGGTGAACCCGGAAGCCGTCGATCAGGATCGAACCCGATCTCTAGTACTTTGTAGTCCAGTTCACTGACCACTGAGCTATCGCGGCTCCCAGGAACTCTCCTGGGCAAACAATATTTATGAAAGACTTGACTATAAATGAGCACCTGACAGTTTCTTGCATGCATCCTCAAGTCATATGTCATGTAGACCCCACAACAATGCGAGTTCCAGAATAAAACCGCTCAGAAAAAAGTTCCGTTGAAAAGCGGGAAGCGGTAAAATTAAACTTGAGATGGTCTAAGGAAATCACGTCAAGTTATTCATGACTAGCCATGTTTCTGACAATCTCTCCGGAAGTTGTGGGAGTTGCGTACAGTCGAGGAGTGTTTGATAGCGACAGGCGCTGCATAATGTCTGCCTAGGACAATGTCCTGCCTTGGGGAAAAGGGGGTGGGGGGGGGGAGAGATTCAGACTTCATGGTGGGGTCAGAGTTCAAGATAGGGTCAGAGTTCATGATAAGGTCAGAGTTCACGATAGGGTCAGAGTTCATGATGAGGTCAGAGTTCATGATGGGGTCAGAGTTCATGATAGGGTCAGAGTTCATGATAGGGTCAGAGTTCATGATAGGGTCAGAGTTCATGATAGGGTCAGAGTTCATGATGGGGTCAGAGTTTATGATGGGGTCAGAGTTCATGAAGACAGGGGTAAAGGCGTCAAGATGGATGACGATGGAGGTGATGGCAGATACCTGGGCATTCATCTGATTAGAGTCACAAGACTACACCCACGCCTGCATACAAAGTGATTCGATGAGCACTGTGATAAGAACAGTGGAGACGGGCTCTGTGCGCAGGCAATGGGTAGAGTCATTGCAGAAGTAAAATGTACTAGGGTCACCTTTGTTTACGTCCCTGGACATGCGAGAGCACGAGGAAATGAAAGAGCGGACAGGTTGGCTGGCTGCGCTGCCGTTGAAGATGGTCAACCATCGGGCGGACATCATCAATGCCCTTTACGATATGGGAAGAACACAGAACTTTGACAACCATGAGTCCACGTCACGTCACATGAGTCCACGTCACATGAGTCCACGTCACATGAGTCCACGTCACATGAGTCCACGTCACATGAGTCCATGTCACATGAGTCCACGTCACATGAGTCCACGTCACATGGGTCCACGTCACATGAGTCCACGTCACTCCTTCCACGGACGGAAAGAGATGGGAGTTAAGATGGGCACAGCCAGAAACGAGAAACTTAGTGGCCGTGTAAGAAGACTTATCAACCAACACAGAACTGGAGTCGTCAGTCGCTGGACACTGTGGGACTTGCTGTGGAGGGGATTTGAGGATCTTTGGACATGTTCGGAGTGAAATGACGATAAACCGTAAATAACTCAAAAATGTAATCTTCCATCTGATGTTATTACAGTGACCATGTATTTAAGGGGAAGCCGCGACAGCTTAGACAGGTTAGTGAACTGGACTACAAAGGACAAGAGGTAGAGTTCGATGGTTTCCGGGTTCACCCAGCATTAAATGGGTACGGGACTTTTTCTGAGAAAGTAAAGCGGCCGGGAGTAATAACGACCACATTACCTCAAAAATCATGTGCTTAAGGTCTGTAAAATTTATGATCACTAACACCATATTCCCTATACGCCACTTGGCGTGAAGGGGGCTCTTTACTTTTTTTTACTTTATTTATTTGAGGTTCTGTATTTGTTTCAGATTTGTCCCGTTTATTTGTTTGTTGTTGTTGCATGTAGGTGATGATTGTTTCTTTGTTATGACCATTACTTATGTTTTCTTACTATCTTGACAGTCGTTGTATATGTAAATTTATTAATTTATTTCTGCATCTCTGTTGTATGTGCAAATTTATGTAAGTGATTGAATGTCTTTGTCTATGTAATAGTGTCAGTGTCAGTATCATAGGACTCTTTGTTCGTCTATGAATAATGTTTATTTGTTTTTTGGTGCACTTTGTGCACATGTTATCACGTCTTTGTTTTCATGAATGTTTTGGATATTATACAGAGGTGTATTTTATATATGGGTGTATGCTATACGCGGGTGTATGTTGTCATCATCATCATCGAGTGAGGTTTCCGCAACGAAGGTTGGCTACCATGGAGCGCCATTCTGCTCTGTCTCTTGCTATGATGGTGCAGGTTGTCATAGGCTGATTTGTCCATCTTTTGATGTTACTCGTCCATGTTAGTCTTGGTCTGCCTCTGCCTCTTTTAACTTGTATTTTCCCCTCCAGGATTACATTTAGTAGGCTGTTTGTCTTTTACCATGGCCCAAAATGATGTCTGAATATCTGTCTGCATGTCTGTCTGCATGTCTGTCTGCATGTTTGTCTGCATGTCTGTTTGAAGTCTGTCTGCATGTCCTCTGTGGCCTGTGACTAAACAAACCACGACAACATACAGAACCACAAAAACCATGACAGTCTGTCTGCTTACTCGTCAGTGTGATACAGCCTGCCCTTTTGAAATCATTCAAAGTATTTAAAAAAAAAACACCTTTAATCAGGATTAAACACGGGCCAAATATCAACAACATAGACATAAACACGGATCGTCGACAATCAAGAACAAGTTGTGGTGAAGAGAAGCAAATCGATTAGTGCAAGAAAACAAAACACTCAAGGACAAAAAAAAAACACACTAGCATCAAAATACAAAACATGTAAGTAAAACATACGTTCTATTTTGTTTATTTTTGTTAACTTTATCAGTCAACAAAAACCAAATTAACTAGGGAACAAACATCAGGCACTTACTCATGTCAACATCTCTCCTTTATCTACCTTTAATGTGGTTGAACGATCGTGTTTTTGGCTGATTACGCCATACACACTTTCCAATGAAATGGAAGAGAGTTTGATTGTATGCTCTGCCCTGGTCGTTGACAAGTTCAAATATGACGTAGAGTTAGTGAAGAGTTAAAGTATGACGTAGAGTAAGTGAAGAGTTAAAGTATGACGTAGAGTTAGTGAAGAGTTAAAGTATGACGTAGAGTTAGTGAAGAGTTAAAGTATGACGTAGAGTTAGTGAAGAGTTAAAGTATGACGTAGAGTTAGTGAAGAGTTAAAGTATGACGTAGTGTTAGTGAAGAGTTAAAGTATGGAGGAATGACAGTGAAAACAATTATGGAGCGTAAAAGTATCCAAGAACATAATGGTGGAGGTCAGTAGAAGTAGTCCAAGGACATAATGGTGGAGGTAAATAGAAGTAGTCCAAGGACATAATGGTGGAGGACAGTAGAAATAGTTCAAGGACATAATGGTGGAGGACAGTAGAAGTAGTCCAAGGACATAGTGGTGGAGGTCAGTAGAAGTAGTTCAAGGACACAGTGGTGGAGGTTAGTAGAAGTAGTCCAAGGGCATAGTGGTGGATGACAGTAGAAGTAGTCTAAGGAAACAGTGATGGATGACAGTAGAAGTAGTCCAAGGAAACAGTGGTGGATGACAGTAGAAGTAGTCTAAGGAAACAGTGATGGATGACAGTAGAAGTAGTCCAAGGAAACAGTGGTGGATGACAGTAGAAGTAGTCTAAGGAAACAGTGGTGGAGGTCAGTAGAAGTAGTCTAAGGAAACAGTGGTGGATGACAGTAGAAGTAGTCTAAGGAAACAGTGGTGGATGACAGTAGAAGTAGTCCAAGGAAACAGTGGTGGATGACAGTAGAATTAGCAAGGAAACAGTGGTGGATGACAGTAGAAGTAGTCCAAGGAAACAGTGGTGGATGACAATAGAATTAGCAAGGAAACAGTGATGGATGACAGTAGAAGTAGTCCAAGGACATAGTGGTGGATGACAATAGAAGTAGTCCAAGGAAACAGTGGTGGATGACAGTAGAAGTAGTCTAAGGAAATAGTGGTGGATGACAATAGAAGTAGTCCAAGGAAACAGTGGTGGATGACAGTAGAAGTAGTCCAAGGAAACAGTGGTGGATGACAATAGAAGTAGTCCAAGGAAACAGTGGTGGACGACAATAGAAGTAGTCCAAGGAAACAGTGGTGGACGACAATAGAAGTAGTCCAATGAAACAGTGGTGGATGACAGTAGAAGTAGTCCAAGGAAACAGTGGTGGATGACAGTAGAAGTAGTCCAAGGAAACAGGGGTGGATGACAATAGAAGTAGTCCAAGGAAACAGTGGTGGATGACAATAGAAGTAGTCCAAGGAAACAGTGGTGGATGACAGTAGAAGTAGTCCAAGGAAATAGTGGTGGATGACAGTAGAAGTAGTCCAAGGAAACAGTGGTGGATGACAGTAGAAGTAGTCCAAGGAAACAGTGGTGGATGACAATAGAAGTAGTCCAAGGAAACAGTGGTGGATGACAATAGAATTAGTCCAAGGAAACAGTGGTGGATGACAGTAGAAGTAGTCCAAGGAAACAGTGGTGGATGACAGTAGAAGTAGTCCAAGGAAACAGTGGTGGATGACAGTAGAATTACTCCAAGGAAACAGTGGTGGATGACAGTAGAAGAAGTCCAAGGACATAATGGTGGAGGACAGTAGAAGTAGTTCAAGGACATAATGGTGGAGGACAGTAGAAGTAGTTCAAGGACATAATGGTGGAGGACAGTAGAAGTAGTCCAAGGACATAGTGGTGGTGGTCAGTAGAAGTAGTCCAAGGACATAGTGGTGGTGGTCAGTAGAAGTAGTCCAAGGAAACAGTGGTGGATGACAGTAGAAGTAGACTAAGGACATAGTGGTGGTGGTCAGTAGAAGTAGTCCAAGGAAACAGTGGTGGATGACAGTAGAAGTAGTCCAAGGACATAGTGGTGGTGGTCAGTAGAAGTAGTCCAAGGAAACAGTGGTGGATGACAGTAGAAACCGAAAGGATAGTACATCCCCAATATGGAGCACAGTACAGAGAGCAGTCACAGACCGTTAGAAGATGAGGACTTTTGTTATGCTAAAAAAAAAACACATCCACAAGATGTACAGACTTGCGACTACTGTCTTTGTCTGTGAAAAAATGTGATTAAACAAAGCAGGGAATGCACTGCCGTTGTATTCATATATATATACACATGGCTTTTGACGTCTTTACAGACGGTTGGTAACAAACACTCATGATAAGTTAGCAGTTTGGTAAAATATTAGTGTCTTATGCTTTGCTGAACAGCTTCTCTCGTGGCTGAATCTGTCAATATTGGACAGACAGATTCGACAATAGAATGAAAAGATGTATTCGTGGTGCCTGGCCTCGTCTCCTCTCTACTGCTCTTTTTGTCCTCTGAATTTGATATCAGCACTGCCTTGAGAGTTGCTGTGTCAGTTTTTCGTGTTGTTCCCCATGTGCTACGAACTGCAGCCAGACTTTCCCAGTTTTCTTCACTGATAAAAGAATGTCCACATGGAAGCCCTACAAACATCCTTATATTCCAGCACTGGTCTGTCCTTTGGTCACCTTCCGTCCTTAAGTTCGCCATACAATATTTGTTTGAGAATACGATTGTTTGCCATTCTTCTTACATGGCCCAGCCACCTTAGTCTACGACTCGTATGAGTTACCATGATAATGGGAGTTTGGCTCGTTGTAAGACATTAGAGTTGGTTATTTATGGAGAATGAGTTCCAGGAAAACTGAGATAGGGTAGATGATATCGATGTAAGATATGATAAAACAGACACGCTAAGGACTCCTTCCAAAAAACACTCAAGCAATTGTAGACAACGAAACAGATTTAATGTAACAATCAAAAGAACGGTATAGGACAGACAACGTGATGATAGTATTATTTATCTGCTGTACTTTCAAACATTGTAATTTTACTCTTTATTATTTATTTATATCATTGAGAAATGCTCATATATCTATTTCTATGAATTAACGCTTTTAGCGTATATGTTAATTTCTCTTGTACATTATTTAACATAAATTAATTTCTTTCCACCCCCAGCTATATTCGCAACACAGCTAATTCCTTTATTTTTTTATTGAAGATTTCCTCTTATGTTCCTGATATTTCCTGCTGCCACGCATGTTTCGATGATGCTTGTTCTGGATACATATTTGATTAAATCAAATGTTTTTATTTCTTTACCACTTGACTGAATGTAATCCTTCTGTTGAAGCATGGAGCCGGCCCAGCTTACAAGGAAAGCAAAGTCCCGCACTCTGGCCTTGTTCTGGTACGTAAGTCAACACTGCTTGGTTTACATGAGCAATGGAATGAGAGTTATCGCCATCTCATTGATTGTAGCAGCAGGAAATGTCACCGCTAACTTAACAAACTATGTTGACTTGTGTTAATGGTGTTTGCCACAAGACCGATCGAGATAAAGACGACGTGAAGTGAACGAAGAATCTGTTCTGTGTGCGAATCTGTTCTTGAACTGTTTCTGAATGTCTTCTCACAGAAGTAATCTGACATTACCGACAACAGAACATGAGGTGAAAGCAGCTTGTGTGGATTTCTTCAGAGGAAACTATGGACAAGCGAAGGATGTCAACATTATCAGAGATTTGTGAACAGCCAGAGACATGTGGACTATCAGATTAGAGATTTGTGTGGGATTATCGTCTATATGCAGACTCATGTAGATCTATTACTCATTCCATACTCCTGTAGATATATTGTCCATTCCAGACTAGTATAGATATATTGTCTATTCCAGACTAGTATAGATATATTGTCCATTCTAGATACGTGTAGATCTATTGTCCATTCTGGACTCGTGTAGATCTATTGTCCATTCTAGACTCGTGTAGATCTATTGTCCATTCTAGACTCGTGTAGATCTATTGTCCATTCTAGACTCGTGTAGATCTATTGTCCATTCTAGACTCGTGTAGATCTATTGTCCATTCTGGATTCGTGTAGATCTATTGTCCATTCTGGACTTGAGTAGATCTCATGTCCTTTCACAGACTCGTGCAGATCAATTGTTTATTCTCAGACTTGAGTAGATCTGTTGTCAATTCACAGATCTATGTAGATCTATTGTTCACGGACACACTTTCGTAGATCGACAGTTCAGATTAGAGTAGATCTATTGACTGGGGTTCGACCTTGCTAACGGTCGCAAACCGACAATGCAAATTCAAAATGGCTCCATGTCGTCCTTTTTTCAGAGATTAACGCAGGGGCTTAAATATTTTCGGTTGCTTTTTATTGTTTTAAATGTGTGTTTTAAATGTGTGTTTTAAATGTGTGTTTTAAATGTGTGTTTTAAATGTGTGTTTTAAATGTGTGTTTTAAATGTGTGTTTTAAATGTGTGTTTTAAATGTGTGTTTTAAATGTGTGTTTTAAATGTTTGTTTTAAGTGTTTGTTTGAAATATTTGCTTTAAACGCGTATTTTAAACGTGTTTTCGAATAAACTGGAGTAAGTGACTGCACTTTTCGTTGGAAGTAGTGTAGAGACGTCGTCTGTGCGTTGAGATTAGGACTGCATGGTAGTTGACCATGTCAACAGAATTTGTCACCGCGCTTTGGCGGGAGCTGTGTCTTGAGTGGAGCGGTTATGGGGAATCCCCGACTGCAGTGAAACTGATTCCATCAACAGAACAGAAAACAGTTCACACCAAATTATGTGACTTTTTCAACAGAAATGTGCTGACACTTCCAATATTTAACATAAAATTGAAACACGTTTCGCTAATGTTAATTCTATGTTGCCAAGTAGGCTGACCGATCAAATTTGGTTCACTTTAAACCGTGCTTATAGCCAATTCTTAAATTTGCTTACTCTATGTGGTTGTTCTAGGTGGTTGCTCTAGGTGGTTGCTCTAGGTGGTTGCTCTAGGTGGTTGTTCTAGGTGGTCGCTCTAGGTGGTTGCTCTAGGTGGTTGCTCTAGGTGATTGTTCTAGGTGGTTGTTCTAGGTGGTTGCTCTAGATGGTTGCTCTATGTGGTTGCTCTAGGTGGTTGCTCTATGTGGTCGCTCTAGGTGGTTGCTCTAGGTGATTGCTCTAGGTGGTTGCTCTAGGTGATTGTTCTAGGTGGTTGCTCTAGGTGGCTGCTCTAGGTGATTGCTCTAGGTGGTTGCCCAGGTTGCGTTGAAGCAAACGTCTGTCTTGTAAGGGGTTTATAGTTTAGAACGAGAAGAAAATGATCACCACAAGATGACGTCATTGATTGAGAGTATAAGAAATGATGACAACTTGGACTGAAGGTGGGTAATGGTGGAGACATCACGTGATGTTAGTCTAGCGGAAGTGTGGAAAGTATCAAAGAGGTGCCCGTGGAGACAGTAGAGTATCATAAAAAGATGAACCAAGTGAACTACGATGGAATATAAGTGGTGGAGTATCATCAAGATATGGACTAACTGAGCAACGATGTGATATAATTGGTGGAGTATCATCAAGAAATGGATCGAGACATATTGCAGGACAAAAGCTATAGGTGACATAATATAATGAAGAGATTACAAACGTAAAGACTCTCAGAATGCACCAACAACGCAAGTCATGACAATATTCAAGATTATTTCATTCAATTATTGATAAGGTCCATCTCTCTATAATTCAGAGGTGGAGAACCTACGAGTCACGGGACAGAAGCGGGCCGCCAAGCTATTTTGTCCGGCCCATGTTCTTGATTTGAAAATTACTAAACACTCCATTCCCTGAGCTATAAAAAAAATTAATTAATTAAAAAGTAACACATTAATGGGCAAGCGCTAACCGGTAAGCTTTCTATTTATAATCTATTATTGATTTTTTTTCTCGCAACGACTACCCCCTTATTTTTCCATCTCACCTCACTCTCTCTTTCATTCAACTCTCTATTATGTCTTCTACTTTCCAACACTAGTAAGATTTTTACATTACAGTTGCTTGTGACTGCACATTAAGTAATTTATATAATGGCTTCCTAAGGTCAAGGTATCTGGCCATAGGCGTCTTCATAGTTTTCAGATCTTGGCAAATCAGAAAATAAAAGGTGGTCCACCCCTGCACTTTACATTCAGGACAACAATTGCTTCATTATACTCGATACACATTTTATCAGGTCACCAGAGACGACTCAAGGTACCGGTAACTCGGGCAATTGCCCGGGGCGCGTCATGTGTTCAGGGGGCGCCATCAATGATTTTCAAAAAAAAAAGAGAAAGAAAAGGTGAAAAAAAATAAATAACTTATTTAAAAGGGCGCCAAAGTTCAGATTGCCCAGGTCGCCAGCAAACATGTTGCCGCCTCTGCTCGTCATTTGTTAAAATCCGATTAGTTATGTTTTATTCACGTTTGTCCCATAACTTCATTCACTTGTGTTTACTGTATGCTCACAGGCTGACTTGGTCGGATAATCACCTGCCTGGTTTTAAAAGTTGATACAATCAACAAGACTGACGCTGCAGATAACACAGCAAAGCCAAACAATGTCAACCCCTCGTCAGCTTGCTCGGACAGTGACAGATTATCCCCAGTCTGTAGATGAGTATAGACGAGACAGTAAATGAGAAAACGTCTTGTGCAACAAGTCTATATCAATGCAAGTTAGAAAGAATGTCCATCGGTGTTATATAAAGCCAATTTTGACCTATGGAAGCAAATCGTGAACAGTAGATAGGCAAATAAAAAGACGATTAGTGGCCACAGAGATAGATTTTTTCAGAAGAATGTTAAGAGTTCCCCGGACAGGTAAAAAGACATTCCTCAACGTGGCCAACACAAAAAGATAACATCAAAACATCAGAAAGAAAAAAAATTATTAAATTTTTCCGGCAAATCACGAGAAGTAATTTGGAATACTTGGTTACAACTGGCAAAATACAGGGAAAGAGAAATTACGGATGATAAAAAAAGAAGATACTACAAGATAGCTTTGGTGTTATGGCATGGAAAATAGTCAACAATAGATACTAGATATCTTTGGTGTCATGACATGGAAAACAGTCAACAATAGATACTAGATATCTTGGTGTCATGACATGGAAAACAGTCAACATTAGATACTAGATAGCTTGGTGTCATGACATGGAAAACAGTCATCAATAGATACTAGATATCTTTGGTGTCATGATATGGAAAACAGTCAACAATAGATACTAGATAGCTTGGTGTCATGACATGGAAAACAGTCAACAATAGATACTAGATAGCTTGGTGTCATGACATGGAAAACAGTCACAATAGATACTAGATAGCTTGGTGTCATGACATGGAAAACAGTCAACAATAGATACTAGATATCTTGGTGTCATGACATGGAAAACAGTCAACAATAGATACTAGATAGCTTGGTGTCATGACATGGAAAACAGTCAACAATAGATACTAGATATCTTTGGTGTCATGACATGGAAAACAGTCAACAATAGATACTAGATATCTTTGGTGTCATGACATGGAAACAGTCATCAATAGATACTAGATAGCTTGGTGTCATGACATGGAAAACAGTCATCAATAGATACTAGATAGCTTGGTGTCATGACATGGAAAACAGTCATCAATAGATACTAGATAGCTTGGTGTCATGACATGGAAAACAGTCATCAATAGATACTAGATAGCTTGGTGTCATGACATGGAAAACAGTCAACAATAGATACTAGATAGCTTGGTGTCATGACATGGAAAACAGTCAACAATAGATACTAGATAGCTTGGTGTCATGACATTGAAAACAGTCAATAACAGATACTAGATAGCTTTGATGTCATGGCATGGAAAACAGTCATCAATAGATACTAGATAGCTTGGTGTCATGACATGGAAAACAGTCAACAATAGATACTAGATAGCTTGGTGCCATGACATGGAAAACAGTCAACAATAGATACTAGATAGCTTGGTGTCATGACATTGAAAACAGTCAACAACAGATACTAGATAGCTTTGGTGTCATGGCATGGAAAACAGTCAACAACAGATACTAGATAGCTTTGGTGTCATGGTAGGGAAAACAGTCAACAAAAGATACTAGATAGCTTTGGTGTCATGGTATGGAAAACAGTCAACAACAGATACTTAGATAGCTTTGGTGTCATGACATGGAAAACAGTCAACAACAAATACTAGATAGCTTTGGTGTCATGGCATGGAAAACAGTCAACAACAGATACTTAGATAGCTTTGGTGTCATGACATGGAAAACAGTCAACAACAAATACTAGATAGCTTTGGTGTCATGGCATGGAAAACAGTCAACAACAAATACTAGATAGCTTTGGTGTCATGGCATGGAAAACAGTCACAACAAATACTAGATAGCTTTGGTGTCATGGCATGGAAAACAGTCAACAACAGATACTTAGATAGCTTTGGTGTCATGACATGGAAAACAGTCAACAACAAATACTAGATAGCTTTGGTGTCATGACATGGAAAACAGTCAACAACAAATACTAGATAGCTTTGGTGTCATGGCATGGAAAACAGTCAACAACAGATACTAGATAACTTGGTGACATGGCTTCAAAAACAGTCAACAACAGAAGCGTTACGATGTACTGTGGATAAAAGATTGTGGAAGGACATGATCGCCTACCACCGGTAAGTACATGATGATGATGATAGACGAGTATCCTGTTCGGCATGTTTCTCGTTGACAAAATGTATTTGTTCACGCCAGTGATTGCCGTCTTTGATCTGGCCGATCTATATCGAGTTCCATCGTGATATCAATGTATTCCTTCTTGATGTAACTAAAGCTAGAACCGAAATTGAAAACTGACGCCGAACAAGCTTTAAGAAATTACAAATCACCTTAAG
The DNA here is from genome assembly GCA_032433765.1 of Megaustenia siamemsis. Classification (NCBI taxonomy): domain Eukaryota; kingdom Metazoa; phylum Mollusca; class Gastropoda; order Stylommatophora; family Ariophantidae; genus Megaustenia; species Megaustenia siamemsis. The sequence goes on from JAVIAB010000088.1 coordinate 5,229,572, forward strand.
TAAACAAAATAGCTGTGCAGACATCTCAACAAATAGCACCAATTACAGCCGACACAGTACAATTACTCTGGTGTCATTTTATTTGCACTGCCACACCTCTCCCCTCTCCCCCCTCAACTTACACACAGTTCTGCAGCTCGAAGGCTGTGGTTTGTGATTCAATTTCCGGTTATTCAGTTCCGCTGGCATAGAGTCTTTGAGATTTACAGACATAAGTGCATCCAGTTCAATCGATCTGTACAATCGGTTCCATTCTTCCCACGGCCTCTGTCTTCATTTGGTGCGACCAGATTTATCTGCATTTTTCTGGCTACAACTTGCACCAGCTGTCTGTGAAGACAGAAAAGGCAATGCACTTAGACCATAAGTCTCCAAAATATTTCGGTGAGGCCAAATTAATATTTTTACTCGCTGGAATTGAAAAGGAAAGGAATCGACAGATTTAGAAATCTGGCAACTGTGATAGCATCGAAAAGACGAGCAGGAGAGAGTGGTGGTTTTAGTGAGAAACAAATACAATAATTATTTCTTCTTCTTGTTTTACTTCTTCTTTCCTTCCTCATTTGTCTTTCAGCGTCCAGTGGTAATATAATTTGCGGTATTTTGCTCTTCTGTTCACCTCTGCTGTTGTCATGTTTCCTCATCATCATCATCATTGAGTGCCGTCTCCGCAACGAAGGTTGGCTACCATGGAGCGCCATTTTGCTCTATCTCTTGCTTTGATGGTGCAGGTTGTCATCGGTTGATTTGTCCATCTTTTGATGTTACTCGTCCATGTTAATCTTGGTCTGCCTCTGCCTCTTTTACCTTGTATTTTCCCCTCCAGGATCACTTTCAGTAGGCTGTTGTGTCTTTTAACATGGCCTAAGAATCGC
>JAVIAB010000088.1:5237946-5375446 GCA_032433765.1 Megaustenia siamemsis
TTAATTGACATATATGCCCACTAATACCATAATGACCATAAGCTCTAAAATAAAGAAATAAATTATAATCCGTTCATAAATTCATCTTGCTTTCGATTTGCGTAAAAACTACCCGTTAGATCGCAGTAATTTTTGTGTGTGTGTTTTTGCATGCAGCATTAGAATATCCATGACGCAAAAATATTGATATTCTCTATTCCTGAGATAATTTTCAATATTAGGAAGAAACAATCATCAGTTGTTGGCCAAGTAATGAGAAGGGAACAGCTGGAATATATAGTAACAACTGGAAAGATAGAGGAACGAAGAGATAGAGAGAAGAAAAGAGAAAAGATACCAGACAGCTTAAGAGAACGGCTTGGCAGAAGGTCAACAACGGAAATGATAAATAACTGTCGAGATCGAAAGTTGTGGGGAGACATGATCACCTACGCCAGTAGGCACGGTACATGATGATGATGATTCCTCAGATATAACAGATTTTGCACACCAGCTAATTCCTTTGATCTGTTGGGACTATTGTAAATTTATTCACAATTTAGGTTTTACAGTAAACATGTAATTCTCAGTTCAGTTGTTTTTCAGAGGCGGATCTGTCAAATTCTGATATAGATAAAGTAATTGTGTATGTTTCCCGTTATGCGTAATCGCAAACATGGCTCCATTAGGATACAATTAGTTTTGCCCTTCGGTCACCATTAGAACCCAGGGTGTCCTAAGTGCACCCCATATTGAATTATGGTAGACTCATTTTGATATGGAAATATATTTGTTGTCATTGTACATACACTTAACTATTTACTCAACATTGCACATACAATTAACCATTTGCTCAACATTGTACATACACTTAACCATTTGCTCAACATTGTACATACACTTAACCATTAGCTCAACATTGTACATACACTTAACCATTTGCTCAACATTGTACATACAATTAACCATTTGCTCAACATTGTACATACACTTAACCATTTGCTCAACATTGTACATACACTTAACCATTAGCTTAACATTGTACATACACTTAACCATTTGCTCAACATTGTACATACACTTAACCATTTGCTCAACATTGTACATACACTTAACCATTAGCTCAACATTGTACATACACTTAACCATTAGCTTAACATTGTACATACACTTAACCATTAGCTCAACATTGTACATACACTTAACCATTAGCTCAAAATTGTACATACACTTAACCATTTGCTCAACATTGTACATACACTTAACCATTTGCTCAACATTGTACATACACTTAACCATTAGCTTAACATTGTACATACATTTAACCATTTGCTCAACATTGTACATACACTTAACCATTTGCTCAACATTGTACATACACTTAACCATTTGCTCAACATTGTACATACACTTAACCATTAGCTCAACATTGTACATACACTTAACCATTAGCTCAACATACGCCTAACCATCCCAGGCATCCTAATCATTTAGTGTCTCAACAAATTGTGGTCTTTAGCATTTGTGTTCCTCACAAGCTGCAACAACTCAGGTTTTAAATATGTGTCGTCGAATTTTTTCACTTTCCCTAGCAAGCCAAGTCCTAATTTGATCTTGTGTATTTGATGCAGTTGATACTTTGTCTTCCGCTGACACAGCATTGTGATAAGATGTGTGATCAATTACTAAGCAGGAAAGTCTATCCAGGATTGAAAGAATATCGTTCTCTAACTAGTTCTCTCTCTCTAACCAGCTCTCTCTCTCTCTCTCTCTAACCAGTTCTCTCTCTCTAACCAGTTCTCTCTCTCTAACCAGTTCTCTCTCTAACCAGTTCTCTATCTCTCTAACTATTTCGCTCTCTCTAACCAGTTCTCTCTCTAACTACTTCTCTCTCTCTCTAACCAGTTCTCTCTCTAACCAGTTCTCTATCTCTCTAACCAGTTCTCTATCTCTCTAAACAGTTTTATCTCTCTAACCAGTTATCTATCTCTCTAATCAGTTCTCTCTCTCTCTAACCAGTTCTCTCTCTCAAACCAGTTCTCTCTCTCTTACCAGTTTTCTCTCTCTAACCAGCTCTCTCTCTCTCTCTAACCAGTTCATTTCGGTGAGGTAGTCCCTACCGTCGGTACTTTTTGAGTGTAAATTAAGTCCAGCGTCATGAACAAGGCCGTTTTCACAGCTTCCAGCATGAACCAGTATGATGCGCTGGACATCACTGCTGGGAATTGCTCTTTACTGTTCATCGTCTACTGATTGCCATTCTTTAACATAGGTGTGGTGAGCATTGACCCCAAACTTTACAATATCATAGCCTTGACCGCACCGCTCACGGACCTGCTTCAGGTATTAGCTTCGGCCAGCAATCAAATTTTCACAAATAATATTCTTGCCGCCTAGTTTTCATGAAAGTGAACACTCGTACAATTTTTTATTGAGTACATTTCGAAAGTTTAATAGTACAGACTGTATGCAATATTAATTTCAATTTCCTGAGAATACCAGTTGTGGCAAACATTTAAAATATCTCCCATATTATTACTTCTACGGCAAAGTCGTCAAATTTAATTTTCCTTCTTTGCTCAACATGAGTGCACACGAAGTTTTTTTTAAACCAACGTTTGAACTGAAAGTCGAATTAGTGCACGGGAAAATCTATAATTGTTATTTCTTCGGTCTATTTCAATGTGAAAACAAAACTATTTCACAACAACACAACTGAACACCGTAGATGTGCAAAAATTATGTCCAATTCCGTGAGGTTGATTTTAATATAGCACAAAGAAGAAATCTTGCAAATTAGAAAAGCGTCTAAGAGCAAAAAATATGTATATAAGGTCATGGATATTATAAAGCTGCATGCAAAAAATCACTACAATCTAACATACAGTTTTCACGTAAATTGAAAGCAAAAAAGAATTTATGACCGGAAAAGTGTACGTAATTTATTATAATGTTGCGAGTGTTGAATGATTGTTGATATTCATTCATCGCTTAAACAATAATAAAGAAATATGACAAAGCTGATCATTTAGATACAATGCTACAGGTCAGGGATAACGCTACTGAAATTATTTTCTTTATTTTGTCAACTGCCTGTTTTAGTCTGACATTGTACCATTATTTGAACATTTCTAATTCATTATTCTATTTCTCTTCTATTCATGGAATCTATTTCATTGCAGTCGAGACATCCCAATATTAGCTCCACCGTCCTTTACAACATTTCTCAAAGCTTATGCAAATTGATTGTTCCTGTAATATATTAATTATAGATACATTAATGATATATTATAGACGTCAATATTTACACACATTTAGAGCCAGTAACATACAACTTTATTTGCATTGTTATGTAAGTTGTTAATGTTTTGTTATGGATCCAGAAGCCTGTGAGCTGATGTCCTTCGGCCCAAGGCCATGTAAAGATGTTTGCAGGTATTTCTGAGTTCCCTTGTAGTTCCGAACAAAGTTGTTCCGTTTATCAGGTTTTTGATGAAGTAGAGTTGCTCAAATGTTAGTGAATTTTAGACAGTCAAAAAGGTGATGTTCTACTGTTACATGTGGGTGTTCACACAGTAGACATGCCGGAGTTTGGTTTCGTTGTATTCTATTGATATGGTTGTCCAGCGGTACATGACCGTCATTGTATTCTATTGATGTGGTTGTTCAGTGGTACATGACTGTCGTTGTATTCTATTGATGTGGTTGTTCAGTGGTACATGACTATCGTTGTATTTTATTGATGTGGTTGTTCAGTGGTACATGACTGTCGTTGTATTCTATTGATGTGGTTGTTCAGTGGTACATGACTGTCGTTGTATTCTATTGATGTGGTTGTTCAGTGGTACATGACTGTTGTTGTATTCTATTGATGTGGTTGTTCCGTGGTGCATGACTGTTGTTGTATTCTATTGATGTGGATGTTCAGCGGTACATGACCATCATTGTATTCTATTGATGTGGATGTTCAGTGGTACATGACTGTCGTTGTATTCTATTGATGAGGTTGGTCAGTGGTACATGACTGTCGTTGTATTCTATTGATGTGGTTGTTCAGTGGTACATGACTGTCGTTGTATTCTATTGATGTGGTTGTTCAGTGGTACATGACCATCGTTGTATTCTATTGATGTGGTTGTTCAGTGGTACATGACTATCGTTGTATTTTATTGATGTGGTTGTTCATTGGTACATGACTGTCATTGTATTCTATTACTGTGGATGTTCAGTGGTACATGACCATCGTTGTATTCTATTGATGTGGTTGTTCAGTGGTACATGACTATCGTTGTATTTTATTGATGTGGTTGTTCATTGGTACATGACTGTCATTGTATTCTATTGATGTGGTTGTTCAGTAGTACATGGCCGTCGTTGTATTCTAGTGATGTGGTTGTTCAGTGGTACATGGCCGTCGTTGTATTCTAGTGATGTGGTTGTTCAGTGGTACATGGCCGTCGTTGTATTCTAGTGATGTGGTTGTTCAGTGGTACATGGCCGTCGTTGTATTCTAGTGATGTGGTTGTTCAGTGGTACATGGCCGTCGTTGTATTCTAGTGATGTGGTTGTTCAGTGGTACATGGCCGTCGTTGTATTCTAGTGATGTGGTTGTTCAGTGGTACATGACCATTTCTCAGTCTGAAGATGGTGGTTTGGTCTCTTCTTTTTATATTGTTAATGTTGTCATGGGGGTTTGGCCTTGACATGTATTTAAAAAGATCTCTCCCTGTGTTTCCCACGGCCCATCCATTCAGCCAATCTTCTCTACTGTTGGAGTTTATGATTTGTTTGTCTGTGTTTAATGAGGTGTTGGTGTTAAATTGTGTCTGTCTGGATCATCTATTAGGTAATGTATCTGCTCCTGTTATTTCCTGGTGTGTTGGAGTGTCCTGGGAGCCATCACTAGTCTCTTGTCATGTGTGGAGGTTATCAATGTCTACGGTAAGCTGAATGAGTTCTGATTTCTTTATGTTACTTCCTAGCGCCTGCAGGGTTGGTTTGCCTTCAGTAAAAATGACAATATTTCTTTTCTGTGATGGTTCGATATCAAACACAGTATTCAGATGGTAGGCAGCTGTTTCTGTGGCTATTTATGCTTCGTAATTGTTGCTGATTGAACTATTTGGGCCACATAGGTCTGCTGTTCTATCTATATCATGTATCAAAATTCCATAACCAGCATTGATAGTTGCCTTCGTGTCTCTCCCATCAGTACATTCATGTATCAACATTCCATAACCAGCATTGATAGTTGCCTTCGTGTCTCTCCCAGCAGTACATTCATGTATCAACATTCCATAACCAGCTTTGATAGTTGCCTTCGTGTCTCTCCCATCAGTACATTCATGTATCAACATTCCATAACCAGCTATGATAGTTGCCTTCGTGTCTCTCCCATCAGTACATTCATGTATCAACATTCCATAACCAGCTTTGATAGTTGCCTTCGTGTCTCTCCCAGCAGTACATTCATGTATCAACATTCCATAACCAGCATTGATAGTTGCCTTCGTGTCTCTCCCATCAGTACATTCATGTATCAACATTCCATAACCAGCATTGATAGTTGCCTTCGTGTCTCTCCCAGCAGTACATTCATGTATCAACATTCCATAACCAGCATTGATAGTTGCCTTCGTGTCTCTCCCATCAGTACATTCATGTATCAACATTCCATAACCAGCATTAATAGTTGCCTTCGTGTCTCTCCCATCAGTACATTCATGTATCAACATTCCATAACCAGCATTGATAGTTGCCTTCGTGTCTCTCCCATCAGTACATTCATGTATCAACATTCCATAACCAGCATTGATAGTTGCCTTCGTGTCTCTCCCAGCAGTACATTCATGTATCAACATTCCATAACCAGCTTTGATAGTTGCCTTCGTGTCTCTCCCATCAGTACATTCATGTATCAACATTCCATTACCAGCATTGATAGTTGCCTTCGTGTCTCTCCCATCAGTACATTCATGTATCAACATTCCATAACCAGCATTGATAGTTGCCTTCGTGTCTCTCCCATCAGTACATTCATGTATCAACATTCCATAACCAGCATTGATAGTTGCCTTCGTGTCTCTCCCATCAGTACATTCATGTATCAACATTCCATAACCAGCATTGATAGTTGCCTTCGTGTCTCTCCCATCAGTACATTCATGTATCAACATTCCATAACCAGCATTGATAGTTGCCTTCGTGTCTCTCCCATCAGTACATTCATGTATCAACATTCCATAACCAGCATTGATAGTTGCCTTCGTGTCTCTCCCAGCAGTACATTCATGTATCAACATTCCATAACCAGCTTTGATAGTTGCCTTCGTGTCTCTCCCAGCAGTACATTCATGTATCAACATTCCATAACCAGCATTGATAGTTGCCTTCGTGTCTCTCCCATCAGTACATTCATGTATCAACATTCCATAACCAGCTTTGATAGTTGCCTTCGTGTCTCTCCCATCAGTACATTCATGTATCAACATTCCATAACCAGCTTTGATAGTTGCCTTCGTGTCTCTCCCAGCAGTACATTCATGTATCAACATTCCATAACCAGCATTGATAGTTGCCTTCGTGTCTCTCCCATCAGTACATTCATGTATCAACATTCCATAACCAGCATTGATAGTTGCCTTCGTGTCTCTCCCATCAGTACATTCATGTATCAACATTCCATAACCAGCATTGATAGTTGCCTTCGTGTCTCTCCCAGCAGTACATTCATGTATCAACATTCCATAACCAGCATTGATAGTTGCCTTCGTGTCTCTCCCATCAGTACATTCATGTATCAACATTCCATAACCAGCTTCGATAGTTGCCTTCGTGTCTCTCCCATCAGTACATTCATGTATCAACATTCCATAACCAGCTTTGATAGTTGCCTTCGTGTCTCTCCCATCAGTACATTCATGTATCAACATTCCATAACCAGCATTGATAGTTGCCTTCGTGTCTCTCCCAGCAGTACATTCATGTATCAACATTCCATAACCAGCTTTGATAGTTGCCTTCGTGTCTCTCCCAGCAGTACATTCATGTATCAACATTCCATAACCAGCTTTGATAGTTGCCTTCGTGTCTCTCCCATCAGTACATTCATGTATCAACATTCCATAACCAGCTTTGATAGTTGCCTTCGTGTCTCTCCCATCAGTACATTCATGTATCAACATTCCATAACCAGCTTTGATAGTTGCCTTCGTGTCTCTCCCATCAGTACATTCTTGTATCAACATTCCATAACCAGCATTGTTAGTTGCCTTCGTGTCTCTCCCAGCAGTACATTCATGTATCAACATTCCATAACCAGCATTCATAGTTGCCTTCGTGTCTCTCCCATCAGTACATTCATGTATCAACATTCCATAACCAGCTTTGATAGTTGCCTTCGTGTCTCTCCCATCAGTACATTCATGTATCAGCATTCCATAACCAGCTTTGATAGTTGCCTTCGTGTCTCTCCCATCAGTACATTCATGTATCAACATTCCATAACCAGCTTTGATAGTTGCCTTCGTGTCTCTCCCATCAGTACATTCATGTATCAACATTCCATAACCAGCTTTGATAGTTGCCTTCGTGTCTCTCCCATCAGTACATTCATGTATCAACATTCCATAACCAGCTTTGATAGTTGCCTTCGTGTCTCTCCCATCAGTACATTCATGTATCAACATTCCATAACCAGCATTGATAGTTGCCTTCGTGTCTCTCCCATCAGTACATTCATGTATCAACATTCCATAACCAGCTTTGATAGTTGCCTTCGTGTCTCTCCCATCAGTACATTCATGTATCAACATTCCATAACCAGCTTTGATAGTTGCCTTCGTGTCTCTCCCATCAGTACATTCATGTATCAACATTCCATAACCAGCATTGATAGTTGCCTTCGTGTCTCTCCCATCAGTACATTCATGTATCAACATTCCATAACCAGCATTGATAGTTGCCTTCGTGTCTCTCCCAGCAGTACATTCATGTATCAACATTCCATAACCAGCTTTGATAGTTGCCTTCGTGTCTCTCCCAGCAGTACATTCATGTATCAACATTCCATAACCAGCTTTGATAGTTGCCTTCGTGTCTCTCCCATCAGTACATTCATGTATCAACATTCCATAACCAGCTTTGATAGTTGCCTTCGTGTCTCTCCCATCAGTACATTCATGTATCAACATTCCATAACCAGCTTTGATAGTTGCCTTCGTGTCTCTCCCATCAGTACATTCTTGTATCAACATTCCATAACCAGCATTGTTAGTTGCCTTCGTGTCTCTCCCATCAGTACATTCATGTATCAACATTCCATAACCAGCTTTGATAGTTGCCTTCGTGTCTCTCCCAGCAGTACATTCATGTATCAACATTCCATAACCAGCTTTGATAGTTGCCTTCGTGTCTCTCCCATCAGTACATTCATGTATCAACATTCCATAACCAGCTTTGATAGTTGCCTTCGTGTCTCTCCCATCAGTACATTCATGTATCAACATTCCATAACCAGCTTTGATAGTTGCCTTCGTGTCTCTCCCATCAGTACATTCTTGTATCAACATTCCATAACCAGCATTGATAGTTGCCTTCGTGTCTCTCCCATCAGTACATTCATGTATCAACATTCCATAACCAGCTTTGATAGTTGCCTTCGTGTCTCTCCCATCAGTACATTCATGTATCAACATTCCATAACCAGCTTTGATAGTTGCCTTCGTGTCTCTCCCATCAGTACATTCATGTATCAACATTCCATAACCAGCTTTGATAGTTGCCTTCGTGTCTCTCCCATCAGTACATTCTTGTATCAACATTCCATAACCAGCATTGTTAGTTGCCTTCGTGTCTCTCCCATCAGTACATTCATGTATCAACATTCCATAACCAGCTTTGATAGTTGCCTTCGTGTCTCTCCCAGCAGTACATTCATGTATCAACATTCCATAACCAGCTTTGATAGTTGCCTTCGTGTCTCTCCCATCAGTACATTCATGTATCAACATTCCATAACCAGCTTTGATAGTTGCCTTCGTGTCTCTCCCATCAGTACATTCATGTATCAACATTCCATAACCAGCTTTGATAGTTGCCTTCGTGTCTCTCCCATCAGTACATTCTTGTATCAACATTCCATAACCAGCATTGTTAGTTGCCTTCGTGTCTCTCCCATCAGTACATTCATGTATCAACATTCCATAACCAGCTTTGATAGTTGCCTTCGTGTCTCTCCCATCAGTACATTCATGTATCAACATTCCATAACCAGCATTGATAGTTGCCTTCGTGTCTCTCCCATCAGTACATTCATGTATCAACATTCCATAACCAGCTTTGATAGTTGCCTTCGTGTCTCTCCCATCAGTACATTCATGTATCAACATTCCATAACCAGCTTTGATAGTTGCCTTCGTGTCTCTCCCATCAGTACATTCATGTATCAACATTCCATAACCAGCATTGATAGTTGCCTTCGTGTCTCTCCCATCAGTACATTCATGTATCAACATTCCATAACCAGCTTTGATAGTTGCCTTCGTGTCTCTCCCATCAGTACATTCATGTATCAACATTCCATAACCAGCTTTGATAGTTGCCTTCGTGTCTCTCCCATCAGTACATTCATGTATCAACATTCCATAACCAGCTTTGATAGTTGCCTTCGTGTCTCTCCCATCAGTACATTCATGTATCAACATTCCATAACCAGCTTTGATAGTTGCCTTCGTGTCTCTCCCATCAGTACATTCATGTATCAACATTCCATAACCAGCTTTGATAGTTGCCTTCGTGTCTCTCCCATCAGTACATTCATGTATCAACATTCCATAACCAGCTTTGATAGTTGCCTTCGTGTCTCTCCCATCAGTACATTCATGTATCAACATTCCATAACCAGCATTGATAGTTGCCTTCGTGTCTCTCCCATCAGCACATTCATGTATCAACATTCCATAACCAGCATTGATAGTTGCCTTCGTGTCTCTCCCATCAGTACATTCATGTATCAACATTCCATAACCAGCTTTGATAGTTGCCTTCGTGTCTCTCCCATCAGTACATTCATGTATCAACATTCCATTACCAGCATTGATAGTTGCCTTCGTGTCTCTCCCATCAGTACATTCATGTATCAACATTCCATAACCAGCATTGATAGTTGCCTTCGTGTCTCTCCCATCAGTACATTCATGTATCAACATTCCATAACCAGCATTGATAGTTGCCTTCGTGTCTCTCCCATCAGTACATTCATGTATCAACATTCCATAACCAGCATTGATAGTTGCCTTCGTGTCTCTCCCATCAGTACATTCATGTATCAACATTCCATAACCAGCATTGATAGTTGCCTTCGTGTCTCTCCCATCAGTACATTCATGTATCAACATTCCATAACCAGCATTGATAGTTGCCTTCGTGTCTCTCCCAGCAGTACATTCATGTATCAACATTCCATAACCAGCTTTGATAGTTGCCTTCGTGTCTCTCCCAGCAGTACATTCATGTATCAACATTCCATAACCAGCATTGATAGTTGCCTTCGTGTCTCTCCCATCAGTACATTCATGTATCAACATTCCATAACCAGCTTTGATAGTTGCCTTCGTGTCTCTCCCATCAGTACATTCATGTATCAACATTCCATAACCAGCTTTGATAGTTGCCTTCGTGTCTCTCCCAGCAGTACATTCATGTATCAACATTCCATAACCAGCATTGATAGTTGCCTTCGTGTCTCTCCCATCAGTACATTCATGTATCAACATTCCATAACCAGCATTGATAGTTGCCTTCGTGTCTCTCCCATCAGTACATTCATGTATCAACATTCCATAACCAGCATTGATAGTTGCCTTCGTGTCTCTCCCAGCAGTACATTCATGTATCAACATTCCATAACCAGCATTGATAGTTGCCTTCGTGTCTCTCCCATCAGTACATTCATGTATCAACATTCCATAACCAGCTTCGATAGTTGCCTTCGTGTCTCTCCCATCAGTACATTCATGTATCAACATTCCATAACCAGCTTTGATAGTTGCCTTCGTGTCTCTCCCATCAGTACATTCATGTATCAACATTCCATAACCAGCATTGATAGTTGCCTTCGTGTCTCTCCCAGCAGTACATTCATGTATCAACATTCCATAACCAGCTTTGATAGTTGCCTTCGTGTCTCTCCCAGCAGTACATTCATGTATCAACATTCCATAACCAGCTTTGATAGTTGCCTTCGTGTCTCTCCCATCAGTACATTCATGTATCAACATTCCATAACCAGCTTTGATAGTTGCCTTCGTGTCTCTCCCATCAGTACATTCATGTATCAACATTCCATAACCAGCTTTGATAGTTGCCTTCGTGTCTCTCCCATCAGTACATTCTTGTATCAACATTCCATAACCAGCATTGTTAGTTGCCTTCGTGTCTCTCCCAGCAGTACATTCATGTATCAACATTCCATAACCAGCATTCATAGTTGCCTTCGTGTCTCTCCCATCAGTACATTCATGTATCAACATTCCATAACCAGCTTTGATAGTTGCCTTCGTGTCTCTCCCATCAGTACATTCATATATCAGCATTCCATAACCAGCTTTGATAGTTGCCTTCGTGTCTCTCCCATCAGTACATTCATGTATCAACATTCCATAACCAGCTTTGATAGTTGCCTTCGTGTCTCTCCCATCAGTACATTCATGTATCAACATTCCATAACCAGCTTTGATAGTTGCCTTCGTGTCTCTCCCATCAGTACATTCATGTATCAACATTCCATAACCAGCTTTGATAGTTGCCTTCGTGTCTCTCCCATCAGTACATTCATGTATCAACATTCCATAACCAGCATTGATAGTTGCCTTCGTGTCTCTCCCATCAGTACATTCATGTATCAACATTCCATAACCAGCTTTGATAGTTGCCTTCGTGTCTCTCCCATCAGTACATTCATGTATCAACATTCCATAACCAGCTTTGATAGTTGCCTTCGTGTCTCTCCCATCAGTACATTCATGTATCAACATTCCATAACCAGCATTGATAGTTGCCTTCGTGTCTCTCCCATCAGTACATTCATGTATCAACATTCCATAACCAGCATTGATAGTTGCCTTCGTGTCTCTCCCAGCAGTACATTCATGTATCAACATTCCATAACCAGCTTTGATAGTTGCCTTCGTGTCTCTCCCAGCAGTACATTCATGTATCAACATTCCATAACCAGCTTTGATAGTTGCCTTCGTGTCTCTCCCATCAGTACATTCATGTATCAACATTCCATAACCAGCTTTGATAGTTGCCTTCGTGTCTCTCCCATCAGTACATTCATGTATCAACATTCCATAACCAGCTTTGATAGTTGCCTTCGTGTCTCTCCCATCAGTACATTCTTGTATCAACATTCCATAACCAGCATTGTTAGTTGCCTTCGTGTCTCTCCCATCAGTACATTCATGTATCAACATTCCATAACCAGCTTTGATAGTTGCCTTCGTGTCTCTCCCAGCAGTACATTCATGTATCAACATTCCATAACCAGCTTTGATAGTTGCCTTCGTGTCTCTCCCATCAGTACATTCATGTATCAACATTCCATAACCAGCTTTGATAGTTGCCTTCGTGTCTCTCCCATCAGTACATTCATGTATCAACATTCCATAACCAGCTTTGATAGTTGCCTTCGTGTCTCTCCCATCAGTACATTCTTGTATCAACATTCCATAACCAGCATTGATAGTTGCCTTCGTGTCTCTCCCATCAGTACATTCATGTATCAACATTCCATAACCAGCTTTGATAGTTGCCTTCGTGTCTCTCCCATCAGTACATTCATGTATCAACATTCCATAACCAGCTTTGATAGTTGCCTTCGTGTCTCTCCCATCAGTACATTCATGTATCAACATTCCATAACCAGCTTTGATAGTTGCCTTCGTGTCTCTCCCATCAGTACATTCTTGTATCAACATTCCATAACCAGCATTGTTAGTTGCCTTCGTGTCTCTCCCATCAGTACATTCATGTATCAACATTCCATAACCAGCTTTGATAGTTGCCTTCGTGTCTCTCCCAGCAGTACATTCATGTATCAACATTCCATAACCAGCTTTGATAGTTGCCTTCGTGTCTCTCCCATCAGTACATTCATGTATCAACATTCCATAACCAGCTTTGATAGTTGCCTTCGTGTCTCTCCCATCAGTACATTCATGTATCAACATTCCATAACCAGCTTTGATAGTTGCCTTCGTGTCTCTCCCATCAGTACATTCTTGTATCAACATTCCATAACCAGCATTGTTAGTTGCCTTCGTGTCTCTCCCATCAGTACATTCATGTATCAACATTCCATAACCAGCTTTGATAGTTGCCTTCGTGTCTCTCCCATCAGTACATTCATGTATCAACATTCCATAACCAGCATTGATAGTTGCCTTCGTGTCTCTCCCATCAGTACATTCATGTATCAACATTCCATAACCAGCTTTGATAGTTGCCTTCGTGTCTCTCCCATCAGTACATTCATGTATCAACATTCCATAACCAGCTTTGATAGTTGCCTTCGTGTCTCTCCCATCAGTACATTCATGTATCAACATTCCATAACCAGCATTGATAGTTGCCTTCGTGTCTCTCCCATCAGTACATTCATGTATCAACATTCCATAACCAGCTTTGATAGTTGCCTTCGTGTCTCTCCCATCAGTACATTCATGTATCAACATTCCATAACCAGCTTTGATAGTTGCCTTCGTGTCTCTCCCATCAGTACATTCATGTATCAACATTCCATAACCAGCTTTGATAGTTGCCTTCGTGTCTCTCCCATCAGTACATTCATGTATCAACATTCCATAACCAGCTTTGATAGTTGCCTTCGTGTCTCTCCCATCAGTACATTCATGTATCAACATTCCATAACCAGCTTTGATAGTTGCCTTCGTGTCTCTCCCATCAGTACATTCATGTATCAACATTCCATAACCAGCTTTGATAGTTGCCTTCGTGTCTCTCCCATCAGTACATTCATGTATCAACATTCCATAACCAGCATTGATAGTTGCCTTCGTGTCTCTCCCATCAGCACATTCATGTATCAACATTCCATAACCAGCATTGATAGTTGCCTTCGTGTCTCTCCCATCAGTACATTCATGTATCAACATTCCATAACCAGCTTTGATAGTTGCCTTCGTGTCTCTCCCATCAGTACATTCATGTATCAACATTCCATAACCAGCTTTGATAGTTGCCTTCGTGTCTCTCCCATCAGTACATTCATGTATCAACATTCCATAACCAGCTTCGATAGTTGCCTTCGTGTCTCTCCCATCAGTACATTCATGTATCAACATTCCATAACCAGCTTCGATAGTTGCCTTCGTGTCTCTCCCATCAGTACATTCATGTATCAACATTCCATAACCAGCATTGATAGTTGCCTTCGTGTCTCTCCCATCAGTACATTCATGTATCAACATTCCATAACCCGCTTCCATAGTTGCCTTCGTGTCTCTCCCATCAGTACATTCATGTATCAACATTCCATAACCAGCTTCGATAGTTGCCTTCGTGTCTCTCCCATCAGTACATTCATGTATCAACGTTCCATAACCAGCTTTGATAGTTGCCTTCGTGTCTCTCCCATCAGTACATTCATGTATCAACATTCCATAACCAGCTTCGATAGTTGCCTTCGTGTCTCTCCCATCAGTACATTCATGTATCAACATTCCATAACCAGCTTTGATAGTTGCCTTCGTGTCTCTCCCATCAGTACATTCATGTATCAACATTCCATAACCAGCATTGATAGTTGCCTTCGTGTCTCTCCCATCAGTACATTCATGTATCAACATTCCATAACCAGCATTGATAGTTGCCTTCGTGTCTCTCCCATCAGTACATTCATGTATCAACATTCCATAACCAGCATTGATAGTTGCCTTCGTGTCTCTCCCATCAGTACATTCATGTATCAACATTCCATAACCAGCATTGATAGTTGCCTTCGTGTCTCTCCCATCAGTACATTCATGTATCAACATTCCATAACCAGCTTTGATAGTTGCCTTCGTGTCTCTCCCATCAGTACATTCATGTATCAACATTCCATAACCAGCTTTGATAGTTGCCTTCGTGTCTCTCCCATCAGTACATTCATGTATCAACATTCCATAACCAGCATTGATAGTTGCCTTCGTGTCTCTCCCATCAGCACATTCATGTATCAACATTCCATAACCAGCATTGATAGTTGCCTTCGTGTCTCTCCCATCAGTACATTCATGTATCAACATTCCATAACCAGCTTTGATAGTTGCCTTCGTGTCTCTCCCATCAGTACATTCATGTATCAACATTCCATAACCAGCTTTGATAGTTGCCTTCGTGTCTCTCCCATCAGTACATTCATGTATCAACATTCCATAACCAGCTTTGATAGTTGCCTTCGTGTCTCTCCCATCAGTACATTCATGTATCAACATACCATAACCAGCTTTGATAGTTGCCTTCGTGTCTCTCCCATCAGTACATTCATGTATCAACATTCCATAACCAGCTTTGATAGTTGCCTTCGTGTCTCTCCCATCAGTACATTCATGTATCAAGTCATCTGGACATGTATCGATTGTTTTCTTTACTGCGGTTGTTATTGATACTGGGCCAGCATTTGAATGATTCTGTCACATGTGCTTATGGTGACAGTTCTTCCATGACTCCTAATGTCTGTTAACGTTTCACAGGTAGGTGGTATTGTTCTGGTATGTTCCTGACATGCTGCAAAGTTAAGATCCGTTTGATTCTTTGGTTAGGAACCCATATATCCACTAAGTTTCTGTTTGGATGGTCTCTCTCAATTCCTGTTTGTCTTTCACATAGCACAATAGTGGCCTTGTCCCCATCTCGAAAGCTTCTACCTTACAGTGTGTTTTCATGCTGCATTCGGTGTTGACCTCATTGCGCCATTGATGAGACGTAGTGGACTGTTTTGTATCCTGTAAAGTGACATGTTGGTTGTTTTGCTGCATGCTGCTTATAGTGAGCTACCATATCCCAGGTAAAAGTTCCTAGGAGTTTCTTTATCTGCTCCCCATAAAGTTTACAAAGCCTTTACAGAAATTATAGTCTTCGTGTTGCTGTTGTTATGTCGAGCATCCAAATGTCTTTGGTGGACTCTGGGTCCAATTTATCTCCGGTAAGCAGGTAATAGCAACTGCTTAGACTCAGTTCTCAGAATTAAATAAAGAAAAGAAAGAGGAGAGGGGCGCTGTATAGTCTACAGGTACAACATCTGATTAGACTCGGTTCTCAGAATTAAATAAAGACAAGAAAGAGGAGAGTTGCGCTGGGTAGTTTACAGGTACAACATCTGCTTAGACTCGGTCCACAGAATTAAATAAAGACAAGAAAGAGGAGAGTTGCGCTGGGTAGTCTACAGGTACAACATCTGCTTCAAGACAGTAAGGAGCCGGGTTCAATACCAACCACAAGAAGTGGTGATTTTTTTTTTTGAAGTAAGAAAAATGAATCCGTAGTTAATGACATCACCCACCCCCTCCCCGCACATACGATCTCTTAGATAGTGAGATACGATGTCTAGACCTCTCAGATAACGGGCAAAAAACATTAGGCCCCGTATGCACTAGCCCACGTTAAAAAAAAACTCTTGGCAATTAAAATAAAAAAAGAGTAGGCCATATATACAGCCCTTGCCCGGGCAGAGGGTTGTCAACAGATCATACCGACAGAGTGGATCCCAACCGGAAGTTTGTGGGCCACAATTCTCATTGGATTTACTCTAGGTGTGTCGCATCACCTATGGGTTCGTCCGGTATGCAGTGATGTTGATTCTAGCAACAAACAATTAAATATAGAAAAAGAACAAACAAAAAATAAAACAAGAAGAGTACCAAAAAAGACCGTTATTTGCTATTTTATCTTTTTATTTTTTTTTAATCTTAAGTTGCAATGTGTGGGCTCCTTCGTGTTGAACTATTGATAAGAGTATCTTTAATGAAATGTTCACAAATAATCTCAGTGGAGGCGTTCCAGACGTTTCTATCCGCGGCGTTGCTAATTCTCGACTATAATACCTTGCTATAAATAGCGTCTATTATCGTGTGCCTCTGGGGCTTAACTATGTGTGCGTGTATGTGTGCGTGTATGTGTGCGTGTATGTGTGCGTGTATGTGTGCGTGTATGTGTGCGTGTATGTGTGCGTGTATGTGTGCGTGTATGTGTGCGTGTATGTGTGCTGTTTATGAATCTGGAAACACAAAATTGGTAAGTAATAAATGTAGACTTTTGTAACCTTGAGTGAGAGTTGTTGTGGTTTATGAACTGTTGAGTGAGAGTTGTTGTGGTTTATAAACTGTTGAGTGAGAGTTTTGTGGTTTATGAATTGTTGAGTGAGAGTTGTGGTTTATGAACTGTTGAGTGAGAGTTGTGGTTTATGAAATGTTGAGTGAGAGTTGTTGTGGTTTATGAACTGTTGAGTGAGAGTTGTGGTTTATGAACTGTTGAGTGAGAGTTGTTGTGGTTTATAAACTGTTGAGTGAGAGTTTTATGGTTTATGAATTGTTGAGTGAGAGTTTTATGGTTTATGAATTGTTGAGTGAGAGTTTTATGGTTTATGAATTGTTGAGTGAGAGTTTTATGGTTTATGAACTGTTGAGTGAGAGTTTTATGGTTTATGAATTGTTGAGTGAGAGTTTTATGGTTTATGAACTGTTGAGTGAGAGTTTTATGGTTTATGAATTGTTGAGTGAGAGTTTTATGGTTTATGAATTGTTGAGTGAGAGTTTTATGGTTTATGAATTGTTGAGTGAGAGTTTTATGGTTTATGAACTGTTGAGTGAGAGTTTTATGGTTTATGAATTGTTGAGTGAGAGTTGTGGTTTATGAACTGTTGAGTGAGAGTTGTTATGGTTTATGAACTGTTGAGTGAGAGTTGTTGTGGTTTATGAACTGTTGAGTGAGAGTTGTGGTTTATAAACTGTTGAGTGAGAGTTGTGGTTTATAAACTGTTGAGTGAGAGTTGTTGTGGTTTATGAACTGTTGAGTGAGAGTTGTGGTTTATAAACTGTTGAGTGAGAGTTGTGGTTTATAAACTGTTGAGTGAGAGTTGTTGTGGTTTATGGACTGTTGAGTGAGAGTTGTGGTTTATGAACTGTTGAGTGAGAGTTGTTGTGGTTTATGAACTGTTGAGTGAGAGTTGTGGTTTATGAACTGTTGAGTGAGAGTTGTTGTGGTTTATGGACTGTTATAGCAAATTGTGTAAATGGTACTTGAAACTGTGGTCGCTTATCTCCCACAGAAATATATCTGTTGGTGTCATAGTAGCAAGTTGATTCGATATACTGATATCTTTAGCACTGATCGGTTATCATAGGGAGCGACAGTAGCGTGGTGGGAGTAAGCGACAGTAGCGTGGTGGGAGGGAGCAACAATAGCGTGGTGGGAGTGAGCGACAGTAGCGGGGTGGGAGGGAAGGACAGTAGCGTGGTGGGAGGGAGCGACAGTAGCGTGGTGGGAGGGAGCGACAGTAGCGTGATGGGAGGGAAGGACAGTAGCGTGGTGGGAGTGAGCGACAGTAGCGTGGTGGGAGGGAGCGACAGTAGCGTGGTGGGAGTGAGCGACAGTAGCGTGGTGGGAGGGAGCGACAGTGGCGTGGTGGGAGGGAGCGACAGTAGCGTGGTAGGAGGTAGGGGCCAGTAGCGTGGTTGGAGAGAAAGGGCCATTAGCGTGGTTTGAGGGAGGGGGCAAATAGCGTGGTGGTAGGGAGGGGACCAGTAGCGTGGTGAACGACATTAGGGTGGTTGAAGGGCGCGATAGTAGTGTGGTGAGAGGTAGGGACAGTAGCATGGTTGGCCTGGTATGACTTTGACCACCATGAAAGTGGGGGCACATTCGGAGTTTGTCAATCTCCAGACGACTAGCTTGGAACAGGTACCTCGCTGTGTTGTGGAATAGTAATGACTGCAAGCACTGGCCACCTCAATGGCTGGCCTAGAATATTACATTGTTACAAGACGAAGATATTAAGCAAGGAAACAATAGTAAATAAAGACTTTAATAATGTTGGATCGTTAGTTCATTACACGTGTCTTCGTTACACGTAACAGTGTAACAGCCACTTGACTGGGTCAAGATATTGCAACTCCATTAATGTTGTGCTCGGTTTTCAACTGAAGTGTTTTGGGGTATTGCAGATGATTTCAGGGACATTACGAACTCATGTAGCTACGATACAAACTCACCACCTTCTATGACATTATCAAAACGAAACACAAACTAATAACATTCTATGGCACCGCCCCCACCCCCAGTGCTCCGAGGTGTCGTCACATGAAGGCTTGTAGAATAGTTTGATATTTTGTAGCAAAAGCAAACAGGGAATGAATGAATGAAAGCACAAAAGAAAATAAATCTCAAGGGTCCGCTACAATAAAATGTATTTAATGGGGGTCCACGATAAAGGAAAGTTTGAGAATCGCTGGTGTATGATATAGTCGAAGGATTGAGACGTCGTTTATGTGCCTACAGCTGGTATTGCTTGTGGATGTTCATGCAAATAACACCGCCATTCTTCTGTAAAATAAAATGAGAATAAGTACTGAGAAAATATCAGTTATATCATAAGGAAACAAATATTAAACATAACTAATAATAGAAAACATAATAGTAAACATAAACCATAGCTATAGAAGATCAAGTTATAAACATAGCTATAGAAGATCAAGTTATAAAACATAGCTATAGAAGATCAAGTTATAAAACATAGCTATAGAAGATCAAGTTATAAAACATAGCTATAGAAGATCAGGTTATAAAACAAGTAACAAACTTGAAATATCTGGGAACAGCATTCTCTGAAGATGGTCAAATCGATTTTAAAAAATAGACATTCGATGCAACAAGGCAACTAAATATTTCGTCAGCTATCCCATATACTTCAACACAAAGCAATACCTATTGCCACCGAGAAACATCTTATCCAGGGTATATAGTCATTCCCATATTGTGCTGTCAATGTGAAACATACATGGTCATTTACGTCAAGGCATACAATTAAGCTTGTGACGACAGAGATGAGATGTCTGAAGAAAGTGCTTGGAGTGACGGACAAGACAGAATCAGAAACGATATTATAAGAGAATGAGTAGGCATTGAGCCCTAAGCTACATAGGGAGACAAGAGCCCTAAGCTACATAGGGAGACAAGAGCCCTAAGCTACACAGGGAAACAAGAGCCCTAAGCTACATAGGGAGACAAGAGCCCTAAGCTACATAGGGAAACAAGAGCCCTAAGCTACATAGGGAGACAAGAGCCCTAAGCTACATAGGGAAACAACAAATAAACTGGTTTGCCCATCTAGAAAGAATGTCGTGTGATTCCTTACCATACAAAGCGTGTATTAAAAGAGAAGGGAGAAAAGCTAGAGACAGAGACAGCGAAAATGTGCAGAAAAAATCAATGAAACGCTACAACAACATCAATAGACAATAAATGAATCCACAAAACTGGCAAGAACCAGACGTTTGAATCTCCCTCGACACCCAAACGGGTACAAGAGGAAGTGAAGAGAGAAGATTTGTGTATACCAAGAATGGCCCTTTAACAAACCCACTCAAAGACAAGTCAAGCTGTTAGAAATGTCTGGATAAGCTCTGTCGACAAACTCATAAAGCGAGTGCACCAAATCAAAGTCCTTTGGATCACTTTAGAGTACAGATCACAGTAAAGACTTGAACAGCGGTAGATTACACAGACCAAAGTTAGATCAGGAATAAGACAAGGGTGCATACTATACCCCCCTACTGTTTATTACATACATGGACTATATAAGGAAGTTAGCTAACCCATCAGAGACAGAGGAGATCAACGAGCTTCTATTTGAAAACGATCAGGCACTAATACATGGGACATAGAAGACCTACCACTTAAATAGGCTCAGCAGCACAGGGAAAAAAAATACAACATGAACAAAACAGAAGGCATGAATATCGCAAAAGAGAAACAGAACATCAACATAACTATAGATGGTAAGCAACTAAAACAAGTAGAGGGATTTAAATACCTGGGAAATCTAGTGACAAAAGACAATCTACAAACAGCAGAAATAGACCAAAGATGCAACAAAGCTTGTCAAATCATTGGACAGCTACACCACTTTTGTCCAACAAGGAAACAACTCTAAATGCAAAAACGGGCACTCTACAATACAATCTTCATCCCAACAGTGTGCTACCAATGCCGGTTCTGGACTCTAGATGCAAGAACAATAAGAAAATAACCTCTACTGAGATGAAATGTGTTAGACAAATGATAGAAACAGCCTGAGAGATAAGATCAGAAATGAAGAACTGAGAAAAAAGCTAGGAATAACCCCAGCCATAGAATATATTTAAAAAAAAAAAACACAGATAAAATGTGTTGACCACGTGACAAGGCAGATAGATCAAAACAAACACACAGAGCCTTTAATAAACATTGCGAGAACACCAGACCCAAGAGCCGGCCGCTTAAAAAGATGGATTGGCGGAATATTAGAAACACTAGGAAACATAACAATAGCAGAGGCGAACAGAAGAGGAAAAGATCACAAATTATATCTCCCTTCGATGCTGAAAGGCAAATGAGAAAGGAAAGAAGATGAATCCCTTTTTACAAATGGTTCACCTTGAGCTAGTGCTCCAGGACTTTGTATTCATGGGCTGTAATGCTGGAACCATTGACTTGCCTTGTCGTATTAGCCAAAGATGATATCTTGACTCCGGATCAGTAGATGTATTTAGTAAAAAAATACATCAGGGATCTGCTGTCTGAATGGGTCTCATCATTATTTACATCCGTCTGTCTGGCCCCTTATCTCTAAAGCAGAACTTGCCATTAATTTTGTAAAAAGTTCAGCTATTCTTCTTAGTCTTCTAAACTCTGGTCGGAGCATAAGGCATCTACAAGAGATCTCCACCCAAACCTGTCTGGAGCAAGCAAGGACAACTCTCGCCAGGGCGTACAAGCCTCTGTCATTTCATCATCTATGGTTCGTCGCCATGTCCCCGTTGATATGTCTCTATAATTTCATCATCTATGGTTCGTCGCCATGTCCCCGTTGATATGTCTCTATAATTTCATCATCTACGGTTCGTCGCCATGTCTCCTTTGATATGTCTCTATAATTTCATCATCTATGGTTCATCGCCATGTCCCCATTGATCTGCCTCTTCTTTGTTTACCAGGTGGTGTCCATGTTAATGCTGGGTCTGGATGCCTGGACCGTCCCTTACGTAGAACGTGTCCTAGCCATATCCGTCTTCTGTTCGCTTCTAGCTTCTTGGGGGTGATCAAGGACTTTGTTGGGGAAGGAAGGACTTGAAAATGGCTTTCATCTCATGGACGGTATTTTTGTCTGAGTCCCCGCTCGTTACTCCAAGACTCGACTGGAGGGTTCTCATGTTTGTCTGAGTCCCCGTTCGCTACTCCAAGACTCGACTGGAGGGTTCTCATGTTTGTCTGAGTCCCCGTTCGCTACTCCAAGACTCGACTGGAGGGTTCTCATGTTTGTCTGAGTCCCCGTTCGCTACTCCAAGACTCGACTGGAGGGTTCTCATGTTTGTCTGAGTCCCCGTTCGCTACTCCAAGACTCGACTGGAGGGTTCTCATGTTTGTCTGAGTCCCCGCTCGTTACTCCAAGACTCGACTGGAGGGTTCTCATGTTTGTCTGAGTCCCCGCTCGTTACTCCAAGACTCGACTGGAGGGTTCTCATGTTTGTCTGAGTCCCCGTTCGGTACTCAAAGACTCGACTGGAGGGTTCTCATGTTTGTCTGAGTCCCCGTTCGCTACTCCAAGACTCGACTGGAGGGTTCTCATGTTTGTCTGAGTCCCCGCTCGTTACTCCAAGACTCGACTGGAGGGTTCTCATGTTTGTCTGAGTCCCCGTTCGCTACTCCAAGACTCGACTGGAGGGTTCTCATGTTTGTCTGAGTCCCCGTTCGCTACTCCAAGACTCGACTGGAGGGTTCTCATGTTTGTCTGAGTCCCCGTTCGCTACTCCAAGACTCGACTGGAGGGTTCTCATGTTTGTCTGAGTCCCCGTTCGCTACTCCAAGACTCGACTGGAGGGTTCTCATGTTTGTCTGAGTCCCCGCTCGTTACTCCAAGACTCGACTGGAGGGTTCTCATGTTTGTCTGAGTCCCCGCTCGTTACTCCAAGACTCGACTGGAGGGTTCTCATGTTTGTCTGAGTCCCCGTTCGGTACTCAAAGACTCGACTGGAGGGTTCTCATGTTTGTCTGAGTCCCCGTTCGGTACTCAAAGACTCGACTGGAGGGTTCTCATGTTTGTCTGGGTCCCCGCTCGTTACTCCAAGACTCGACTGGAGGGTTCTCATGTTTGTCTGAGTCCCCGCTCGTTACTCCAAGACTCGACTGGAGGGTTCTCATGTTTGTCTGAGTCCCCGCTCGTTACTCCAAGACTCGACTGGAGGGTTCTCATGTTTGTCTGAGTCCCCGCTCGTTACTCCAAGACTCGACTGGAGGGTTCTCATGTTTGTCTGAGTCCCCGCTCGTTACTCCAAGACTCGACTGGAGGGTTCTCATGTTTGTGTTTCTGCAGTAGTAACCTCTGCTATGACAACCTTTTATAAAAACGAAATAACCGGGGCTCCATTATATAATCTGGGAATCCCTGTTTTCTTAGCCATTTATACTTGATGAGCGATCACAACAACTGTGACTCTTAATAAATAGAGATAAAACCAAAATCATGACAATTACTGTATTTGGCAATAACTAAACAATTATAGGAGAAATACCTCTACTAGACGTAAAATCTTACATATATACGGGCAGTATTAGAGACTAATGAAGAAGAAACTGAGAATGATACCATAATAAGGATACAAAAAGCAAGAGGAGCCTTCATTGCACTAGGAAACATGGAAATCCAATGAATTTAAGTTAAATACAAAAAAGAAAATATTCAACACCAATGTTAAATCAGTCCTATTATATGGCTGTAAAACATGGAGAGCAACATAAATGACAATCACAAAGTTACAAACCTTCATTAATGGATGCTTGTGCAGAATTAGCGGGATGGGAATGGCAGGACAAAATCTCTAACCACCCCCCCCCTCCCACTTCCCAACTCACTCAATCCTCATTTACAATAACTTACTTCAGAGAAGTACAGGCACATACAACCCACTTTCATTAAGGAAAAGTAAAGTAAACCCCACTTTCATTAAGGAAAAGTAAAGTAAACCCCACTTTTATTAATGCATAGTAAAGTGCGACCAACTTTCATAAAAGCAAAGTAAAGTGCGACACATTTTCGGAACAGCAAAGTAAGGTGCGACCCACTTTCATAATAGCAATGTAACATGTGATCCACTTCAAGAATAGCAACGTAACATGCAACCCACTTTCGTAACAGCAACGCAAACTTTTGATTCACTTCAATAATAACAAATTAACTTGCCACCCAAGTTAACATTAGTCAAGATACTCCAACCCTCTTTCATATTTACCAGTTGTTTTTGTTTTGATTTTGTTTGTTTGACCAACTCTTAGTGAAGACTAACTAGTATTCTTGACGTCCTCCTTAATGTGTTTGACCTAAAGACCAACTAGTATTCTTGACGACCTCGTTAATGTGTTTGACCAACTCGTAGTAAAGACCAACTAGTATTCTTGACGACCTCGTTAATGTGTTTGACCAACTCGTAGTAAAGACCAACTAGTATTCTTGACGACCTCGTTAATGTGTTTGACCAACTCGTAGTAAAGACCAACTAGTATTATTGACGTCCTCGTTAATGTGTTTGACCTAAAGACCAACTAGTATTCTTGACGACCTCGTTAATGTGTTTGACCAACTCGTAGTAAAGACCAACTAGTATTCTTGACGACCTCGTTAATGTGTTTGACCTAAAGACCAACTAGTATTCTTGACGACCTCGTTAATGTGTTTGACCTAAAGACCAACTAGTATTCTTGACGTCCTCGTTAATGTGTTTGACCTAAAGACCAACTAGTATTCTTGACGACCTCGTTAATGTGTTTGACCAACTCGTAGTAAAGACCAACTTGTATTCTTGACGTCCTCGTTAATGTGTTTGACCTAAAGACCAACTAGTATTCTTGACGACCTCGTTAATGTGTTTGACCAACTCGTAGTAAAGACCAACTAGTATTCTTGACGACCTCGTTAATGTGTTTGACCTAAAGACCAACTAGTATTATTGACGTCCTCGTTAATGTGTTTGACCTAAAGACCAACTAGTATTCTTGACGTCCTCGTTAATGTGTTTGACCTAAAGACCAACTAGTATTCTTGACGACCTCGTTAATGTGTTTGACCAACTCGTAGTAAAGACCAACTTGTATTCTTGACGTCCTCGTTAATGTGTTTGACCAACTCGTAGTAAAGACCAACTTGTATTATTGACCACCTCTTTTTGTGGTCAAGTCCCACAGGTTGGGAACCGTGCCTCAGTAATATTTGAATACAGTTACTGTGAAAAATGGCCAGTGAGAGACAATATGTACAGTCACTGGTAACTCAAATCAAAAATGTTTGTCTTTGGTCAGTCTAACAAGGTCAGGAATTCATGGATGGTGTAGTCGAATCTCAAAACAAATTGACCTAAACTCAACAAGCTCTTGAGACGGAATATTATTGCCGAAGACGAGAGCGTTCGTTAAGTCTCTGGGGAGATCGCATCATTATCTTGAAATCTGGAGACAAATACTGGTATTTTACTAAGTCGGTCTGTGTCTGGAGTCGTGATAAATTTATGGTTTATGATGCGTTTTGTTATGGTAAGTATCTAGTTATCTCATCTCATAGCGTGCGCTGGTGGGTGATCCTCTTCCTTGCTTTGTTTTTCTATGGGCGTTTTATCTGTCTCAGAGAGTGTGGGTATTTGTTGTGGGGATGTATTTGTTGTGGGGTTGTGTGTGTATTTGTTGTGGGGTTGTGTGTGTGTATTTGTTGTGGGGTTTGTGTGTTTTTGTTGTGGAGTTTGTGTGTATTTGTTGTGGCGTTGTGTGTGTATTTGTTGTGGGGTTGTGTGTGTATTTGTTGTGGGGTTGTGTGTGTATTTCTTGTGGGATTGTGTGTGGGCTTGTATTTGTTATGGAGTTGTGTGTGGTGTTGTGAGTATTTGTTTTGGGGTTGTGTGAGTATTTGTTGTGGAGTTGTGTGTGGGGGTGTATTTGTTATGGGGTTGTGTGCGGGATTGTGTGCGGGGTTGTGAGTTTTTTTCTTGTGGTGTTGTGTGTGGGGTTGTATTTGTTATGGGGTTGTGAGTATTTCTTGTGGGGTTGTGTGCAGGATTATATTTGTTGGGCTGTTGTGTGTGGAGTTGTGAGTATTATTGTTTGTTGTGTTTGTGTGGGGAGTTGTATTAGTTGCAAAATTATTATTATTTTTTTGTTGGCACTTGGCCAACATTTTCTGTGTTTTGTTGTCTGAGTTTAAAGTGGCGTGAAATTGGGACTAATAGCGTTGTGTCGTGGTTTGCGTTTACAGCTGTCAGCTTCGAACATCCATCGTTTGAATGTCAACTGATCCGTCTACCCGATCTATCCTCTGCGACTCCTCATGTATGACCTCATTCATGTGTATCTTTTCAGAACTACGCTATGAGTAAGAGTTGAATCCTTCAGATCTTTTATTCACCTATTCTGACACAAATCTATGTTAATAGAAGTGAGAAAATGAGTTCATTGTGCTATATAGAGCCAGTTCTGACCTAGGGTAGTGAATCATGGACAGTAAACAGACAAATGAAAAGACAATTACAGGCATCAGAGATGGGATTTCCCATAAGAATGTTGAAAGTTCCATGGACAGCTAAAAAGACCAACGTGGACATTCTCAAAGAGGCCACCACAAAAAGGGAGCTCCTAAAAACATTAAAAGAAACAAATGACATTTGTAGACATATGACAAGAAGTTGAAAGTTGAAATACTTGGTTACAGCTGGCAAAATAGAGAGAAAGAGATCGCGGACGATAACGCGAGAAGATACTGGATATCGTTGTGTCAAGGCATGGAAAACAGTCAGCAACATAATTGATACGGTGCAATGTGGATAGAAGACTATGGAAGGACATGATCGCCTACGCCAACCAGTATGACACATGATGTTGATGATTGTGACACAAAGCTTTTATCGTTGACCACTTGAAACTAATTCGCTGACGATATCTTGAGCTTTCGATCGTGTAGGCTTCTCTCCAATGTAAGCTACCACGTCCAGAGCTCATCACTTGTACCAGTCTGAATGTGTTTGATTGTGGCAGAGTAAGTTATGACAGAATCATCGTTACTTCACTCAGGACACACCCATAGGTGCTTCAACTTTCTCCTCAAACTTTGAACCTCCGAGGACAACTCTGACATACGTACACGGACTGGGTTCCAGTTGGGTAGATTTCTAACAATGATTGCCGTGACAGAAGCCGCTTGATCTGCCCTAATCAAAGAGACAAACAATAATAAATGAATGTTATTGTAGAGGGAAACTTCCGAGACGATAAATCAGCGAATCATTTCAGAGGATGAGACATGTTTACAAGACTCGGAAAATAAATCACAAGTAATCAACAACAGACAACAAAAACAGAACAATAGACAGTCTGAGCAAGATCAAACCCTTACTCCTTGAACAGCGCCTTGTCACGAGAAACCTGCGCTAGAGCACACGACCAACTAAGAAACCTACAAAAGTTGCTGTCATTGGCGATATCCTTCACGCATATCAAGGCAATAATTGTTATAAATCTACCCAAATGAATCCCAGGCTGTGCAGTGGAGTTCATGAAAGTATGTCAGGATTCTCCTCGGAGATTCCTAGAATGACTCTAGCATAGGGCTACGATCACATCATCATCATTATCATCATCATCATCATCATCATCATCGGGTGCCATCTTCGCAGCGAAGTTTGGCTACCATGGATCGCCATTCCACTCTGTTTCTTGCTTTGATGGTGCAGGCTGTCATAGATTGGCTTGTCCATCTTTTGATGTTCCTCATCCATGTTAGTCTTGGTCTGCCTCTGCCTCTTTTACCTTGCATTTTCCCTTCCAATATTACTTTTAGTAGGCTGTTGTGCCTTTTAACATGACCCACAAATTATTTGCAATAATTGTGCATGACAAGTGTCTGATAAGCGCAGACAAAAAAACATGAGAACAATCGGTTTTCGCCAAATGATCCGGATATAAATATAGTTGTGATCTAACCCTAACGGAGGCGGATAATGAAACACAAGGATCTTGTGTTCAGGCCGAACATATAAAAGTACTATTGCATTTGAACAGAAGCCGTGACTTACTCAAATGAGGAACATAACATCGACATAACGATTATGGCAGACAACTAAAACAAGTAGAGGAATGTAATTACCTAGGAAGTCTAGTGACAAACGACAATTCGCAAACAGCAAAAATAGACTCATGATGCAACAAAGATTGTCAAATCATCGGACAGCTATCACCACTATTGTTCAACAAAGAAATAACTCTGGAGGCAAAACGGACACTATACAATACAATCTTCATCCCAACATTGTACTACCAATGCCATACATGGACCCCAGATGCAAGAACAATAAGGAAAATAACTTCTACAGAGATGAAACGCGTTAGACAAATGACAGAAAACAGTCTGAGAGGCAGGATTAGAAATGAAGAACTGAGAAAAAAGTTAGGAATAATTCCCATTAAGGAGTACATAAAGAAACAACAGATAAAATGGTTTGGCTATGTAACATGGAAGAAAGCTCAAAACACAACACAACGAGCCTTCAATAAACGTTGCGAGAACACCAGACCAAAGGGCCGACCACGAAAAAGATGGATTGACGGAAGAAGAGATAAAAATCGCAGATTATGTCTTCTCTCGACGCTGAAAGACAAATGAGGAAGGAAAGAAGAAGAAGACGGTTGAGGAAGGAAAGAAGAAGAAGACGGTTGAGGAAGGAAATAAGAAGAAGACGGTTGAAACCGATAGAGTAGGGATGGATGTGGCTTTTTTTGGCGACATTTTGAAAAACGTTTAACCTCTAGCATCAGTGGCATCAACCACTTTTCTGAGAAGATACCAGATATCGACAACCGGTGGTACGGAGTTCGTGCAATGTTCTAAGGTCTTCCTACAGAAATGGGTGTGAGCACCCATGAGCAGTGTCTGATCACAGGCTTCAGTTTCCTATAAACACAAGAAATTGACGATCAATATTTAAATGATGTTTTTGAAGTTTCTATATTGTCGTCAATCAACATTCCCCCCTTATCTTCCTGGCCCTATTACTCTCCCACAATCAACATTCCCTCACTTCCTGGCCCTATTACTCTCCCACAATCAACATTCCCCCCTTATCTTCCTGGCCCTATTACTCTCCCACAATCAACATTCCCCCCTTATCTTCCTGGCCCTATTACTCTCCCACAATCAACATTCCCTCACTTCCTGGCCCTATTACTCTCCCACAATCAACATTCCCTCACTTCCTGGCACTATTACTCTCCCACAATCTGAACTTGTTCTCGCCAATCAACATTCCCCCCTTATCTTCCTGGCCCTATTACTCTCCCACAATCTGAACTTGTTCTCGCCAATCAACATTCCCCCCTTATCTTCCTGGGCCCTATTACTCTCCCACAATCTGAACTTGTTCTCGTCAATCAACATTCCCTCACTTCCTGGCACTATTACTCTCCCACAATCTGAACTTGTTCTCGCCAATCAACATTCCCCCCTTATCTTCCTGACCCTATTACTCTCCCACAATCTGAACTTGTTCTCGCCAATCAACATTCCCCCCTTATCTTCCTGGCCCTATTACTCTCCCACAATCAACATTCCCCCCTTATCTTCCTGACCCTATTACTCTCCCACAATCAACATTCCCCCCTTATCTTCCTGGCCCTATTACTCTCCCACAATCTGAATTTGTTCTCCCACAATCAACATTCCCTCACTTCCTGGCTCTATTACTCTCCCACAATCAACATTCCCTCCTTATCTTCCTGACCTTATTACTCTCCCACAATCAACATTCCCTCACTTCCTGGCTCTATTACTCTCCCACAATCAACATTCCCTCCTTATCTTCCTGGCCCTATTACTCTCCCACAATCAACATTCCCTCACTTCCTGGCTCTATTACTCTCCCACAATCAACATTCCCTCCTTATCTTCCTGGCCCTATTACTCTCCCACAATCAACATTCCCTCACTTCCTGGCTCTATTACTCTCCCACAATCAACATTCCCTCCTTATCTTCCTGGCCCTATTACTCTCCCACAATCAACATTCCCTCACTTCCTGGCTCTATTACTCTCCCACAATCAACATTCCCTCACTTCCTGGCTCTATTACTCTCCCACAATCAACATTCCCTCCTTATCTTCCTGGGCCTATTACTCTCCCACAATCTGAACTTGTCCTTGTCAATCCATCACCAGCAGTTTTTACTCATTTTATTTAGTTCAAACCGTCAGCCCATTAATTTCGAGAAATCGTTTTTCTTCTTTGCATTTTCATCTAGGGTCTAATATTTGTGCCAGTTCATCGTGGGACTCACTGACGATGGTCTGTGAAAGAGGGCAGTGACTCCAGCTGACTAGCATGTTTAATGACGTTTGCAGACACAAAGCTTGAAGTACGCTCCCTTTATTAGATCAAGGTACACATTCGATATTTGACTTTCTTTTAATTTAATTTGGCTCTTTTCATTCGTTTCAATTGAAAAGAAATCGGTGTCTCTCTTTCATTGAATTGCTGACAGTTTTAACAGAGCTTGAGACGACAGCAACTCTCAAGCTCAAATTACTTGACCTAAGTAAGGTAAAGTTTCGTACTGAATTTACCGTATTATATGTAAAAAGGATGTTATACCCGATGATGGCTTTTGCCGAAACGTTGTAGCTAGTCTTTTCTTTCTGCTAGTTCAGCTGCTCAATACCATTTTATGTTTATTTTCTTTGTTTTCTGCATCTATACAGTCGACCCCGCATAGTGTTTCAAATCTATTATGTGTGACATCTGTGCCTATACCCTGGACAGTAAAACGACTTCCCTTACCACATTTTGTTATTTTAAACTCTGCATATTCTTTTATTCAAGGCGAAGACGGCACATGGGGCAGACATTCTGAACCAAAGGTAGACAACCTACGGCCCGCGGGCTAGCACCAGCCCACCAAGCTATTTTGATCGGCCCTCTGTGCTTATTTTCAAAATGACTAAACACCCCATTCCCTACGCTGACACAAAAAATTAAATATAAAACAATACAAAAATGCTCAAACCCTAACCGGTAATCTTTCTATTTATAATTTGTTGTTGAATTTTCTCTCCATCCTTCTTCCCCCCCCCCCACCCCTTCTTTTTCTGTCTCACAACTCTCCCTTTCATTCCACTCTCGTTTCTATGTTCCAAGCTCTGTAGCTAACAAGATTTGTACATTACAGTCGCTAGTGAATGCAAAATAGGGTCCTTTATATAACGGCCTCACTCATTATCATCTTCAAGTACCAAGCCTGGTGGCATAGGTGATCATGTCTCTCCACAACTTTCGATCTCGACAGTTATTTATCATTTCTGTTGTTGACCTTCTGCCAAACCATTCTCTTAAGCTGTCTGGTATCTTTTCTATTTGCTTCCCTCTGTCTCTTCGTCCAACAATTTTCTCAGTTGTCACAAAATATTCCAGCTGTTCTCTTCTCATTGCATGACCAAAAAATGATGTTTATTTCTTCCTAATTTGGAAAATTAGCTCTCTTTTTGCTTTGGCCTCTTTCAGAACATTTTCATTACTCTTCTTATCTGTCCATGGTATTCTCTACAAACCTCTGTAAAACCACATTTCTATAGTCTCCAGTGATCTTTTTGTCTCTTTTCCTATTGTCCATGATTCACATCCATATGTTAAGACTACATAACATTTAAGTACTCTTTTTCTAGTTTCTATTGTCAAAAATAGATTGCAAAGTTTCTTCCCAATTTTTTTGGAAAGCTGCTTTTGCTTGAGCCATTCTGCATCTCACCTCTGTTGTACATCTACCATCTGAGGTTAACATTGTTCCCAGATATTTAAGTTCATTTACCTGTTTTAATATTGTTCCACTTGTCTTTGTTGTACATTGCGGTGATGTATTTTTCTTTGTTGTATTTTTCTTTGTTGCTATCATTACTTCGGTCTTCTTGCTATTAAGGCTGAGTCCTTTATTTTTACTTTTCACAATAATGTCTAACGCTTCTTGTATCTCATCTTCACTCTTAGCGATTAAGACTGTATCATCAACATACCTTAGATTATTTATATTATGACCTTTAATTGTTATTCCAGGCTTATGGATCTTAAAACAATTTCATTATATATATTAAATAAATCTAGTGAAAGGTGTCCGGCTAAAAAGAGGCAAATCATGGGTGGGCCGAGCAGAAGATGTCATCAAACAGGTCTGTGGGCTTACCAATATCAGCGTTGGTGAGGAGTGGATACCGGTGCCTACGTCATTCAAGGGGACTTTCTCGTGTATTGTCACAATCAACAGGAAAAGTAGGGAACAGAACCCGGTCGTGGTTAATGCCGAGGTCAGCGGTCTCATCTGCGATAACACCGATGAGAAAGATGCAGTCATCTATACAGACGGATCTGTAAGGCGACACCAAAGAAGTGCATGGGCATTTACAGCAAGCTCAGCAAGCAGAATAGTCAAGGAAGACAGTAGTGCATACGTCATGACCACGAGTAGCATGACAATGGAGGTGATGGCAGTGACCAAGGCATCCAAATGGTTAGAGTCACAAGACTACATCCACGCATGTATACTGAGTGATTCGATGAGCATGATAAAAAAAAGTGGAGGCGGGCTCTGTACGCATGCAATGGGTAGAGTCGTTGCAGAAATCCAAATACGTAAGGTCACCTTTGTCTTTGTCCCTGGACAAGCGGGAGTACGGGGAAATGAGAGAGCGGACAGGTTGGCTAGATGCGCTGTCGTTGAGGACGGACAACCAATGGATCGGGCGGACATCATCAATGTCCTCCGAGATGTGGGAAGAGCATGGGACTTCGACAGACACAGATCCACGTCACTTCTTCGGATGATGGAAATGGGAGTTAAGATGGGCACATCCAGAAATGAGAAACTTAGTGGCCGTGTAAGAAGACTTATCAACCAACATAGAACTGGAGTCGTCAGTCGCTGGACGCTGAGGGAATTACTGAGGATAGGATCTGAGCACATATGGACATGTTCGGAGTGCAATGATGATGACCCGCAAATAACTCAATAACTCAAATAAATCTGGTGACAGCACTGAATCTTGTCTATCACCTTGTATTTTGTTGTTGTTGAAACATTCCCAATTATTTCGGCTTCATTAAATGATGGTATCTGACAATCTTGGTCTTCAGAGTTTTCACATCTGACTCTCAGATAAAAAAAAGGCTGCCCATCTATGCTCTAGACTCTCTATATCCAATGATCTGTATTACTATCTGTCAGACCTTGCACGAGACCCGCATTGTATCTCGCAACAAGTTCCTGTTTTTGGAGATTCTCAACCTCAGCAAGGAAGCTGAATGCTCTTATTTTGCTTCTCACTTCAGTTTTCTTTTTAGTATTTCTCTAGGTCAGCCTATTTTTCTTTTACTCTAGTTCCCATTTCATGGCTTGTTTTGAAATTCTCTTGTTGTCCCTTCTCATCGCATGGCCAACAATAACCACCCACGTCTCTTGATGATAGTTGATATTATTGGAATCTTTGTCATTTCAATATTTCTACCCTCGTCTCTTGATGATAGTTGATATTATTGGAATCTTTGTCATTTCTATATTTCTACCCTCGTCTCTTGATGATAGTTGATATTATTGGAATCTTTGTCATTTCTATATTTCTACCCTCGTATTGAATTTAGTCCATGAAAAGCAAAGGATTTGCTTTATATTGAACCCCTGATGTATTTTTATATTTGAATTGCTTACATATATATTGTTTATTTAGATATGTTTTCAAGCTGATACATTTCTTCTATTGTTTATTTTGATTGGACACCGGCAGTGGAACTATTTGATGTTTTTATTGATGAAACGAACAGACAACTCTCGTTTTGTCGAAGGTCGGAGTTTCTGAGAGCAAACCATAAACATATGGACCAAAGACAAAACTATGAGGAAGACAAATATTAAAAGGGAAGTTACAATTAAATTATAAACTGTTCACTCCATAAAATATACAGCATATTGCATGAAATAATGTCATGGAAAAAATATGTGGAAACAAAAGAATACAGTTTTCCTCTCCTATCTTTCTCTCTCTCTCTCTCTCTCTCTCTCTCTCTCTCTCTCTCTCTCTCTCTCTCTCTCTTTCTCTCTCTCTCTCTCTCTTTTCTCTCTCTCTCTCTCTCTCTCTCTCTCATTCACTCTCATTGTCTACCTTTCATCACGTGTCGTGCTTGCTAGCTTGCATGATTATATCTCTGCACAAATAGTTTGTCACTTTGCTATGTGTGTGTGTTTGCTTAACCAGATCAGTTCTTCATTTCCAACCATGTAATTCTAGATATTCTAAATTAGAGTGGTCCAACCTTTAGTTGAGAGAGAGAGAGAGAGAGAGAGGCAGAGACAGACAGACTTATATGTCAGTAATAACAAAGGTTTACAAGCAGGCAATTTCATTGTAAATGAGAGCACCAAAGAATATTCTCAATGCGCTCGTAAACGCCTTCAGCTCTGAACTGAAAAACCTCGAATATTCTCGAAAGAATCATCACTTGTTACATTTCATGACAACTGAGTTCGTTAATAAACACATCGAAGAACACGACTTTTATCTAAACACACAGACTACTTAAATGTTCTTTAGGAAAACAAACCACAACTTTGTATCTCCTTCAACACTCGAACGAGTACAAGTGGAAGTGGGGAAA
Source organism: Megaustenia siamemsis (assembly GCA_032433765.1). NCBI lineage: Eukaryota > Metazoa > Mollusca > Gastropoda > Stylommatophora > Ariophantidae > Megaustenia > Megaustenia siamemsis. The sequence goes on from JAVIAB010000088.1 coordinate 5,272,902, forward strand.
GAAGAAAGAAAGAGACAAAACAAACCACAACTTTGTATCTCCTTCAACACTCGAACGAGTACAAGTGGAAGTGGGGAAAGAAGAAAGAAAGAGACAAAACAAACCACAACTTTGTATCTCCTTCAACACTCGAACGAGTACAAGTGGAAGTGGGGAAAGAAGAAAGAAAGAGACAAAACAAACCACAACTTTGTATCTCCTTCAACACACGAACGAGTACAAGAGGATGCGAGGAAAGAAGAAAGAAATAGACAAAACAAACAGCCACCAAAATCACCAACTGTGAAGAACTTGCCATTGTAACAAAACTATGAATATATGGGATCTGTAGTAACTAATAATGGGGACTGACAGAAAGTCTCAAAGAAAGATTAACAACGGCAACACAAAAATGAAACGCCATGAAGTACATGTGGCACAATACCAGCCAGGCAGTAAAGTTACATTTACTAAGGACATGCATCGTACCGATAGCAGCATACGGCTGTGAATCATGGACAATCTCGCAAAAAGCCAGAAAGAGAATAGATTCATTCGAAACAAAATGCTACAGAAAAATGAGAAAAGAGATTCTACAAAAGAAAAAGAGAGATTCTTTCAGACGGGCTGTGGTGAATGCAACGTTATGTGGGAGATCTGACTAGAGACAAAGATTCTGAAAAAAAGGGCTGTGGCGAATGCAACGTCCTACAAAAGACATGTTACCTGATGATGATGATAATACATTTTATGAAGCAATCACTAAACTGTTACACGAATCCCTCTCAAGCCGGCAGAAAAGATTGATTTATTTGCACAAATCCACCAACACTCAAATAATTCTGCCTTGTCTTCTTTTCAAAAAGAAAACCGTAGAAGAGATCCATGTGCCACCAAAGTGAGTCTTTGCCATCTTGGTTGTGACCATAAGAGAGATCCATGTGCCACCAGAGTCTGTGTTATCTTGGTTGTGACCATAGGAGAGATCCATGTGCCACCAGAGTCTGTGTTATCTTGGTTGTGACCATAGGAGAGATCCATGTGCCACCAAAGTGAGTCTTTGCCATCTTGCTTGTGACCATAGGAGAGATCCATGTGCCACCAGAGTCTGTGTTATCTTGGTTGTGACCATAGGAGAGATCCATGTGCCACCAGAGTCTGTGTTATCTTGGTTGTGACGATAGGAGAGATCCATGTGCCACCAAAGTGAGTCTTTGCCATCTTTGTTGTGACCTCAAGCAAGCCTCTTTAAAGGGAGAGGCGGTAGCACCGGAGTAACTGTGTCCAATTGGCAGCCCTCCTCAACAGAATCGAATGTATTTCCGGTGTTACAATAAGACACTTTTTACTTTCCTTTAAACAAAAAAATTATTCTTTTGGTTCCAACAGCAAACAAGTGAAAGTGTTCTTTCTTGGAAAAGTGGAATGAAGTGACGTATTATGACGGTTAATGTCACAGATCAATTTAAATAATTAACGGTTAGATCCACTCTGACTGAGTACATGTTAGAAAGTTGCACTATGTTCTGCGCAAATGACCCAGTGCATCCGATTTCTGAAAGCATTTAATTCAGGTTTGCTTTCCTTAGCCTTTGATTGTCCCCAATATTCTTGCAAGGCAGCAGATTGTTTTTTTTCTGTAGGGGAATTCTGCCCTTAGATGGTCGGCCCTCCCAGGTTTACGAGCACCATCTGCCCGAGCTTTGTGTAGAGTTGTCTCTCTCATAGGTGGTCTGGTGTTCAGAGCTCTGGAGCACGACCTGCCTGTTTGATAGAGGACAGAAAGAGGAGAAAAGACAGAGAAGCATTTAACCCATGAAGTGGGGATGGATTAGTTCAGACCAGAGAGTGTACCACGCGCCGGTGGATTCTGCATCTTCACTTAAAGGGTTCCATCTACTCCTGGCTCTCTTTGTCTGGCCCCTCATCAAGAACCTGTCCAGCTTGGGTGACCCTGCCAGGAGCTAAACTTCCGCTGACATAGATCTTTGGATTCCGGAAGCGCACAATCCCTTTAACCACAACAAGGTGAGCCTACTGTGGAGGTGAAGACTAAAGAGGAGCAACTTCGCTGCAATCTCCAAAGAACTGACAACTAGTGACCCAGTACTGTCCCAAACAATGCTGAAACCCATAATCCCATCTGATATGACTTCTCATTGGAGGCATAAAATACCAGAACTTAAGGAAAACATAATAGGAATCATGAAAAAAGGCACCCAAACAGATACAGAGAGAAAGCACGTAGCAGAAAAACACATAAACGACAACTACCCACAGGACTCATGGTCACACATATACACAGATGGCCCTGCTACAAACGCCACAAGAAATGGAGGAGGAGGTGTGTTCTTGTGGCTGAATAACCAGGAAAAGATCACCAAGTCAATAGCTACTAGGAAATTCTCAAACAAGTATAAAGGAGAAACTGAAGCCCTCAAAGACGCTGCAAAACTGGCTATCCAACACAAAAATAACATGCACAAGAAATTGGTGATACTGACTGATGCACTGTCAGTCCTAACAGCTCTAAAAACCCCCCAGAAACAGTGAGCCAGATGACTTGAGAACAACCCTAGACCGACTGTGCAATAACTTCCAGAGAGTGGTCACCCAGTGGATACCATCACACTGTAATATACACGGAAACGAACGCGCAGACAAATTAGCTAAATAGGGAGGGAGATTACCACAAGAGAACCATCTGGTCAGTTACGATGAAGCCAAATCCAACGTCAAAGGCCACTATCATGAAAAATGGAAACAAGAACACCCAAAGTACAACGAGAGGGACGGATACCTCCAACTATCAAGGAGGGATCAAGTCATCATACTTCGCCTACACACTGGCCACAACAGAATGAGAAACCACATGTTCACCAAATTCAAAATAGGTACAACCAGCCTATGCCACTGTACCCTGGATAACATGACAACAAAACATGTTCTACAGGATTGCTCCCAGTACACAGACCTGAGAAGAGCAATGTGATCCACACCCACCTCCCTGGAAGAGAAACTATATTGGGCAACCGAATCACTTAAACACACAGCTGCCTTCATAAGAGAGTCCGGATTCCTTGTCTGAATGACGTCATGATGGCAGAAGAAAGAGAAGAAATAATTAATCATTTATATATAATATATAAATATATAATAATCATTAATAACAATTTATGTTTTGTTCTCCAACTTCCACGTCTTGGCGAAGTCCCTAGAGACTAGCAACTAAATTGTGCGTGTTAATACTTTTTTCCCTGGCAGCCATATGCACAGGGTTCCTCGCCGCTCAGGCAGATAACTCCATCTTTGGAGGTACATTTTTCCATCGATGAGTAATTGGCGTTTCAAGCCGGGCCTCGCTACTAAGACTAGGGGTGGTTGCCGCACAAGTAAATCACAAATAAAAATCCCAACTGGTGCAGCCGGGATTTCAACACTCAACCTCTCTGTCTCCAGACCAACCAGCCCCCAACAATAACAAACAAGAATAACAACAATTAATAGGTTCAAAAGCCATATTTAAAAAAAAAATAAATAAAAATAAAAACTAAATAAAAAATTACCAAAGATAAATAAAAACAACTTTAGAAATAAAAAGAGCCGAAAAAAATGTATGTGACATATGTCCGTCCATGCCTACAATTAACAACATCAGAAACTTCAAACACAGCTCCATCAACAATCGGTGTCTCTCAAACATCGTCCACAACAAGAACATCTCCTATAATCAGTTGTTGTTTCTCCCGACACCCGTTCACTCATTCTTCAAAGAGAATCGCTTTCCTGTTTTAACTGTCCTTACATCTCATCATCTCAATGAGAGATTCCCCTCACCAACAGCAGCATCAATTCGTTGCACGCGCTTCAAGATAACTCCATTACGATAATGCTCACTAGGGGAGATAATAACATTGCCCAACGATATTTCTGACATTTTCCTCGGCTGGTTAAAATCACACCCTGTAAACATATATTTGGTTGTTAGGGTCATCATCACTGCACACCAGGCGAACCCATAGGTGATCCGATATCCCCCTCGAGAATCGCGAGATAATCGGAGGAGAATCCCGACCCACAGCATGAACTCAGTAGCACGGCCTGGGATCCACGGTGTGGGTAGGTTTTTGTTGACAATTTTACCCGGGCAGTGGCCATATTTTATGATCCCTTTAAGATATCAACTCCCAATGGTTCATATTCGTGCGCGAGGGCACACGGGACCTCCTGTTGATTGACGTCATCCGAGATTTTTATCTTAAATTTGATCAGCAATAAAAGTGCGATACAACTGGCTAGACAGGACCAGTTCAACAGTTACTTCAACCTTCATGGTAACAAACAGAAGCTAGACAGGACTAGTTCAACAGTTACTTCAACCTTTAGGGTAACAAACAGAAGCTAGACAGGACTGGTTCAACAGTTACTTCAACCTTCATGTTAACAAACAGAAGCTAGACAGGACTAGTTCAACAGTTACTTCAACCTTCATGGTAACAAACAGAAGCTAGACAGGAATAGTTCAACAGTTACTTCAACCTGCATGTTAACAAACAGAAGCTAGACAGGACTAGTTCAACAGTTACTTCAACCTTCATGGTAACAAACAGAAGCTAGACAGGAATAGTTCAACAGTTACTTCAACCTTCATGTTAACAAACAGAAGCTAGACAGGACTAGTTCAACAGTTACTTCTACCTTCATGGTAACAAACAGAAGCTAGACAGGAATATTTCAACAGTTACTTCAACCTACACAGTAACAAACAGAAGCTAGACAGGACAATTTCAACAGTTATTTCAACCTACACAGTAACAAACAGAAGCTAGACAGGACTATTTCAACAGTTATTTCTACCTACACAGTAACAAACAGAAGCTAGACAGGACTATTTCAACAGTTACTTCAACCTACACAGTAACAAACAGAAGCTAGACAGGACTATTTCAACAGTTACTTCAACCTACACAGTAACAAAAAGAAGCTAGACAGGACTATTTCAACAGTTACTTCAACCTACACAGTAACAAACAGAAGCTAGACAGGACTAGTTCAACAGTTACTTCAACCTACACAGTAACAAACAGAAGCTAGACAGGGCTATTTCAACAGTTATTTCAACCTACACAGTAACAAACAGAAGCTAGACAGGACTATTTCAACAGTTACTTCAACCTTCATGTTAACAAACAGAAGCTAGACAGGACTAGTTCAACAGTTACTTCAACCTACACAGTAACAAACAGAAGCTAGACAGGACTAGTTCAACAGTTACTTCAACCTACACAGTAACAAACAGAAGCTGGACAGGACTAGTTCAACAGTTACTTCAACCTTGATGGTAACAAACAGAAGCTGGACAGGACTAGTTCAACAGTTGCTTCAACCTTCATGTTAACAAACAGAAGCTGGACAGGACTAGTTCAACAGTTACTTCAACCTTCACGGTAACAAACAGAAGCTGGACAGGACTAGTTCAACAGTTACTTCAACCTTCACGGTAACAAACAGAAGCTGGACAGGACTAGTTCAACAGTTACTTCAACCTTCATGTTAACAAACAGAAGCTAGACAGGACTAGTTCAACAGTTACTTCAACCTACACAGTAACAAACAGAAGCTAGACAGGACTAGTTCAACAGTTACTTCAACCTTGATGGTAACAAACAGAAGCTGGACAGGACTAGTTCAACAGTTACTTCAACCTTGATGGTAACAAACAGAAGATCTTGAGCACTTGTTGTACATTAGAAAACAACAAATACAGCTCAGAAGGGGTGTGGGATATTGATACAAATATGTTCAAGCAAGAAACTGATGAATGACAATAAGAAAAGATGTTCATTTTGACTGATCGATAAGTTGCCATGTAGGGGTAACTTAAACTGATTATTTTTATGAGATATTTTTATCGATTTAAGTTAATGTTATTTGTCACTGTTATTGTGTAGCATTTAAAATGTTAATCGTCTATTATTTGTCACTGTTATTGTGTAGCATTTAAAATGTTAATCGTCTATTATTTGTCAATGTTATTGTGTAGCATTTAAAATGTTAATCGTCTATTATTTGTCAATGTTATTGTGTAGCATTTAAAATGTTAATCGTCTATTATTTGTCACTGTTATTGTGTAGCATTTAAAATGTTAATCGTCTATTATTTGTCACTGTTATTGTGTAGCATTTAAAATGTTAATCGTCTATTATTTGTCACTGTTATTGTGTAGCATTTAAAATGTTAATCATCTATTATTTGTCAATGTTATTGTGTAGCATTTAAAATGTTAATCGTCTATTATTTGTCACTGTTATTGTGTAGCATTTAAAATGTTAATCGTCTATTATTTGTCACTGTTATTGTGTAGCATTTAAAATGTTAATCGTCTATTATTTGTCACTGTTATTGTGTAGCATTTAAAATGTTAATCGTCTATTATTTGTCACTGTTATTGTGTAGCATTTAAAATGTTAATCGTCTATTATTTGTCACTGTTATTGTGTAGCATTTAAAATGTTAATCATCTATTATTTGTCACTGTATTGTGTAGCATTTAAAATGTTAATCGTCTATTATTTGTCACTGTTATTGTGTAGCATTTAAAATGTTAAATCTGGTATTGATAAACTGACTGATAGTATTCTGAAATAATTGATTTCTTTTGATTTGCACATGATAGTAGCGCAGATTGATTCTGACCGCCTTCATGGGGGAGGGCAGGAAAAGAGGGGTGGGTTGGATACAATTTTCGCTATCCACATCCTTTTTTAAATACATACTTTTAAAATATTTGTTTTAAGAATTAAGATACATTTATTCGGGGAACATCCCTGAACAATCAGCGCCGGAAGTATAACGAGTATTACCTTCGTTTTGGACATGACATAGATGAGCTAGCCACTGACGTCAGCAGCTCGAGGATACTGCACGTGCCAGTGGAATTATTCGAATTAAAACTCACCTCGTTGAAGGATCCAAACAACGAAACACATCAGGACTAGTTCAACAGTTACTTCAACCTACACAGTAACAAACAGAAGCTAGACAGGACTAGTTCAACAGTTACTTCAACCTTGATGGTAACAAACAGAAGCTGGACAGGACTAGTTCAACAGTTGCTTCAACCTTCATGTTAACAAACAGAAGCTGGACAGGACTAGTTCAACAGTTACTTCAACCTTCACGGTAACAAACAGAAGCTGGACAGGACTAGTTCAACAGTTACTTCAACCTTCACGGTAACAAACAGAAGCTGGACAGGACTAGTTCAACAGTTACTTCAACCTTCATGTTAACAAACAGAAGCTAGACAGGACTAGTTCAACAGTTACTTCAACCTACACAGTAACAAACAGAAGCTAGACAGTACTAGTTCAACAGTTACTTCAACCTTGATGGTAACAAACAGAAGCTGGACAGGACTAGTTCAACAGTTACTTCAACCTTGATGGTAACAAACAGAAGATCTTGAGCACTTGTTGTACATTAGAAAACAACAAATACAGCTCAGAAGGGGTGTGGGATATTGATACAAATATGTTCAAGCAAGAAACTGATGAATGACAATAAGAAAAGATGTTCATTTTGACTGATCGATAAGTTGTCATGTAGGGGTAACTTAAACTGATTATTTTTATGAGATATTTTTATCGATTTAAGTTAATGTTATTTGTCACTGTTATTGTGTAGCATTTAAAATGTTAAATCTGGTATTGATAAACTGACTGATAGTATTCTGAAATAATTGATTTCTTTTGATTTGCACATGATAGTAGCGCAGATTAATTCTGACCGCCTTCATGGGGGAGGGCAGGAAAAGAGGGGTGGGTTGGATACAATTTTCGCTATCCACATCCTTTTTTAAATACATACTTTTAAAATATTTGTTTTAAGAATTAAGATACATTTATTCGGGGAACATCCCTGAACAATCAGCGCCGGAAGTATAACGAGTATTACCTTCGTTTTGGACATGACATAGATGAGCTAGCCACTGACGTCAGCAGCTCGAGGATACTGCACGTGCCAGTGGAATTATTCGAATTAAAACTCACCTCGTTGAAGGATCCAAACAACGAAACACATCTGCAGTCCCAATGATAGCAGCTACAGCCTACACCAAAAGACATAAGGTCAAGCGGCACCGAAAGTGAACGCAACTGAACTGTCTTTCGTTATACGATATCATCATTCATCGTCGGAATATCGAAACACGATCCGAATGAAAAATACAGCTCACGGTGTGCACCGGAGCACTAACCTCATTTGTTACCAAATGTCGATAAATGTGGGAAGTACTAACATGGTCCGTCAACTCTACACTCAAGGCGTGATGGTTATTTCTGTTCCAATAAGCTTTACAACGAACTTTACAACAAGCTTTACAACGAACTTTACAACAAGCTTTACAACGAACTTTACAACAAGCCTTACAACGAACTTTACAACAAGCTTTACAACGAACTTTACAACAAGCCTTACAACGAACTTTACGAGCAGGGAGATGCTGAAACAAGTGAATACGAAGTGGCAGGCTATCTTCATTCCAAATCATCTCTGGAAGTGAGGCCGACAAACTCGCAAAGGAAAACACCGGAAATAAGAATTCACACACAACAAACAAGACAATGAAAGCACTCCATCACAAAGGGAACAAACCCCAACCGATTAGTGCGCTTATCTAGCGGCTCGCCAAATTCCAGAGCCCATCATGCAAAGTTCCGAGCTGATAAAAAACTCGGCCACACAGGACCAGAATAGGAAACAAATATTGAGGAAACTTCAGCTTTAAGATTCATGTGGGCGACTAATCTCAAAGCGTTGCCTTCTGGGTATGGGAAAGTCAAAAGCACAAAAAGTGGAATATCAATAATGAACATTTCCGTTTTCCCGGATGTTATCAGGCAGTGTGATAACAACAGAGAGGACACACTTTTCATTGGCGATAAAAGTAATAACAACAGAGAGGACACAATTTTCATTGGCGATAAAAGTAATAACAACAGTAGTGATGTGGAGTTATCTTTTTAAACATACGGTTATGGGGTAAATCAAGAACATTCAACCAAGGTGTGGCGGCACATGATGATTACAGCTGGAATATAATGTGAAAACTGGAATGTATTGTGACAACTGGAATGAATTGTAACAATTAGAATGTATTGTAACAATTAGAATGTATTGTAACAATAAGAATGTATTGTAACAATTAGAATGTATTGTAACTAACAACTGGAATGTATTGTGACAACTGGAATGTATTGTAACAACTAGAATGTATTGTAAAAATTAGAATGTATTTTAACATCTGGAATGTATTGTAACAACTAGAATGTATTGTAAAAATTATAATGTATTGTAACAACTAGAATGTATTGTAACAACTGGAATGTGCTGTAACAACTGGAATGTATTGTAACAACTAGAATGTATTGTAAAAATTATAATGTATTGTAACAACTGGAATGTATTGTAACAACTGGAATGTATTGTAACAACTGGAATGTATTGTGACAACTGGAATGTATTGTAACAACTGGAATGTATTTTGACAACTGGAATGTATTGTAACAACTGGAATATATTGTGACAACTGGAATGTATTGTGACAACTGGCATATATTGTGACAACTGATACAAATGAGAACTAGTTAGAGCCTGGGTCCTCTCTGTTCTGTGTCGACACGTTGGCTCTAGACCAACTAGTTAGAGCCTGGGTCCTCTCTGTCCTGTGTCGACACGTTGGCTCTAGACCAACTAGCTAGAGCCCTGTTCCTTTCTGTTCTGTGTCGACACGGTGGCTCTAGACCAACTAGTTAGAGCCTGGGTCCTCTCTGTCCTGTGTCGACACGTTGGCTCTAGACCAACTAGCTAGAGCCTGTTCCTTTCTGTCCTGTGTCGACACGTTGGCTCTAGACCAACTAGCTAGAGCCCTGTTCCTCTCTGTCCTGTGTCGACACGTTGGCTCTAGACCAACTAGCTAGAGCCTGGGTCCTCTCTGTCCTGTGTCGACACGTTGGCTCTAGACCAACTAGCTAGAGCCTGGGTCCTCTCTGTCCTGTGTCGACACGTTGGCTCTAGACCAACTAGCTAGAGCCTGGTCCTCTCTGTCCTGTGTCGACACGTTGGCTCTAGACCAACTAGTTAGAGCCTGGGTCCTCTCTGTCCTGTGTCGACACGGTGGCTCTAGACCAACTAGTTAGAGCCTGGTCCTCTCTGTCCTGTGTCGACACGTTGGCTCTAGACCAACTAGCTAGAGCCCTGTTCCTCTCTGTCCTGTGTCGACACGTTGGCTCTAGACCAACTAGCTAGAGCCTGGGTCCTCTCTGTCCTGTGTCGACACGTTGGCTCTAGACCAACTAGCTAGAGCCCTGGTCCTTTCTGTCCTGTGTCGACACGTTGGCTCTAGACCAACTAGTTAGAACCCTGGTCCTTTCTGTCCTGTGTCGACACGTTGGCTCTAGACCAACTAGTTAGAGCCTGGTCCTTTCTGTCCTGTGTCGACACGTTGGCTCTAGACCAACTAGTTAGAGCCCGGGTCCTCTCTGTCCTGTGTCGACACGTTGGCTCTAGACCAACTAGTTAGAACCCTGGTCCTTTCTGTCCTGTGTCGACACGTTGGCTCTAGACCAACTAGTTAGAGCCCGGGTCCTCTCTGTCCTGTGTCGACACGTTGGCTCTAGACCAACTAGTTAGAGCCCGGGTCCTCTCTGTCCTGTGTCGACACGTTGGCTCTAGACCAACTAGTTAGAGCCCGGGTCCTCTCTGTCCTGTGTCGACACGTTGACTCTAGACCAACTAGCTAGAGCCCGGGTCCTCTCTGTCCTGTGTCGACACGTTGACTCTAGACCAACTAGCTAGAGCCCTGGTCCTCTCTGTTCTGTGTCGACACGTTGACTCTAGACCAACTAGTTAGAGCCCGGGTCCTCTCTGTCCTGTGTCGACACGTTGACTCTAGACCAACTAGCTAGAGCCTGGGTCCTCTCTGTTCTGTGTCGACACGGTGGCTCTAGACCAACTAGTTAGAGCCCGGGTCCTCTCTGTCCTGTGTCGACACTGTGGCTCTAGACCAACTAGTTAGAGCCCGGGTCCTCTCTGTCCTGTGTCGACACGGTGGCTCTAGACCAACTAGTTAGAGCCCGGGTCCTCTCTGTCCTGTGTCGACACGGTGGCTCTAGACCAACTAGTTAGAGCCCGGGTCCTCTCTGTCCTGTGTCGACACGATGGCTCTAGACCAACTAGTTAGAGCCCGGGTCCTCTCTGTCCTGTGTCGACACGGTGGCTCTAGACCAACTAGTTAGAGCCCGGGTCCTCTCTGTCCTGTGTCGACACGTTGACTCTAGACCAACTAGTTAGAGCCTGGGTCCTCTCTGTCCTGTGTCGACACGGTGGCTCTAGACCAACTAGTTAGAGCCTGGGTCCTCTCTGTCCTGTGTCGACACGTTGGCTCTAGACCAACTAGTTAGAGCCCGGGTCCTCTCTGTCTGTGTCGACACGGTGACTCTAGACCAACTAGTTAGAGCCCGGGTCCTCTCTGTCCTGTGTCGACACGGTGGCTCTAGACCAACTAGTTAGAGCCTGGGTCCTCTCTGTCCTGTGTCGACACTTTGGCTCTAGACCAACTAGTTAGAGCCTGGGTCCTCTCTGTTCTGTGTCGACACGTTGACTCTAGACCAACTAGTTAGAGCCCGGGTCCTCTCTGTCCTGTGTCGACACGTTGACTCTAGACCAACTAGTTAGAGCCTGGGTCCTTTCTGTTCTGTGTCGACACGTTGACTCTAGACCAACTAGTTAGAGCCTGGGTCCTCTCTGTTCTGTGTCGACACGTTGACTCTAGACCAACTAGTTAGAGCCCGGGTCCTCTCTGTCCTGTGTCGACACGTTGACTCTAGACCAACTAGTTAGAGCCTGGGTCCTTTCTGTTCTGTGTCGACACGGTGGCTCTAGACCAACTAGCTAGAGCCTGGGTCCTTTCTGTTCTGTGTCGACACGGTGGCTCTAGACCAACAATTTGGGACCAGCATACAAGAACTAGCAGCAGGTCCTCAATGGCGGATAACTTTCACTTCCGCTCCATGTGCAGCCTTCGTGCCGAGAGAAAAATGAATAATTAATTAAACGAAAAAAAAAAAGATCAATATACTTTTATCTTTTTCTTTTCTTTCTCATTTCCCTGCAGCATTGAGAGGAGATATAGTTTGCGGTCTTTTGCTTGGTTTTTATCCTTTGATAATATAACAAAGAGTAAAACCTACATAATCCTCAAATAGACATGTCTATTTCCATATCACTGAATCTTTCCGCTTGCTTTCAACACGTTGATAACAGCCCCTCTTTAGCCGATCCAGGCTGCATAATTGCCAGATATCTATCTATGTAAAAGAATCATTTTATAAGATCGATAATAAATAATATACGTACAAATAAAATGTACAGGTTGATTATTGTGTCCTAATCTCTGCTATGCTTACATCAGCGAGCAAATATTGAGCATTCCTGAAAGAGCACTACAATTTTACCTCCTAGTATTTTGTGAAAATTGAGATGTCTTGCTTGTTGAACCGCTTGAGCGTTTATCTCCGAACTGAATTCATTGTGCATCTAATCGCTAGGGCTTGGTTTGGAATGCTGGTTTCCATAGAATGCAATTATAATATCATTATTGACAATAATTAAACTTGATTTTTTTTAGAGATTTTAAATTACAAAATTGATTGTTCCGATAATTATGATTTGAATAACCCGTACTTTAAAATAAAAATATAAAAAAAAACTGTTGTGGTTAAAAAATTAAAGAAGCGTCCACGGAGACTGTCCTGAGCTCTTTGTGACGAGCATTAACGACTAAAATATCATTGACACAGAAATATTGACTTTAGCTGACAATGTGACGTTCTGTGTCTGGTGTCACAAACTAAAACCACTTACATAAAAATATCAGTTTTTAAAATGAAGGGAATGTACTAAGCTCAGGTCATGTTAATCCAAAAATACCGCAATGTTTTCAAGGTTGTAACTAAAATGCCACTTTTAAATGAAAACAAATGGTTGTGGTTAGAGTCAATAGGAAGCCCTGACATTAACAGGAACCGAACCCACGAGGCACAGGATAAGATATCGGCATGTCCAATCAACTATTTGGTGGACAATAATTATAAGAAATGGTATATGCAAAAGTATGGAATCAAAGTGACCACTTAATGATAGTACAGAACACTGTGCTCAATTAACTCAAGTCCTAATAAAGACCCTAACCGGAATAACACGTGCATATCTATCTATCTATCTATCTATCTATCTATCTATCTATCTATCTATCTATCTATCTATCTATCTATCTATCTATCTATCTATCTATCTATCTATCTATCTATCTATCTATCTATCTATCTATCTATCTATCTATCTATCTATCTATCTATCTATCTATCTATCTATCTATCTATCTATCTGTCTATCTGTCTATCTGTCTATCTATCTATCTATCTATCTATCTATCTATCTATCTATCTATCTATCTATCTATCTATCTATCTATCTATCTATCTATCTATCTATCTATCTATCTATCTATCTATCTATCTGTCTATCTGTCTATCTGTCTATCTGTCTGTCTGTCTGTCTGTCTGTCTGTCTGTCTGTCTGTCTATTGTTTTTTTCAAGTCGAAGACAAACATAAGGCAGACCACAATTTCAAAAACAGAAACCTTGTGTGCCAAATGGCACATATTGCAAAGATCACTGTTTTTCAAATCTATGGCTATACGTACATAACTTTATGTGAAATACTGAGAGCATGTACTTTTGTAATTAGTTGACGGGTCATTACTGTTGCCGGACTGTGAGCCCCTAACATTGGACTTATAAAATATAATAGACACTTGAGTATTAAAACACGATCAATGTCTAATGTGGGTGTTTCTAGGCACGTCAGTTAGGTCGCTACTCCATAAATTCACATTTATTTAACAAAAAAGTGACAGATTCACATCGAGGCTACAGTTGAGATTAAAGCTAAGCGTTCCAGTAGCGCAAATTATGAAGGTAACTTTAACAACAGAATCTCACCCCACCAGCCCCACCCTGGAGTAACTAACAAACAGAATCTCACCCCACCAGCCCCACCCTAGAGTAACTAACAAACAGAAGCTGACCCCACCACCCCCACCCTGGAGTAACTAACAAACAGAATCTCACCCCACCAGCCCCACCCTGGAGTAACTAACAAACAGAATCTCACCCTACCAGCCCCACCCTGGAGTAACTAACATACAGAATCTGACCCCACCATCCCCACCCTGGAGTAACTAACAAACAGAATATCACCCCACCAGCCCCACCCTGGAGTAACTAACAAACAGAATATCACCCCACCAGCCCACCCTGGAGTAACTAACAAACAGAATATCACCCCACCAGCCACACCCTAGAGTAACTAACAAACAGAATATGACCCACCACCCCCACCCTGGAGTAACTAACAAACAGAATCTCACCCCACCATCCCCACCCTGGAGTAACTAACATACAGAATCTGACCCCACCACCCCCACCCTGGAGTAACTAACAAACAGAAGCTGACCCCACCACCCCCCCTGGAGTAACTAACATACAGAATCTGACCCCACCATCCCCACCCTTGAGTAACTAACATACAGAATCTGACCCCACCACCCCCACCCTGGAGTAACTAACAACAGAAGCTGACCCCACCACCCCCACCCTTGAGTAACTAACAACAGAAGCTGACCCACCATCCCACCTTTGAGTAACTAACAAACAGAAGCTGACCCCACCATCCCACCCTGGAGTAACTAACAAACAGAAGCTGACCCCACCATCCTACCCTGGAGTAACTAACAAATAGAAGCTCACCCGATCACCCCTATCCTGGAGTAACTAACAAACAGAAGCTGACCCCACCATCCTACCCTGGAGTAACTAACATACAGAAGCTGACCCCACCACCCCCCCCCCCTGGAGTAACTAACAACAGAATCTGACCCCACCATCCCCACCCTTGAGTAACTAACATACAGAATCTGACCCCACCAACCCCACCCTGGAGTAACTAACAACAGAAGCTGACCCCACCACCCCCACCCTTGAGTAACTAACAACAGAAGCTGACCCCACCATCCCACCTTGAGTAACTAACAAACAGAAGCTGACCCCACCATCCCACCCTGGAGTAACTAACAAACAGAAGCTGACCCCACCATCCTACCCTGGAGTAACTAACAAATAGAAGCTCACCCGATCACCCCTATCCTGGAGTAACTAACAAACAGAAGCTGACCTCACCATCCTACCCTGGAGTAACTAACAAACAGAAGCTGACCCCACCATCCTACCCTGGAGTAACTAACAAATAGAAGCTCACCCGATCACCCCTATCCTGGAGTAACTAACAAATAGAAGCTCACCCGATCACCCATATCCTGGAGTAACTAACAAATAGAAGCTCACCCGATCACCCATATCCTGGAGTAACTAACAAATAGAAGCTCACCCGATCACCCATATCCTGGAGTAACTAACAAACAGAAGCTGACCCCACCATCCCACTCTGGAGTAACTAACAAACAGAAGCTCACCCCTACCCTGGAGTAACTAACAAATAGAAGCTCACCCCTATCCTGGAGTAACTAACAAACAGAAGCTCACCTCACCACCCCACCCTCTAGCAATAATTCTATCTTTGCAATATTTCATTGTGTTCTGTTAGTTTGTTGCCATTGTGGTCATTAATTACTTGAACTTACGGTCTATCTCTAATTTCTCTGAACGTTTCTCCGTCTCTCCACCGTAGACAGAACTTCTGACACAGGCGTTCATAATAGAAATATGTGTATCTTCTGATCTTAGTTCTAATTGCTTTTATGAATGTTCTTTATTTGTCCTTGTGTCATTTCACTCCTTTTATGAATGTTCTGTATTTGTCCCTGCGTCACTTCACTCCTTTTATGAATGTTCTGTTTTTTTTCCCTGCGTTAATTCACTCCTTTTATGAATGTTCAGTATTTGTCCCTGCGTCACTTCACTCCTTTTATGAATGTTCTGTTTTTTTCCCTGCGTTAATTCACTCCTTTTATGAATGTTCTGTATTTGTCCCTGCGTCACTTCACTCCTTTTATGAATGTTCTGTTTTTTTCCCTGCGTCAATTCACTCCTTTTATGAATGTTCAGTATTTGTCCCTGCGTCACTTCACTCCTTTTATGAATGTTCTGTTTTTTTCCCTGCGTCAATTCACTCCTTTTATGAATGTTCAGTATTTGTCCCTGCGTCACTTCACTCCTTTTATAAATGTTCTGTGTTTGCCCCTGCGTCACTTCACTCCTTTTATAAATGTTCTGTGTTTGCCCCTGCGTCACTTCACTCCTTTTATAAATGTTCAGTATTTGTCCTTGCGTCACTTCACTCCTTTTATGAATGTTCTGTATTTGTCCTTGCGTCACTTCACTCCTTTTATGAATGTTCTGTGTTTGCCTCTGCGTCACTTCACTCCTTTTATAAATGTTCTGTATTTGTCCTTGCGTCACTTCACTCCTTTTATGAATGTTCTGTATTTGTCATTGCGTCACTTCACTCCTTTTATGAATGTTCTGTATTTGTCCTTGCGTCACTTCACTCCTTTTATGAATGTTCTGCATTTGTCCTTGTGTCACTTCACTCCTGTTATGAATGTTCTGTATTTGTCCCTGCGTCACTTCACTCCATTTTGCATAAGATTTTCTTCTTTCTTCTATGAGGGTCAGTGTTTTTGTTAATAAAAGATCAACAACTGAAACTATAACATGCATGAAGGACCGGGAGATGTGGAAAGAGATGATCGCCTACGCCCTAGATGATGACTTGGCGAGTTAGAATTTAATTTGTGAACACAAAATTTTGTTGATATAAAATTAGCAAATGCTGAAACTATCATGGGTTATTTCAAAAAACTTTTAGTTCATGTAATCATTACATAATTTTCAACTCAAATGTTAAGTCGGTCCTATTATATGGCTGTGAAACATGGAGAACAACGAAAATTGACAACCACGAAGATACAGACTTTCATTAATGGATGCTTACGCAAAGGATGGAAATGGCAGGACAAAATCACTAACATAGAATTATGGAAATGTACCAGTCAAATACCAGTGGATAAAGAGATACAGCGAAGACGATGGCGCTGGATAGGACACACACTACGGAAGCCAACCGAGAGTATTAAACAACAGACCCTTTTATGGAATCCCCAGGGGAAGAGACAAAGAAGAAGATCAAGGAATTCTTGGAGAAGACAGATAGAAGCAGAGAAGAAGATGATGAGGAAGACATGGAATGATCTTAAAAGAATGGCAAAAAACAGAACGACTTGGAAAGTGTTTGTTGAAGACCTATGGTCCACTGGGAGCTGAAAAGGAAGATGAAGAAGAATCATTACATCTTTGTATTTTATATAATCCTTAATTTAAACATCAATTAATTGTTTTCTTCGTGTAATTAAAACCATCAGCCATTAGGTCAACACATGAAATCCATTTCCAGACAGAAATATCCCCCCACCCCCCACCCCCCCCCCACCCCCCCCCCCCATTAGCTTAGTATCTAATCTAAGTCAGAGTTTATGTAAAACCACAAGAAATGTCGATCTGCATCCCTTTGCTGGCTTCAGTGCGCATGTCTCTGTGTTGTATATTTGCTGATGAATAACAAAAGTCGTAACGTTTAGCCGCAATGACGTGGGCGGACTTTGAGGTGTCAACTGCTGTAAGCATAAACAAGGTTTCCTCGGCCAAAATATCAATGAAAGCCTAAAACATTTTGGTTTCTTTTTTATGTGGTTGTCTTACAATCGTTTATCGATGTGTATGTTCATTAGCATCGGTCGCCATTATCTCTCACCACTCCACTCGGTCCTAATTTCAGTCGGTGATCTTAAATATGCTATTTTGTGAACCTGTTCAATATATTTTCTATTCGTTTTCCTTTGCTCTTCTTTCCAATCATTTTGTCTGTTGTAGTATTTTCAATGCCTTCTTTTTGCATCAAATGCTCAATAAATATAGATTGTCTTTTCTTATGATTCTGATATGTGTGGTTTCTCATGTGCATTTTAAATATCCTTTATATGTGTATTTAACATAAACATGAGGAGAGAGGAGACAGGAGTGCCAGAATCATGTTTGATTTTATAGTGTTCACATATTCTATACCCCATGCGCCTACCTTTTTGCCCAATATATATATATTGAGACAACGTTAGTAATTGATGGTGTATATCAGAATCCGTGAAGTGCACGTAAAACCTTACTGGATATCAAAAGGACCATTCTGGTACCTGTGAAAGATCATGTGCTGATCAAATAACTACTCTACGTATAATAGTTGAACAAAGTTTAGAACTAAAATCCCCACTTTATATTGGATTCATAGATTACGAAAAGGCATTTGATAGTTTAGACAGAGGAATGCTTTTGAAGTTGCTGAGTCATTACGGAATCCCCATAAAGTTAATTAACCTGATAAAAACAATGTATGAAGGAACGAAATGTAGTGTGGTGCATGAAGGACAGCTTACAGAAGCATTTGAAGTAAGAACAGGAGTAAGGCAGGATACCTTCTGTCTCCATTTCTCTTTCTACTGGCCATAGATTGGATTATGAAAATAACTCAAAACAACAGAAATGAAATCCAGTGGTCACTTACAAAGCAACTTGATAATTTAGACTTAGCTGATGACATAGCTCTCCTATCACACAGCCATCAACAGATGCAGGATAAAATAAGCATACTTGATGAGAGATCACAACAGCTAGGACTGAAAATTAATAGAGATAAGACCAACATTATGAGAATTAATGCAGTTGGCAATAACCATATAAAACTAGGAGAAATACCTCTACTAGACGTACAATCTTATATATATCTGGGCAGTAATATAGATAAAGAGGGAGGAACATAAAATTATACCAAAATAAGGATATCAAAAGCAAGAGGAGTTTTCTTTGCACCGGAAAATATATGGAAATCCAAAGAAATTAGGTTAAATTTAAAAAATACAAATGTTCAACTCAAATGTTAAGTCGGTCCTATTATATGGCTGTGAAACATGGAGAACAACAAAATTGACAATCGTGAAGATACAGACTTTCATTAATGGATGCTTATGCAGGATAAAAGGATGGAAATGGCAGGACAAAATCACTAACATAGAATTATGGAAATGTACCAGTCAAACACCAGTGGATAAAGAGATACAGCGAAGACGATGACGCTGGATAGAACACACACTACGGAAGCCAACTGAGAGTATTACACAACAGGCCCTTTTTTGGAATCACCAGGGAAAAAAACAAAGAGGACGACCAAGGAATTCTTGGAGAAGACAGATAGAAGCAGAGATGAAGATGACGAGGAAGACATGGAATGATCTTAAAAGAATGGCAAAAAACAGATCGACTTGAAAAGTGTTTGTTGAAAACCTATGCTCCACCGGGAGCTGAAAGTGTTTGTTGAAGACCTATGCTCCACTGGGAGCTGAAAGTGTTTGTTGAAGACCTATGCTCCATTGGAAGCTGAAAATGTTTGTTGAAGACCTATGCTCCACAGGGAGCTGAAAGTGTTTGTTAAAGACCTATGCTCCACTGGGAGCTGAAAGTGTTTGTTGAAGACCTATGCTCCACAGGAAGCTAAAAAAAAGGTAGAAGAAGATTCTGGAACCAGACTATGTGAGTCTTTTGTAGGAAAGGACATGTACCGCATAATCTGTTGCAGCAAGGATGAAACCCAGCATGTTCTGGCCGGGTCTGCGGATACTAACAAAAGATGTCCCGAAGGTTTCTATAACGTTTAAAAGTCACCAATGGTGGATCGGAGAACAGAAGGCGAGTAGTAAGGTCAGAGTGGAGCATAGGTAGGTGATCTTTCGAGAGTGCAGTCAGATTGTGAAAGTGATGGGTAAGAGAGAGAACAATTCTGTAATGAGTGTGGGCGATGGGGATAAGAGCTAGGTGGGGGTAATAGTGAGAGCATTTAGGAGAGCAAGGACAGATTCAGGGTAAAGATGGCGATGGAAGAATTCCAACATAAGGTGGGCCTGATTGAGAAAGTCGTCATCTTGGTCACAGCGGTGTCTGAGGTGTAGGAGTGGAGAACATAAAAGAAATAGAATCACGGCAGGTGGGAGGGTGAGAACAGGAATAGAGGAGGTAGGAGTGGACATCAGTCAGTTTATAAAATAGGGAGGCAGGAGTGGACATCAGTCAGTTTATAAAATAGGGAGGCAGGAGTGGACATCAGTCAGTTTATAAAATAGGGAGGCAGGAGTGGACATCAGTCAGTTTATAAAATAGGGAGGCAGGAGTGGACATCAGTCAGTTTATAAAATAGGGAGGCAGGAGTGGACATCAGTCAGTTTATAAAATAGGGAGGCAGGAGTGGACATCAGGCAGTTTATAAAATAGGGAGGCAGGAGTGGACATCAGGCAGTTTATAAAATAGGGAGGCAGGAGTGGACATCAGTCACTTTATAAAATAGGGAGGCAGGAGTGGACATCAGTCAGTTTATAAAATAGGGAGGCAGAAGTGGACATCAGTCACTTTATAAAATAGGGAGGCAGGAGTGGACATCAGTCAGTTTATAAAATAGGGAGGCAGGAGTGGACATCAGTCAGTTTATAAAATAGGGAGGCAGGAGTGCACATCAGTCAGTTTATAAAATAGGGAGGCAGGAGTGGACATCAGTCAGTTTATAAAATAGGGAGGCAGGAGTGGACATCAGTCAGTTTATAAAATAGGGAGGCAGGAGTGGACATCAGTCAGTTTATAAAATCGGGAGGCAGGAGTGGACATCAGGCAGTTTATAAAATAGGGAGGCAGGAGTGGACATCAGTCAGTTTATAAAATAGGGAGGCAGGAGTGGACATCAGTCACTTTATAAAATAGGGAGGCAGGAGTGGACATCAGTCAGTTTATAAAATAGGGAGGCAGGAGTGGACATCAGTCAGTTTATAAAATAGGGAGGCAGGAGTGGGCATCAGGCAGTTTATAAAATAGGGAGGCAGGAGTGGACATCTGGCAGTTTTAAAATAGGGAGGCAGGAGTGGGCATCAGGCAGTTTATAAAATAGGGAGATATGTAAACCTGATGGGTGAAGGGAGACCGTGATGTTTTAATTAACGTCACCAGACGTCCCGATTTTTTCAGGGACAGTACCGATTTTTTTTCTTTTTTTTTTTTTAAACCTTTGTCACGGATTTGTTGATGTCTTGAGTTTGTCACGATTTTGGTCGATTTTTAAGCTTTTGTCCCGAATTTGTTAAAATTCATTCGAGACACAAACGTTTACCAATTTCGCCAATATGGTAAACGTCTCTTTGACTTAAAAATAGACATTATTCCGTTGTTGTGTAGAAAATGTTTAAAAGTTTAACTGGCTGTTCATTTGGCGAAATAGTAACAGTAAAATGCGCTCCAGGTTTTAAATCTGGCATGCTAAAACTCAACGAGTAGCATCTTTGTGGCCGCGACATTTCATATTCTTGTCTATTCATTGTGTTACTTTCGTTTACCGACGAACTAATTCATTTTATTGTGCTGTTTAGTGATAGAGGTTATTGCATTCATTAGATTTTATTTTCATTGTGCTATTATTCAGTTACTTGACATTTTAATGTTTAAGAACTTATGTTATGCATATGGTATAGCCATAGAATATTATTATTTAAACTATAGCTAGTTTGTAAAGTTTGTAATTGTTGCAACAAATGGCATCAAAGTGTAAATGCAGTTTCAATCAAGATTTACAAAAGGAGTACCCCTTTCTAAAAAAAAGGTATACAACAGACTTCACTGTAAGATGCAGTATATGTGCCTCTGGGTTTTCGATTAACCATCGTCGACGTGTTGATATTAAGAGTCACATAAATAGTGCAAGAGAGCCGTCGCTCCAGCTGCATCAAGCTCGTCGTTAACAACATCTGTTCGAGCTGAACAGATTGGTGACAAAGAAGAACAATTAGCTGCTACAGAAGGTGTATCTGCCTATCATACAGTGATACACAATCATACATTTAGATCTATGGATTGCACATCAAAATTACTTCATGTTACTTTAGAACTAAAATTTGCTTGTGTACGTACGAAAACAAAAGCCATTATTCGAAATGTGTTCACACCCCATGTTCAAAACGAGTTGATATGTGACCTAGAAAACTCAACATTTATTTCCATACTGACAGATGTCTCCAACCACAAGGAAATCAAGATGTTTCCTTTGCTTGTCAGATACTTTGATCACAATAAGGGGCTGAAAGTTAAAATATTAGAATTGAAGTCATTGCAAGGAGAAACATCTGATATTGTTAGTAGTTTTATTAATGACTGTCTAACGGGAAAAGGTTTGGAAAGGAAAGTATGTGCATTATGTGCAGACAACACAAAGTCTAATTTTGGGGGCGCTGAAAGGAAAGGAAAGAACAATGTTTTCATGAAGCTGAAAGAAAACCTTGGACATGGTTTGATAGGTGTTGGTTGTGCATGCCATATTGTCCACAACACTGTTTGAGCAGCTACAGATGTATTACCTATTGATGTTGAGATGATTATTGCTAAAATTTATCGACACTTCAAATCATACACAGTTAGAGTTGAAAGTCTCAAGGAGTTTTGCCAGTTTGTGGACACAGACTTCCAGGTGATTTTAGGTTATGCACAGGCTAGATGGCTTGCACTGCTGCCTGTTGTTGAAAGGACTCTTCACATGTTCCTACCTTTAAAATCATATTTTCAGTCTCAAGACAGATGCCCAGTCTTTATACAGAAATTCTTTGAAAACCCACTGTCTGAGGCATGGCTTGTTTTGGTTCACAGTTAGGTATCCCCTTTCCACGAAGCAGTGCAGAAAGTTGAAGGACGGGTGGTCACTGTTTTTGAAGTAATTGACAACATCAATGGGTTGAGAACTATCTTGGAGTCAAAAATGGAAGATAGTTTCTTGCCATCAAGAGTTAAGTTAATTCTTGACAAGCTGAAAATGGAAGGAATTCCACAGGATGATGTGAACAAGTTTAAAGTGTTTCTTTATTCTATGAAACAGCTTTAAGTTATTTGAAGAAATGGGCTGCGAATAATTTTCAAAACCCTGAGGCCTACAGCTTGGTAATGTTGAACAGAACACCAACTTTGGAAGATGTTAAAAAATCTTCATGATTAGAGAGTCAAACAGTAGCTTCAGTCTACTTTCCAGAAAATGAAAAGTATGACGAATGAACATGAAGCAGTTTGTTACTTCTAAGACAATTAATGAGTGGAGTATTAATAAAACATTACCAGGGCAGCGTTGGATTGAAATGGCTTCCCACTTCAAAAACAGGCATGTGCCAATTTCACATATTCTGAAGCTGGCAGAGTTCTTTTTATGTCTACCGGGAACAAATGCTACAACGGAAAGATTGTTTTCACTGATGAACAGCTTGTAGACAAATGATAAAACACATCTAAGTGTGGGAACTTTAAAGGTCATGTTGATCACCAAAGTGAACAATGAGCAAACGTGTGTTGAATTGTTTAAGATGCTCCAAACAAAGAAATATCTCTTTTTAAAAAAAATCCGTCATCAGAAAAGTCCAGCAACTCTGCTTCACCTTCCACTTAAGTGAGTATCACTAATGTTTTTTTTATCTCCTGATAACGTTTTGTAAGCCTATATTGTTAGATGTTTTAATTAGTCTTAAAATATATGTATTATTCACTTGAAAAAGAAATTTCATTTTACTGATGGAAAATTTAAGTCAAATTATTCTGTCCCGGATTAGGCGTTTCAAAAATATAGTCACCTTACTAAAAATGTGTACTAGAAGGTAGAGATAGAATGCGACATCTGAATGGAGGAGTGAAATGAGTCTACGAAGTCCTACAAATTGGTCAAATAAGGTTCTGAAAGATCAGATTTCCCCTAAAACATCATCAATGAACCGGTAAAAGATGAGAGGAAGGGGACCACTGTAGGAGGAAGGAAGTTTGATGTTCAAGGTTGCCCATAAATAGGCAGGCAGAGCTAGGGTCTATCTAATTGTTATAGCTGGTAATTATTGTTATAGCTGGTAATTATTGTGATAGCTGGTAATTATTGTGACAGCTGGTAATTATTTTTATAGCTGGTAATTACTGTTATAGCTAGTAATTATTGTGATAGCTAGTCATTTTTGTTATAGCTGGTAATTATTGTGATAGCTGGTCATTTTTGTTGTAGCTGGTAATTATTGCGATAGCTATTAATTACTGTGATAGCTGGTAATTATTGTGATAGCTGGTCATTTTTGTTATAGATGGTCATGTTTGTGATAGCTGGTAATTATTGTGATAGCTGGTAATTACTGTGATAGATGGTAATTAATGTGATAGCTGGTAATTATTGTAATATCTGAAAATTATTGTCAAAGCTGATACTTATTGTGATAACTGGTAATTATTGTGATAGCTGGTAATTATTGTGATAACTGGTAATTATTGTGATAGCTGGTAATTATTGTGATAGCTGGTCATTTTTGTGATAGCTCGTAATTAATGTGATAGTTGGTAATTATTGTGATAGCTGGTAATTTTTATCATACCTGGTAATTGTTGTGATAGCTGGTAATTATTGTTATAGCTGGTAATTATTGTGATAACTGGTAATTATTGTGATAGCTGGTAATTATTGTGATAGCTGGTCATTTTGTGATAGCTCGTAATTAATGGGATAGCTGGTAATTATTGTGATAGCTGGTAATTTTTATCATACCTGGTAATTGTTGTGATAGCTGGTAATTATTGTTATAGCTGGTAATTATTGTTATAGCTGGTAATTATTGGGATAGCTGGTAATTATTGTGATAACTGGTAATTATTGTTATAGCTGGTAATTTTTGCGATAGCTGGTAATTATTGTTATAGCTGGTATTTAATGTGATAGCTGGTAATTATTATGATACCTGTAATTATTGTGATAGCTGGTAATTATTGTCATAACTGGTAATTTTTGTGATAGCTGGTATTTTTGTGAAAGCTGATAATTATTGTAACAACTGGTAAATATTGTGAAAGCTGATGATTATTTTTACTGCTGGTAAATATTGTAATAGCTGATAAATATTGAAACAGCTGGTAATTATTGTGATAGTAAAGTAAAGAGCTGTCGTCACCCCAAGTGGCGTATTGGGAATATGGTGTTAGTGACCTTAAATTTGACAGACCCTCAGCACATGATTTTTTGGGTAATGTGGTCGGTATTACGCCCGTACCGATTTACTTTCCCAGAAAAATCCGTTACCCATTTCGGTCTGGGTGAACCCGGAAGCCGTCGGTTGGGATCGAACCCTACCTCTTTTCCTTTGTAGCGAGTTCACTAACCACTGAGCTATCGCATCTCCCTAATGATTGTGATAGTTGGTAATTATTGTGATAGTCTGTAATTATTGTGATAGCTGGTAATTATTGTGATAGTTGGTAATTATTGTGATAGCTGATAATTATTGTGATAGCTGGTAATTATTGTGATAGCTGATAATTATTGTGATAGCTGGTAATTATTGTGATAGCTGATAATTATTGTGATAGCTGGTAATTATTGTGATAGCTGGTAATTATTGTGATAGCTGATAATTATTGTGATAGCTGGTAATTATTGTGATATCTGTTAATTATTGTGATAGCTGGTAATTATTGTGATAGCTGATAATTATTGTGATAGCTGGTAATTATTGTGATAGCTGGTCATTTTTGTTATAGATGGTTATGTTTGTTATAGCTGGTAATTATTGTGATAGCTGGTAATTATTGTGATAGCTGGTAATTACTGTGATAGATGGTAATTAATGTGATAGCTGGTAATTATTGTAATAACTGGAAATTATTGTCAAAGCTGGTACTTATTGTGATAACTGGTAATTATTGTGATAGCTGGTAATTATTGTGATAACTGGTAATTATTGTGATAGCTGGTAATTATTGTGATAGCTTGTCATTTTTGTGATAGCTCGTAATTAATGGGATAGCTGGTAATTATTGTGATAGCTGGTAATTTTTATCATACCTGGTAATTGTTGTGATAGCTGGTAATTATTGTTATAGCTGTTAATAATTGTTATTGCTGGTAATTATTGGGATAGCTGGTAATTATTGCGATAGCTGGTAATTATTGCTATAGCTGGTAATTTTTGTGATAGCTGGTAATTATTGCGATAGCTGGTAATTATTGTTATAGCTGGTAATTAATGTGATAGCTGGTAATTATTATGATACCTGTAATTATTGTGATAGCTGGTAATTATTGTCATAGCTGGTAATTTTTGTGATAGCTGGTATTTTTGTGAAAGCTGATAATTATTGTAACAACTGGTAAATATTGTGACAGCTGATGATTATTGTTACTGCTGGTAAATATTGAAACAGCTGGTAATTATTGTGATAGTAAAGTAAAGAGCTGTCGTCACCCCAAGTGGCGTATTGGGAATATGGTGTTAGTGACCTTAAATTTGACAGACCCTCAGCACATGATTTTTTGGGTAATGTGGTCGGTATTACGCCCGTACCGATTTACTTTCCCAGAAAAATCCGTTACCCATTTCGGTCTGGGTGAACCCGGAAGCCGTCGGTTGGGATCGAACCCTACCTCTTTTCCTTTGTAGCGAGTTCACTAACCACTGAGCTATCGCATCTCCCTAATGATTGTGATAGTTGGTAATTATTGTGATAGTTGGTAATTATTGTGATAGCTGGTAATTATTGTGATAGTTGGTAATTATTGTGATAGCTGATAATTATTGTGATAGCTGGTAATTATTGTGATAGCTGATAATTATTGTGATAGCTGGTAATTATTGTGATAGCTGATAATTATTGTGATAGCTGGTAATTATTGTGATAGCTGGTAATTATTGTGATAGCTGATAATTATTGTGATAGCTGGTAATTATTGTGATAGCTGTTAATTATTGTGATAGCTGGTAATTATTGTGATAGCTGATAATTATTGTGATAGCTGATAATTATTGTGATAGCTGATAATTATTGTGATAGCTGGTAATTATTGTGATAGCTGGTAATTATTGTGATAGCTGGTAATTATTATGATAGCTGGTCATTTTTGTTATAGATGGTCATGTTTGTTATAGCTGGTAATTATTGTGATAGCTGGTAATTATTGTGATAACTGGTAATTATTGTGATAACTGGTAATTATTGTGATAGCTGGTAATTATTGTGATAGCTGGTAATTATTGTGATAGCTGGTAATTATTGTGATAGTTTGTAAATATTGGGAAAACTAGTAGGTGGTGTTTTTTTCCTTTTAAAATGGTATCCGAGCAACGGCACATTGCCCGTTCTCTTTCGATTTACAACTCTGCTGTTCTTAAGCATATGTTCTCTATTCTATCATCTGCCTCCGAAAGGACTAACTACTTGACGTCACCTAACTTGGGAAAAGACCATGAGAAGCCGATAACTCCAAATGTAATTTGAGCTGAATCCCTTCCGGCTCTGATGCAAGCATCTTCCCGCAACGCTATATCAAGCAGCAGTTTAACTAATCCGGTACAGTAATAACCGAGTGAGAATAATCCCAGACACAACATAGTCCCATTAAATAGCATTTGCATCACCAATACGCAAAAGGTCATCACGCTTCACAGCAAGGTCAAATACGTCATCACATCCACCGCTTTAACGACCGCATCAGAAAATACTTAACATGATGTCTCTAGAGCGACCACACGATGTCTGATGAATACTTAACATGATGTCTCCAGAGTGGATACATTGATCGTATTTTTACTTCGCTCACTCTCGGAACAAAACCGATAGTCTATATTCTCAGTTTCATTGTACCAGGCTGGAATTTTATTGGGAACATCAGTACCTTGATCGTTAAACGTTGGTCTGTAGAAGCGCATCCAATCGTCTGTTGTATCTTATGCATGTTATGTGCATATGTTTTACAGCCGCATCGTGAAGCGTCTGAAGATAACATACGTGTCTTATATGTATCGTTGAATGGTGTTGGATATAACGTCGAGAGAAGCACGGGTTATGTTTGCTTCAAGAAGTGACTATGAGGGGAGAGTTCTCTTTATATTTGTAGCAAATAAGATGAGTATAATAAGATTTGTTAGTTTAGTTTAGTTAGTTTATTAGTCTATGGATCATCGTCATTGCACATCGTACACATAAATAAGTGCTGCGATCTCCTCCCCTAATGTCTCTCAGTGTGTGGACACTGACGGGTCCAGTCCTATATTGATGTAATATTCTTATGTCTCTCAGTGTGTGGACACTGACGACTCCAGTCCTATATTGATGTAATATTCTTATGTCTCTCAGTGTGTGGACACTGACGACTCCAGTCCTATATTGATGTAATATTCTTATGTCTCTCAGTGTGTGGACACTGACGACTCCAGTCCTATATTGATGTAATATTCTTATGTCTCTCAGTGTGTGGACACTGACGACTCCAGTCCTATGTTGATGTAATATTCGTATGTCTCACCGCATATCACTCCTTCCCCACAACCACAGACTTGACCTAATGTTCGTGCAGTGTCGACGTGGTTGTATATTCATGATCATTAATTGAAGCATTAGCGCGTCCTGCCTTACTGAGGGCATTCAGAATGTCAACCCGGTCCATTGCAAGTCCGCCATCCGCGGCAGTCGCTCCAGCCAGGCTGTCAACTCGTTCATTTCCTTCCAAGCCCGAGTGATCAAGAGAGAAAATACAAGAGATCCCTGTCTGTCCTGAGTTCTCTAGTGACACCAACCGCTGCCTTCGCGTCCAGCTCTTCCACTGACGTTCTTCAACATTTTCATTGAATCATTTAGTAAACAATGGTGTGTGTTTCTAACCAGACAACTACTTTAGTTACTGCCATGATCTCCATGTGTGTTTCTAACCAGACAATTACTTTAGTTACTGCCATGATCTCCATGTGTGTTTCTAACCAGACAATTGCTTTAGATACTGTTATGATCTTCATGTGTGTTTCTAACCAGACAATTGCTTTAGATACTGCCATGATCTCCATGTGTGTTTCTAGCCAGACAATTACTTTAGTTACTGCCATGATCTCCATGTGTGTTTCTAACCAGGCAATTACTTTAGTTACTGCCATGATCTCCATGTGTGTTTCTAACCAGGCAATTACTTTAGTTGCTGCTATGATCTCCATGTGTGTTTCTAACCAGACAATTACTTTAGTTACTGCTATGATCTCCATGTGTGTTTCTAACCAGACAATTACTTTAGTTACTGCTATGATCTCTATGTGTGTTTCTAACCAGACAACTACTTTAGTTACTGCTATGATCTCCATGTGTGTTTCTAACCAGACAATTACTTTACTTACTGCTATGATCTCCATGTGTGTTTCTAACCAGACAATTACTTTACTTACTGCTATGATCTCCATGTGTGTTTCTAACCAGACAATTACTTTAGTTACTGCCATGATTGCCATGTGTGTTTCTAACCAGACAACTACTTTAGTTACTGCTATGATCTCCATGTGTGTTTCTAACCAGACAATTGTTTTAGTTACTGCTATGATCTCCATGTGTGTTTCTAACCAGATAATTACTTTACTTACTGCTATGATCTCCATGTGTGTTTCTAACCAGACAATTACTTTAGTTACTGCTACGATCTCCATGTGTGTTTCTAACCAGACAATTACTTTATTTACTGCCATGACATCCATGTGTGTTTCTAACCAGACAATTACTTTACTTACTGCTATGATCTCCATGTGTGTTTCTAACCAGACAATTTCTTTAGTTACTGCTACGATCTCCATGTGTGTTTCTAACCAGACAATTACTTTAGTTACTGCTATGATCTCTATGTGTGTTTCTAACCAGAAAATGACTTTAGTTACTGCTATGATCTCCATGTGTGTTTCTAACCAGACAATTACTTTAGTTACTGCTACGATCTCCATGTGTGTTTCTAATCAGACAATAGCCTTAGTTACTGCCATGATCTCCGTGTGTGTTTCTAAAAAGACAATTACTTTAGTTACTGCTATGATCTCCATGTGTGTTTCTAACCAGACAATTACTTTAGTTACTGCTATGATCTCCATGTGTGTTTCTAACCAGACAATTACTTTAGTTACTGCTATGATCTCCATGTGTGTTTCTAACAAGACAATTGTTTTAGTTACTGCTATGATCTCCATGTGTGTTTCTAACAAGACAATTGTTTTAGTTACTGCTATGATCTCCATGTGTGTTTTTAACCAGACAATTGTTTTAGTTCCTGCTATGATCTCCATGTGTGTTTCTAACCAGACAATTTTTTAGTTACTGCTATGATCTCCATGTGTGTTTCTAACCAGACAATTGTTTTAGTTACTGCTATGATCTCCATGTCTGTTTCTAACAAGACAATTACTTTAGTTACTGCCATGATCTCCATGTGTGTTTCTAACAAGACAATTACTTTAGTTACTGCCATGATCTCCATGTGTGTTTCTAACAAGACAATTACTTTAGTTACTGCTATGATCTCCATGTGTGTTTCTAACAAGACAATTACTTTAGTTACTGCCATGATCTCCATGTGTGTTTCTAACCAGACAATTACTTTAGTTACTGCTATGATCTCTATGTGTGTTTCTAACCAGACAATTACTTTAGTTACTGCTATGATCTCTATGTGTGTTTCTAACCAGACAATTACTTTAGTTACTGCTATGATCTCTATGTGTGTTTCTAACCAGACAATTACTTTAGTTACTGCCATGATCTCCATGGTCAAACTACTGGTAGCTACCATGAAAGCACTGCTCATTTCCTTTAATTTTCTTCCGTGGACCTGCGCAGTGGCAGTCATGAGCCTCGACTGTGCCGAACAACGGACCCATGGGTGTAAATGACTGCCTCATCTTCAAGTGAACTTTCATAGGTCAAGACTTGTACCTCTACAATAACCACCACTTGCTTTTGGTGTTTCTATTTTCTGTTTAAAGTGCTATAAACCGACAATGACGTAGGGCACTCTGCTGGCTCAATATCTCCCAGGGGACAAATCTGTTGAGCAACGCCCTCAGCCCGCGCCATTAATGATTTTCCTTACATGAGCCAGCTGCCCTTCCCCTCCCACCCTCACTATGTAATATATGTTGTACATCAGATCAGTCTTGAATGTAGAGACTCGCTCGTGACGTCATTATTCTGTCCGTGGTGGTGGGAACATCAAAGAGATACCGCATCGTCCTGCAAGGTGTGGCTTTTGTGCATCCAAGTGTGAAGTGCACGACTTCATTTTGTTTTCGTTCCAGCCTTTCAACCTGTGTGTGGCTGAAATAGCCAGTACATAGTTCCAGCCTTTCAACCTGTGTGTGGCTGAAATAGCCAGTACATAGTTCCAGCCTTTCAACCTGTGTGT
This sequence comes from Megaustenia siamemsis, assembly GCA_032433765.1. Taxonomy (NCBI): domain Eukaryota; kingdom Metazoa; phylum Mollusca; class Gastropoda; order Stylommatophora; family Ariophantidae; genus Megaustenia; species Megaustenia siamemsis. Next base: position 5,304,297 of record JAVIAB010000088.1, read on the forward strand.
GGCTGAAATAGCCAGTACATAGTTCCAGCCTTTCAACCTGTGTGTGGCTGAAATAGCCAGTACATAGTTCCAGCCTTTCAACCTGTGTGTGGCTGAAATAGCCAGTACATAGTTCCAGCCTTTCAACCTGTGTGTGGCTGAAATAGCCAGTACATAGTTCCAGTTTTTCAATCTGCGTGCCCCTTTACTCTCCCAGAAAAAAATCCGATACCCATTAAACGTTGGGTGAACCTGGAAGCCGTCGGTTGGGTTCGAACCCTACCTCTTGTCCTTTGTAGTCCAGTTCACTAACCACTGAGCTATCGCGGCTCCCAGTATTTTGGTAAGATGAGCATATTTTCTAAACCCCAATCTAGGACAGAGACCATATTTTCTAAACCCCAATCTAGGACAGAGACCATATTTTCTAAACCCCAATCTAGAACAACCCGTTTCCGGTTGTTTCCAAAATGGAGGAATTATTTTTCTCCGGCTTGGTATAGAACCGTTGATCAGAGGTTTAACAAGCCGCTATCGTAAAAACGATGTTGTTAATGAAACGTAGACCTGATACAGAATGTGTAAATTAGCAGTAGATAGTAGTGATAGTTTTTTCGGCCCTAAAACAACAACAAAAATAGGATTCTGGAATGTGCGAACAATGGCCGCTCCGACGAAACATGCACAGGTCGCGAGCGAGATGGACAGATACGATCTAGATATTTTAGGATTAAGCGAAATGCGCTGGCCTGGAACAGGTAGGAGATCTATTGATAATAAAATAGTAGTTTTTTCTGGAAGGGAAGATGGAAAACACCGTGAAGGAGTAGGCATAATGATGACAGACAAAGCTGCAAGAAGTTTATTAGAATGGGAACCGGTAAATAGCCGTCTGATACGAACACGATACAAAACAAAACATGGAAGACTTTCAATTATTCAATGTTATGCGCCTACTAACGAAGCTGATGATGAAGTTAAGGATGATTTTTTATAACCAACTGCAACAACTTATAAACAAAATACCAAAACACGATCTTTTAATTGTAATGGGAGACTTCAACGCCAAAGTAGGACAAGATAACGCAGGAGTGGAACATGTGATGGGGAGAGAAGGCTGTAATACAACAAGTCAGAATGGAGAAAGATTAATAGAATTATGTTTAATAGAAAATTTAGTTATAGGTGGGACATTATTTCCACATAAAAATATCCACAAAACAACATGGATATCTCCTGATGATAGAACATCAAATCAAATTGACCACCTATGTATTAAACAACAATTCAGATCATCATTAATAGATGTAAGAGCATACAGAGGTGCTGATGTTAATAGTGACCACAACCTGTGCATTGGGAAAATAAGATTAAAATTTAGAAACCAACAGAAGAGGTCAATTACACATAAAATTGATAGTCATAAACTGAAAGATGAAGCAATAAAGGAAAAGTTTAACATAGAGCTAAGTAATTGTTATTCAGCACTTGGTGAAATAGACTTAGATATCAATGAAATGTGGGACTCACAGAGCAAAATACTAATGACAGCAGCAGAAGCAAGTGCTGGACTGAAGAAAATGGAAAAACGAGCTTGGATCTCAGACACCACATGGAAATACATCAAAGAAAGAAGAGAAGCGAAGAGAGCCATGACTAATGTAAAGACAGATCTTGGAAAGGTTCTGGCAAAAGCAACATACAAAGAATTAGACAACAAAGTGAAAAGTTCGGCAAGAAGAGATACAAGAGCTTATATAGACAACTTGGCAGAGAAAACAGAGACAGCTGCAATTACAGGAGACAGCAGAACTCTTTATACTGTACAAAAGATGCTGACAAACACCTATACATCCAGTGGAACACCAATTCTAGACAAATCTGGATTAATGCTAACAACAAGCGCAGACATAAAAGCCCGTTGGGCGGAACACTTCAAAGAAATTCTTAACCGTCCACTACCTCACAGTTTAATAGATTTTGAAGCTGAAACACCAGCAGCAGAATTAGATGTAAATTTAGATGACTTCACCTTGAGTGAAATAGAAACCACCTTAAAGCTAATGACCAATAACAAGGCTGCTGGAGAGGATAAGTTAACAGCTGAGATCCTCAAGGCAATTGATAGCCATAATTTAATACATCTCCAAAAAATGTTCAACATCATTTGGAAAACAGAGAAGACGCCTCATAAATGGAAAAAAGGAATCATTGTTAAGATCCCAAAAAAGGGCAATCTTAGAGATTGTAACAATTGGAGAGGCGTGACACTTTTGTCAGTTGCCTCAAAATTATTCTGTAAAATCATCCTAAATAGAATAAAGGATTCAATAGATACAGTAATGCGTGAAGAACAGGCTGGGTTTAGAAAAGGGAGAAGCTGTCTTGACCACATTTTCACTCTACGACTTATATTGGAGGAACACATTGAAAAGCAAAACCTTTTGTACTTAACTTCATCGACTTCAAAAAAGCATTTGATAGTATTCATAGAGATTCTTTGTGGAAAATTCTGAAGCAATATGGCTTACCATCAAAAATCATAAATATTATCAAAGACATGTATGATGGTTACACATGTGCAGTTCGAACAGAGGAAGGACTGAGCGAATGTTTCCCAATAGAAACTGGGGTTAAACAAGGATGTATTTTATCGCCCTTGTTATTTGGAATTGTTATGGACTTCATAATGAAGAAATGCTGCACTGGTAATAAAGGCATCGAATGGATACAAGGAGACCATTTGGAGGACCTGGACTTTGCTGATGACATAGTTCTCATCAGCAATCAGATAAAAACGATGCAGGAAAACACAAATGAACTATCATCAATAGCCAGCAAAATTGGGCTTGAGGTCAATCATGAAAAGACTAAAGTCATGAAAAGTTTAATTCCAACAAGTGACAAAATATACATGGAAAACAAACCAGTAGAAGAGATCGATCACTTCATCTATCTTGGAAGTCACATTGATCGAGAAGGGGATACGAGCAAAGAAATTAGAATCAGACTGGCTAAAGCAGCAATGTCTTTCAGAAGCCTTGAAAAGTTGTGGAAATCAAAACTCATTAGCACAAACACAAAACTTAGGCTATTCAAATCAAATGTACTATCAACCCTTACGTATGCGTGTGAAAGCTGGAAAACAACAAGAGATATAGAAACAAAGTTGAACGCATTCGAAAATAAATGTCTAAGGAAAATACTTGGTATAGAATGGAACGAATTCAAAACAAACGAGGAAATTAGAGAAATCGCCAATCAACCACTAATATCTTCAGTAATAAAGAAAAGACGATGGTCATACGTTGGACATGTGATGAGAAGAGATAATAATCGAATAGCAAAGCAAGCCCTCATATGGGAAACAACAGGTAAAAGAAAAAGAGGAAGACCCAGGAGACACTGAGAAGAACATTGATGAGAGAGGCAAGAGCAGCAGGAATCGGCTCCCTCAATGAGATAGAACTGCTTGCACAGAACAGAGACAGATGGCGAGATTTGATAAAATATCTTTAAAAGAAAACTGCTAGAACAAAAATTCATATAGGAGAAGGTGTATCTTGGTCTACGCCCTATGGGCCGGTTACGGCTCGAAAGGTCAATAGATAGATAGAATCTAGGACAGTGACTTATCTTCTAAACCACAGTCTATGTCAGAGGGATTAGATTTAACCTTTTTACATCAGTAGAAACAAAATAGATATTTCAACTTTAAAACACGTTGCTTAATTTTGCTTTTGATTTTTATTTCTTTTCAGACAACTCATTTAATTTAATTTTCTGAATATTGTTATTTTAATTTTCTGAATATTGTTATTTTAATTTTCTGAATATTGTTATTTTAATTTTCTGAATATTGTTATTTTAATTTTCTGAATATTGTTATTTAAATTTTCTGAATATTGTTATTTTAATTTTCTGAACATTGTTATTTTAATTTTCTGAATATTGTTATTTTAATTTTTGCAAATTAAGTTTTTGAAAAAGATTATTCTTCATGCCATTTACATGTAAATAACAGATATTTTATAACACTTAACAATATCATCATCAAGTGCCAGTCCTGCTGGCATAAGGTGATCCTGTCTCTCCACAACTTTCCATCTCGACAGTTATTTATCATCTCTGTTGTTGACCTTCTGCCAAGCCATTCTCTTAAGCTGTCTGGTATCTTTTCTCTTTGCTTCCCTCTATCTCTTCGTCCCTCAATTTTCCCAGTTGTTACAATATATTCCAGATGTTCCTGTCTCATCACATGGCCAAAGAAATGATGATTATTTTTTCCTAATATTGACAATTAGCTTTCTTATTTCTTTTAGCCTCTTTCATAACGTTTTCATCGCTCTTCTTAGCTGTTCATGCTATTCTCAACATTCTTCTGCAAAACCACAAATCTACAGCCTCCAGTGATCTTCTTTTCTGTTGTTATACTTTCCATATTTTACATCTATATGATATGACTGGTTGTATATAATATTTAAGAACTCTTTTTTTTCATTATCAAAAAAGGATTGCACAGTATCTTCCTCATTTTTTGGAAAGCTGCTTTTACGTGAGTCATTCTGCATCTTACCTCTGTTGCACATCTACCATCCAACCTCTGTTGTACATCTACCATCCCAACTCTGCTGTACATCTACCATCCAACTTCTGTTGTACATCTACCATCCAGCCTCTGTTGTACATCTACCATCCCACCTCTGTTGTACATCTACCATACCACCTCTGTTGTACATCTACCATCCCACCTCTGTTGTACATCTACCATCCCACCTATGTTGTACATCTACCATCCCACCTCTGTTGGACATCTACCATCCCACCTTTGTTGTACATCTACCACCCCACCTCTGTTGTACATCTACCATCCCACCTCTGTTGTACATCTACCATACCACCTCTGTTGTACATCTACCATCCCACCTCTGTTGTACATCTACCATCCCAACTCTGTTGTACATCTACCATCCCACCTCTGTTGTACATCTACCATCTCTGTATAGAGATTTCAACACAAAAAGGGAGCTCCTTAGAAACATCAGAAATAAACAATCAATATGTTTCATCCACATCATGAGAAAAGGAAAGTTGGAATACTTGCTTACAACGGCAAGATACAGGGAAAGAGAGATCGTGGACGACAAAGAGAGAAAATTCTGGATAGCTTGATGTTATGGCGTGGAAAAAAGTTAACAACTGAATTGATACGACGATGTACTGTGGATATAGAACTGTGGTAGGTCATGATCGCCTGCGCCAACCGATGTGGCACATGATGATGTTGATTATATTATGCCAGTGGCGTATTCTCTATGTTACCGCAGCTACCGCCGGTAGCCTGAACATATTAACGAAATACAAAAGGAAATGATAATTTATTTTATTTCTTGTAATAATTATATTACAAATTTTCGAATATTCTATTACACATTTCGTAGGCCAATATGATTTATTTACTTGGTTTGCATTTATTAAAGCAAGGTTTTCCTATGGCCACTAGAACGTTTGTGAATGAGACCGACTCTATTCTAATATAGTACATTGATACCGCTAGTTACTAGCTGTACATTTTTCATCTCTCGCCACTAATAAATAAATGACTTTGACATTCAAAAACGCGAGTCAAAATAATACGGGAGGGAGCTACCTCTACATTAATGCGGTTTCATGGGTTATTTTTAGCTCTAGCCAATTATAAACGTTATAAAGTGAAAGTGAAGCTATGTCTGATTACGAAACTTCCTTAACTATTTATAGCTACGTTATGTGCCATTAAAAAAAAAAAACAGTTTAGGCACCTAGGCATCTCAACTGTCAAGGATCAGTAGTGCTACAAGCTATCGGTTTATAAACAAATATTAAGAAGTTTTTCCTGTTTACCGTACGCGAATGTAGTGTATTATCAAATAGTTTTATATTAAATTTCTTTGGGCATATATAATTTTGTTGAACTTCAAGTATTAAATTACGTTGATTTAAATATATAGCTTATTCATTTATAACTTCATAACGAACTTGTATTATTTCTTGTTCATTACTGCCGACGATATGATGGCAGAGCAAACATCTACACATAACACAGAGATCTCAATAAACGATATTGATAAACTTAGAAACCAACCCAACAGTAATTTCAATCACAAAGTCATCGAGACATTTTCTTCCCAAACAGGACGGATAGAATTTACATACACAAAAGTAAGTAATTGACAATGTAGTGATGTCATTAGCAAATACTACTTCATATTAGCCTACTGAATATAATGTATGTGTTTATTTATTATGTCAGCGATAGCCCAGACCACAAAAACCAGTATACGCCCCTGTATCATGCCTCCACCAGATACCACATGGTTATTCCGCCAGATACCATATGGTTGTCCCGCCTGTCCCCAAGATTGCAGATGAAGATCTGCTATAGATTAGATTCTTGGAATTCGCTTATGTTGTTCTTTTCTCAGAAGCACCCAGGGCTGGTTGACGCTCGCTACTTTAACTTCCGGTGTAATATGTCTCCTCGCTACTTTAACTTCCGGTGTAATATGTCTCCTCGCTACTTTAACTTCTGGTGTAATATGTCTCCTCGCTACTTTAACTTCCGATGTAATATGTCTCCTCGCTACTTTAACTTCCGGTGTAATATGTCTCCTCGCTACTTTAACTTCCGGTGTAATATGTCTCCTCGCTACTTTAACTTTCGGTGTAATATGTCGCCTCGCTACTTTAACTTCCGGTGTAATATGTCTCCTTGCTACTTTAACTTTCGGTGTAATATGTCTCCTCGCCACTTTAACTTCCGGTGTAATATGTCTCCTTGCTACTTTAACTTCCGGTGTAATATGTCACCTTGCTACGTTAACTTCCAGTGTAATATGTCTCATTGCTACTTTAACTTACAGTGTAATATGTCTCCTTGCTACTTTAACTTCCGGTGTAATATGTCTCCTTGCTACTTTAACTTCCAGTGTAATATGTCTTCTTGCTACTTTAACTTCCGGTGTAATATGTCTCCTCGCTACTTTAACTTCCGGTGTAATATGTCTCCTCGCTACTTTAACTTCCGGTGTAATATGTCTCCTCGCTATTTTAACTTTCGGTGTAATATGTCTCCTCGCTACTTTAACTTCCGGTGTAATATGTCTCCTTGCTACTTTAACTTTCGGTGTAATATGTCTCCTCGCCACTTTAACTTCCGGTGTAATATGTCTCCTCGCTACTTTAACTTCCGGTGTAATATGTCTCCTTGCTACTTTAACTTCCAGTGTAATATGTCTCCTTGCTACTTTAACTTCCAGTGTAATATGTCTCCTTGCTACTTTAACTGCCAGTGTAATATGTCTCCTTGCTACTTTAACTTCAAGTGTAATATGTCTCCTTGCTACTTTAACTTCCAGTGTAATATGTCTCCTTGCTACGTTAACTTCCAGTGTAATATGTCTCATTGCTACTTTAACTTACAGTGTAATATGTCTCCTTGCTACTTTAACTTCCAGTGTAATATGTCTTCTTGCTACTTTAACTTCCGGTGTAATATGTCTCCTCGCTACTTTAACTTCCGGTGTAATATGTCTCCTCGCTACTTTAACTTCCGGTGTAATATGTCTCCTCGCTATTTTAACTTTCGGTGTAATATGTCTCCTCGCTACTTTAACTTCCGGTGTAATATGTCTCCTTGCTACTTTAACTTTCGGTGTAATATGTCTCCTCGCCACTTTAACTTCCGGTGTAATATGTCTCCTCGCTACTTTAACTTCCGGTGTAATATGTCTCCTTGCTACTTTAACTTCCGGTGTAATATGTCACTTCCTCAAGCGGTTCGTTACCTGTCAGACTGGAGACAAATAATCACCATCATCATCATGAAGTACCATGTCTGCTGGCGTAGGTGATCATGTCTCTCCATAACTTTCGATCTTTTCAGTTATTTATCATATATGTTGTTGACCTTCTGCCACGCCATTCTCTTAAGCTGTCTGGTATATTTTCTCTTGTTGTTGACCTTCTGCCAAACCCTTCTTTAAGCTATCTAGTATCTTTTCTCTTTGTCTCCCTCTGTCTCTTCGTTCCTCAATTTTCCGAGTTGTCACAATATATTCCAGCTGTTCCTTTCTCATAACATGGCCAAAGAAATTATTATTTTTTCCTGATATTGGAAATAAGCTCTTTTTATGCTTTGGTCTCTTTCGGAATGTTTTCATTACTCTTCTTAGCTGGCGTAGTATTATCAATATTCTTCTGTTAAACCACATTTCTACAGCCTCCAGATGTTTGTGTCTGTTGTCCTATTGTCCACGATTCGCATACATATGTTAAGACTGGCTCTACATAGCATTTAAGAATTCTTTTTCTTGTTTCTATTGTCAAAAATGGATTGCACTGTGTCTTCCTAATTTTTTGGAAAGCTGCTTTTGCCTGAGCCATTCTGCATCTCACCTCTGGTGTACATCTGCCATCTAAGGTTTACAATATTCCCAGATATTTAAATTCATTTACATGTTTTAATATTGTCCCAGTTGTCTTTATTGCACGTTGTAGTGATGTCTTTTTCTTTGTAGCTACCATTACTTCTGTCTTTTTGCAGTTAAAGGCTGAGTCCTTTATTTTTGCTTTCATTGACAACTAATAATAAATTAATATCATTTTAGAGGGACACTTCCGAGGTGATGGATCAGCGAATCATGTAAGTGGAAGAGCTATGTTTTACAGCACTCTGGGAAAAATTCACAAATAATCAATAACAGCAAAAGACAAAGAACAATAGACAGCCTGAAGCAGGATCGAACCCGTACTCCTCAACACAGCGCCTTCTTACGAGATACCTGCCATAGAGCACGCGACCAAGCAACCTAAAATAGTTACTGTCATTGGCGATGACTTTCACACATGTGTACTTATGACTATAACATAGGGTTACGAACACAGCTCGAGAATAAATGGTGTATCTGTAGTTTCCTATTAAGACAAGGCTCTCCCGTAGGGCTGGATACTTGCGTTATAGACAAACAGTTATAGGACGAGACAGCACATAGAATTTTTGGTTTAGACTGGAGATAAATAACAATAAAGGAATATTATTATGGAGGGAAACTTGCGAGGCGATAGATCAACGAATCATTTCAGGTCAAGATGTAGCTAGTCTAACCACTGGAAACTACTATTCGTGCTCTATCGTCCTGCGCTCTAGCGCATGTTTCTCGTGCCTAGGCGTTGTGTTGATGCGTACGGATTTTATCCTGCTTCTTTCTGTATTTGTTCTATGTTTTTTTTCTATTATTTATTATTTGTGATTTTTTTAAATGTGTTCTAAACATACCTCTTCCCATAAACTGATTCGCTCATGTAGCTATGACACAACGAAAGGTAATCTTCAGTAAAAATGTGAGAACCGCTGCAATATTAACTGGTAACTTTCCAGGTTCTGAGAGTGCAAGCTAAACAGATTATGTAAATTGAAGCGAAACAACAAGTGCAAAGATTGCGTGTGCCACAGCCAGCCGGGAATAACAATCGGCCTTATCTCCCATTTTAGTCAGGTAGTGAAACATTTTCTCCACAATTTCGTCGTATTCATGTCGTTAAGTTCATTTTTTATGCTAATGAGGCCAGCGTGGTTCAAGTCAGCAGAATAAACCCGGAACATGCATAGCTACAGATTTGCCCAACAAAGGACATCATTTTCAGGGGGGAATGCATGTTCCAGCCAGAAATCTCTTTGCCAGGGTTGACAAAACTACACACACTGAAGAAAAATAGGTACTTAGAAGCTGATATTAATGTTGCTGCAGATGAATGACTGAAGAACCACTGGAGGAGAAAGGGAAGAAGAAGAAGGAGAGATGAACAATAGGCCACGAAGAGCAGGTTCTAGTTCATATAGCCTGCCCCACTATCCACAGTCATGTCTTGCGACGTCCAAGCTAAAGTGATATCAATCTTGCCCACAACATTAAACCCTGACCAAAAAAGAAGAAACATTTTGCCTTATCTTACTGGGTCATTCCTCTACATGTTTTCGGGAAACTCTATAACCCTTACAATATCCCTCTTGTATTCATTGAATTCTGTGTTCTCTTCTTGGAAAAATGGCGTCCACTTCCGCCGGTCCCTTTAGAGAGCGCCAAAACAATTTGTGCTTCCACTGGTCTCTGTTTTTGTTTCGATTTTCTTCAAGTGAATTGGGGTTGGACGTGACTGTGGGCACTCTCTTTGCGTTGATGTCTGAAACTGTCGCCTACGCATCCGACTTGGCCTGCACTGGAGTTCTACCTTGCTAACGGCCGCCAATCTACAACACAATCTAAATTGCTGCATGTTTTTGCCGAGACTAAAGCCGTCGCTTAAACCGTTTCGGTTGCCCTATATGCTTTAAATGTGTGTTTTAATTGTGTGTTTTAGATGTGTGTTTTAAATGTGTGTTTTAATTGTGTGTTTTAGATGTGTGTTTTAAATGTGTGTTTTAGATGTGTGTTTTAGATGTATGCTTTAAATGTGTGTTTTAGATGTGTGTTTTAGATGTATACTTTAAATGTGTGTTTTAATTGTGTGTTTTAGATGTGTGTTTTAAATGTGTGTTTTAGATGTGTGTTTTAATTGTGTGTTTTAGATGTGTGTTTTAGATGTGTGTTTTAAATGTGTGTTTTAGATGTGTGTTTTAAATGTGTGTTTTAATTGTGTGTTTTAGATGTGTGTTTTAAATGTGTGTTTTAAATGTGAATTTTATTGCGTGTTTTAAATGTGTGTTTTAAATGTGTGTTTTAATTGTGTGTTTAAAATTTGTGTTTTAAATGTATGTTTTAAATGTGTGTTTTAAATGTGTGTTTTAATTGTGTGTTTTAAATGTGTGTTTTAATTGCGTGTTTTAAATGTGTGTTTTAAATGTGTGTTTTAATTGTGTGTTTTAAATGTATGTTTTAAATGTGTGTTTTAAATGTGTGTTTTAATTGTGTGTTTTAAACGTGTGTTTTAAATGTGTGTTTTAATTGTGTGTTTTAATTGTGTGTTTTAAATGTGTGTTTTAAATGTGTGTTTTAAATGTGTGTTTTAATTGTGTGTTTTAAATGTATGTTTTAATTGTGTGTTTTAAATGTGTGTTTTAAATGTGTGTTTTAAATGTGTGCTTTAAATGTGTGTTTTAAATGTTTGTTTTAAATGTGTGTTTTAAATGTATGCTTTAATTGTGTGTTTTAAATGTGTGTTTTAAATGTATGTTTTAAATGTATGTTTTAAATGTGTGTTTTAAATGTGTGTTTTAAATGTGTGCTTTAAATGTGTGTTTTAAATGTATGTTTTAAATGTGTGTTTTAAATGTGTGTTTTAAATGTGTGTTTTAAATGTGTGTTTTAAATGTGTGTTTACGAGGAAACTAGAGTAAGGAAGGGACTCTCTAATGGATATAATTCATTTTTAGTCGTCGAATGGCGCCAATTAGGGCTGCTCGGAAGTCGACCTTGTCAACAAAATATGGCAACGCGTTTTGATGGCGGGAGCTGTGATATGAGTGGAGCGGATATAGGGAATTCTTGACTTCAGTGAAACTGATTCCATGAGCAGAAGGGAACATTTGAGTCTTCCACGATATCAGTAACATTACTCTCAGCAAATCCGAGTCTGTTGAAGCAAGTGCGCATGCGCATATATTTGTATAGCAATTCCCGCTGCTGTATCACGTGACTGCTATGTTTTGTTCACATTTTGAACAATCCCATAATGCATTACGTATTGTTGGTATGTGTTTGTCCTGTAGCTATGGGCCAGTGTGCTTGTGTGTGTGACATTCATGTTTGTATAATCTCAGCTATTCTGCTATGTGTTTAATATTTCAGTTTAAACAACAACCTCATACGGCCCTCAGGTGTTGCTGACGTCACTTGATGTGAGTACCAACACAAGTGTCCTGCTGTGTCATCCAGATATTCATGGAGATGTATCTCTGGGAATGAATAATTGAGCTCATTAATTAATTTCTGGTTCAGGCTTGGTCTATATAGAGTATTGACATAATGCTCTCTTGTGACGCCGATCAATGTCATTATTTTGAGTCATAATAAGATGCCATGAGCTAATAATGACATCAATGTCAAAATGTTTCCCTGTCTTGATCTGCGATAGAGAAATATTACAATATGTGATATGAGATCTTTCTTTATCTTTCTACTTCTTTTCTTAATCATTTGTCTTTCGGCGTCGAGGGGAGATACAGTTTACAGCGTTTTACTCTTCTGTTGGCCTCTCCCTGCTGCTGTTTTCTCGTTTTTTTGTAATATTCCATCAATCCATCTTTTGCTCTTCTGTTGGCCCCTACTGCTGTTTTGTTTCCTAGTGTTTCTAATATTCCATCAATCCATCTTTTACTCTTCTATTGGCCTCTCCCTGCTGCTGTTTTCTCGTTTTTCTAATATTCCATCAATCCATCTTTTACTCTTCTGTTGGCCTCTCCCTGATGCTGTTTTCTCGTTTTTCTAATATTCCATCAATCCATCTTTTACTCTTCTGTTGGCATCTCCCTGCTGCTGTTTTCTCGTTTTTCTAATATTCCATCAATCCATCTTTTGCTCTTCTGTTGGCCCCTACTGCTGTTTTGTTTCCTAGTGTTTCTAATATTCCATCAATCCATCTTTTGCTCTTCTGTTGGCCCCTACTGCTGTTTTATTTCCTCGTTTTTCTAATATTCCATCAATCCATCTTTTGCGCTTCTGTTGGTCCCTACTGCTGTTTTGTTTCCTAGTGTTTCTAATATTCCAACAATCGATCTTTTGCGCTTCTGTTGGTCCCTACTGCTGTTTTGTTTCCTAGTGTTTCTAATATTCCAACAATCCATCTTTTGCGCTTCTGTTGGTCCCTACTGCTGTTTTGTTTCCTAGTGTTTCTAATATTCCAACAATCCATCTTTTGCTCTTCTGTTGGCCCCTACTGCTGTTTTGTTTCCTCGTTTTTATAATATTCAATCAATCGATCTTTTGCGCTTCTGTTGGTCCCTACTGCTGTTTTGTTTCCTAGTGTTTCTAATCATCAATCCATATTTTGCTCTTCTGTTGGTCCCTACTGCAGTTTTGTTTCCTAGTGTTTCTAAAATGCAACCAAACTATTGTCGGCCCTTGAGCCTGGTGTTCTCGCAACGATTATTGAATCGATCGGACGCTCGTTGTATTATGTTTTGAACTTTCTGTCTTACCACGTGGCCACCAAACCATTGTATCTTTGGTTTCTTTATGTTTTCTATGGCGGTAATTATTCAAGTGCAACACATCAAATACTTGGGAATAATCATAACATCAGACGGAAGATGCACCACAGAAATACAAACTATAATATCTTATGCCAAAATATCATTTCAGAAAATGAAAAAAATATCTTTTGCAACAAATCTATGTCAATAGAGGTGAGAGAGTTCCTTGGTACTATATAAAGCCAATTCTGACCTACGGAATTGAATCATGGACAGTAGACAAACAAATGAAAAGACGATTAAAGGCCACAGAAATGGGATTTCTCAGAAGAATGTTGAAAGTTCCCTGGACAGCTAAAAAGACCAAGAGAAAGTTCTCAAAGAAGCCAACACAAGGAGGGAGCTCCTAAGAAACATCAGAAAGAAACAATCAAAATTTGTCGAATACATTACTACAAGAGGATAGTTGGAATACTTGGTTACAACTGGCAATATACAGGGAAAGAGATATCGCGGACGACAAAGAGAGAAGATATTAGATAGTTTGGTGTCATCATCATCATCGAGAACCATCTCCGTCGTATGCCCATGCCATCTAGATGTATCTCTTTTAGGCATTCTATAAGTTGTTTGTGGTGTACTCTATCAAAAGCTTTGGTGTAGTCTATGAAGCAGGCATATATTGGTTTGTTTACTTCTGTGTATTTTTCGATTAATGTTCTCATGCAGAATATGGCTTCTTTTGTCCCGCTATTTTTCCTAAATCCAAATTGCTGCTCATCTAATTCAGTATTGATTTTATTCTGAATCCTTCCTTGTATAACCTTTAGCAAGATTTTTGTAACATGGCTCATTAGGCTTATTGTTCTAAAGTCACTGCATTCAACTGCACCATTCTTTTTAGGCAATGCAATGAAAGTTGATGTTTTTAGTTCATTTAGCTTGGTGTCACAGCATGGAAAACAGTCAACAATAGAATTGATACAATGCACGATGGATAGAAGTTTGTGGAAGGACATTATCACCTACGCTGACCAGCATGGCACAAGATGATGATGAATATGTGTATATTTCATTACGCATCATACCTATATACTTCTTGTCTTGCACTGAATGTATATTTAATGACTGAACAAACGTATATACTTCTTGTCTTGCACTGAATGTATATTTAATGACTCAACAAAGATATATACTTCTAGTCTCGCACTGAATGTATATTTAATGACTGAACAAAGATATATACTTCTAGTCTCGCACTGAATGTATATTTAATGACTCAACAAAGATATATACTTCATCTCTCGAACTTAGTTTTTATTTGAAGACCCAAGAAACAATCAACATTTTTGGGCACATCATGAGAAGAGAAAAGTTGGAATACTTTGTTACAACAGGCAAAATACAAGGAAAGAGATATTGCGGACGACGAAAAGAGGAGATACTGGATAGCTTTGTGTCTTGGCATGGCAAACAGTCAACAACAGAACTGATACTATCATCATCAAGTACCAAACCTGCTGGTGTTGGTGATCATGTCTCTCCACAACTTTCGATCTCGATAGTTATTTATCATTTCTGTTGTTAACCTTCTGCCAAGCCATTCTCTTAAGCTGTCTGGTATCTTTTTTCTTTGCTTCCCTCTATTTCTTCGTCCCACAATTTTCCCAGTTGTTACAATATATTCCACCTGTTCTCTTCTCATTACGTGGTCAGTCAGGTCAGGTAATTTTACCTGCTACTGTATGCAGTAAACACAACAACCTGCGGCTGCCCTACAGGTAAGCTCGGGGGGTAAAAGCTAAGGGAGGGTACCCCGAAGTAAAACAACCCCACTGCCTTGTGAGTGAGACTTTTTAGTCAAAGGCTAACGGAGCCAGCCGTTAACAAACCAACGGAAGGCAACTGAAAACCACCGTTGTAACTTCTTTGTACAATCATGAATCATAAAAATGATACGATACTCTGTAGATGGAAGATTGTGGAGGGACATGATTGTCTAAACCAACCGGTGTGTAGATGGAAGATTGTGGAGGGACATGATTGTCTACACCAACCGGTGTGTAGATGGAAGATTGTGGAGGGACATGATTGTCTACACCAACGGTGTGTAGATGGAAGATTGTGGAGGGACATGATTGCCTACACCAACCGGTGTGTAGATGGAAGATTGTGGAGGGACATGATTGCCTACACCAACCGGTGTGGCACATGATAATTATGAAGACTCAACTCAAGTGTAAACCTTCAGACTCGTCCTGTTTACTTAACTTGTCAACAATGACAAGCGGAAATAGATCCTGTTTTCTCATCATTCTGCAACACCTTCCAAAGAGTCGTCACATTTCTAACCTCATTTCTACTTTATTCTCTCCACCCACCCTGATATCAATTAATTAGCATCATCCTGCGTGCATTTCCTCTTCTTTGGCCCTCTCGATGTTTCCTTGTCCGGTGTTGTGTTCCCCTGCCTCGACCCCAGCTCTCTCTTTATTTCCCGTTTTGTGTGAATTTATCCTGGCGACCTACGTGCATTAAACCTACCTCTCGCTGGAAGACTAAACAATCACCGAGATTATTCGAGGGTTGAGAATTGACATATCCAGGAGAGTTTTCTTAAACATTTCTATTGGACGATGTTTCATTAATCACTTGAACTGAAAGTTTCCGGTCGTTTTTATAACATGAATGTCTTACCACGAGTGATTACTTCAAAACACTTGCAATGACCGAGAGTAAGACAAGGGCATTGATGAATGGCGGGAACACCGAGTTGTGTATTCGATTCCGACTAAGCGCGTGGTTTCAATATTGCAAATTTGTGTTTTTACTGTATAGTATTATCAAGTAACGTAGCAGTATCGCCTGGAGTCACAAGATCAGTACTCAGACACGCCGATCGAATCTCGTCTCGGCAATAAGTGTAATTGTTATTTGTTTACTCGAGATATGAGGGTTATACCCTCGATTGGGGGTGGGGTTGACTGGATGAAGTAACCGTTTTATTTGTGCACGTGTATTTAGGCAATAGTTCTCTGGTTAATATTTTTTTCTAAAATACTATTGCGACGTTTGAAGGTTTTACATAAAAATGAGTAACTCACTTGAGATCAAGTGGGTCTGGTCATGTTAACATGGATACAGCAAAGAAGGTTTTACTTTAATACAAGTGGACACAACAACAAGGTTTTACTTAAACACGAGTAGACACAACCAACAAGGTTTTACTTAAACACGAGTAGACACAACCAACAAGGTTTTACTTAAACACATGTAGACACAACCAACAAAGTTTTACTTAAACACAAGCAGACACAACCAACAAGGTTTTACTTAAACACGAGTAGACACAACCAACAAAGTTTTACTTAAACACAAGCAGACACAACCAACAAGGTTTTACTTAAACACGAGTAGACACAACCAACAAGGTTTTACTTAAACACAAGTAGACACAACCAACAAGGTTTTACTTAAACACATGTAGACACAACCAACAAGGTTTTACTTAAACATGAGTAGACACGACCAACAAGGTTTTACTTAAACACAAGTAGACACAACCAACACGGTTTTACTAAAACATGAGTAGACACAACCAACAAGGTTTTACTTAAACACGAGTAGACACAACCAATAGGGTTTTACTTAAACACAAGTAGACACAACCAACACGGTTTTACTAAAACATGAGTAGACACAACCAACAAGGTTTTACTTAAACACGAATAAACACAACGAACAAGGTTTTACTTAAACACAAGTAGACACAACAACAAGGTTTTACTTAAATACGAGTAGACACAACAACAAGGTTTTACTTAAACACATGTAGACACAACCAACAAAGTTTTACTTAAACACAAGCAGACACAACCAACAAGGTTTTACTTAAACACGAGTAGACACAACCAACAAGGTTTTACTTAAACACAAGTAGACACAACCAACAAGGTTTTACTTAAACACATGTAGACACAACCAACAAGGTTTTACTTAAACATGAGTAGACACGACCAACAAGGTTTTACTTAAACACAAGTAGACACAACCAACACGGTTTTACTAAAACATGAGTAGACACAACCAACAAGGTTTTACTTAAACACGAGTAGACACAACCAATAAGGTTTTACTTAAACACAAGTAGACACAACCAACACGGTTTTACTAAAACATGAGTAGACACAATCAACAAGGTTTTACTTAAACACGAGTAAACACAACGAACAAGGTTTTACTTAAACGCAAGTAGACACAACCAATAAGATTTTACTTAAACACAAGTAGACACAACCAACATGGTTTTACTTAAACACAAGTAGACACAACCAACAAGGTTTTACTTCAACACAAGTAGACACAACCAACAAGGTTTTACTTAAACACGAGTAGACACAACCAACAAGATTTTACTTAAACACAAGTAGACACAACCAACAAGGTTTTACTTATACACAAGTAGACACAACCAACAAGGTTTTACTTAAATACGAGTAGACACAACAACAAGGTTTTACTTAAACACGAGTAGACACAACCAACAAGGTTTTTACTTAAACACAAGTAGACACAACCAACAAGGTTTTACTTAAATACGAGTAGACACAACCAACAAGATTTTTCTTAAGCACAAGTAGACACTGCAACAAGATTTTACTTAAGCACAAGTAGACACAACCAACAAGGTTTTACTTAAACACAAGTAAACACAATAAACAAGGTTTTACTTAAACACAAGTAGACACAACCAACAAGGTTTTACTTAAACACAAATAGACACAACCAACAAGGTTTTACTTAAACACAAGTAGACACAACCAACAAGGTTTTACTTAAACACGAGTAGACACAACCAACAAGGTTTTACTTAAACACGAGAAGACACTACCAACAAGGTTTTACTTAAACACGAGTAGTCACAACCAACAATATTTTACTTAAACACGAGTAGAAGCAACCAACAAGGTTTTACTTAAACGTGTGTAGACACAACAACAAGATTTTACTTAAAAATGTGAAGACACAACAAAAAGTTTTACTTAAACACGAGTAGGCACAACCAACAACTTTTTACTTAAACACAAGTAGACACGTCCAACAAGATTTTACTTAAGCGCAAGTAGACATAGCAACAAGATTTTACTTAAACACAAGTAGACACAAATAACAAGACTTTACTGAAACACAAGTAGACACAACAACAAGGTTTTACTTAAACACAAGCAGTCACAACCAACAAGATTTTACTTAAACACAAGTAGACACAACCAACAAGATTTTACTTAAACACAAGTAGACACAACCAACAAGATTTTACTTAAACACAAGCAGACACAACGAACAAGAATTTACTTAAACACAAGCAGACACAACGAACAAGAATTTACTTAAACACAAGCAGACACAACGAACAAGAATTTACTTAAACACAAGCAGACACAACGAACAAGATTTTACTTAAACACAATTAGACACAACTATTTGTTGCCATGGTTGCACATTTACTTGTTGCATATGGAAGAGAGAGGGTGGTTGAATTGATAACGTGTGGGGTTTCAAGCTAGGGGAACGCGGGTTCGAGTTCCGGTAGGTCTAAACTTTCTTTTTTCTTTTTTGGGGTGAAATAAAAATTCTGGCATAAACAGCTCGTGGCGACTTTGACCTTCAGTTTCCGGTTTGATAAGTTGCCATGGGAGATCCTGGAATTGGAAGAAAGCTGTACAAATAGTTATGTATTTTTTCTATCGCAGTTTCATATCTTTATATCACACTTACATACTTTTCTATAACTATTTACATATTTTTCTATAACTATATTTACATATTTTTCTATAACTATTTTACATATTTTTCTATAACTATTGACATATTTTTCTATAACTATTTACATATTTTTCTATAACTATTTACATATTTTTCTATAACTATTTACATATTTTTCTATAACTATTTACATATTTTTCTATCGCTGTTAGAATTATATCAAAGCAATTTTTTCTTCTTCTTTAAAATAGACAAGATTACGCCGAAAAAGCCTTTCTTTCCATCCTTGGCCCATCTAAGGCTGGATGAACCTAGAAGCTGTTCTCATGGCCTCTTGTCCTCACCTTATCAGATCACTATATTATTTTAACTCTACCGCTGCTCTAAATGTACGAGGCGGTTGTAAAAAAACTGAAAAAAATTATTGCAATTTTGTGGAAAATGAAGTATGTCGATCAAAGTTCTAGTAAGGATGCAGTGGCGTACACACTTAAGGATACTACAGTCATAGGAACAACATTACCACCAGAGATTTGTTACTAAAAACTAGAAAAACCATTACTAATACTGTTGCAATAGTCGTTACTACTACTGCCACTGTTGTATCAACTGTTACTGCTAATATGTTGCTACATCCGTTACTGCTGCTACCACTGCTATTGCTACAATTACGTCAGCCTTTACTACTGATATTACTACTGCCCCATACTGTTTGAATGTCTAAAGAAATCATGTTTCTAATGTATGCACGTCTCAGCTAAAAACAAATATAAAAAACGAGTAATTTGTTGAGTGCATGTACTCACTCAACTGCGAATAGGAAATTGGTTCTAGCAGCGCCACTCTCATTTTTATTCTTCCATTAGTGGTTCTTGGCAAAGTGTGACTCGTCGGAAAAAAACAAAAAGCACAATCCACTACCCAAAAATACTAAATTTGCACTCACGACTCAAGTATTCTGAGATGAGACACTCCATAGTACCCACAATTACATTCATTCTAGTCATACAATTTTCGCTTTTTAACATTCCTTGTTTTCATTTTTATGAATGTGTTTTCCCATCACTCACAATCGAAGTCCTCGCTATACATCTCGGTGAAAGTACACCAGATAAGCAGTACAAAGACTTTGACCTCAGAACAAAGTTTAAATTACCCGGATGTGCAAGGCTTGCAATAATCATGGAGTATGATGACGAGATCCTTGGGGCTTGTCGTTTGTGGGTCAGAGATGGGTCCTCTCACGTTGAGTCCTTCACTTGTCGAGTTAGCTAAACGTCATGGGACAGGCGCACTCACAACTAGGACTGCACATTTTGTAAGTAAGTCTTCATAGCTTGGAACTATGCTTGTGTGCGTGTGTGTGTTTGTGTGTTTGTGTGTGGGCGGAAAAAGTGTATACATAGCGAGCATTTTTGCCGACGATTGGAAATTATATGAAGAGATTGTAAGCAAAACCCAAAAAGCAAATAGTGTAAGCTACCAAAAAGTTGCAACAAAAAAGAAAGTTATTGAGGTATTTGCGGGTCATCATCATTGCACTCCGAACATGTCCATTGGTGCTCAGTTCCCCTCCTCAGCAAGACCAGCAGTGTCCAGCGACTGACGACTCCAGTTCTGTGTTGGTTGATAAGTTTTCTTACACGCCCACTAAGTTTATCGGTTCTGGGTGAGCTCATCTCTTTCATCCGAAGTAGTGACGTGGATTCATACTTTTCTAAGTCATGTGCTCTTCCCACATCTCGGAGAGCATTTATGACGTTGCCTGATTCATTGGTTGACCGTCCTCAACGGTACTGCAGCTAGCCAACCTGTCCGCTCTATCATTTCCCCGTACTCCCGCATGTCCAGGGACATAGACAAAGGTGACCTTACGTATTTTGGATTTCTGCAACGACTCTACCCATTGCATGCGTACAGAGCTCGCTTCCCCTTTTTTTATCATGCTCATCGAATCATTCAGTATACATGCGTGGGTGTAGTCTTGTGACTCTAACCAGATGAATTCCCTGGTTACTGCTATCACCTCCATCGTCATGCTACTCGTGGTCATGACGTATGCACCACTGTCTTCTTTGACTATTCTGCCTGCCGAGCGTGCTGTAAATGCCCATGCACTTCTTTGGTGTCGTATTACAGATCTGTCTGTATAGATGACTGCATCTTTCTCATCGATGTTATCGCAGATGAGACCGTTGACCTCAGCATTAACCACGACTGAGTTCTGTTCTCTACATTTCCTTTCGAGTGTGACAATACACGAGAATGTCCCATTGAATGACGTAGGCACTGGTTTCCACTCCTCGCCAGCGTTGATATAGGTAAGCCCATAGACCTGTTTGATGCCATCTTCTGCTCGGGCCACCCATAATTTGCTTCGTTTAAGTCTGACACCTTTCTCTGTGTTGATCTCGTGGCGCAATGGGTGCTCTTTAAATGCTCTTATCTTTAGGTAAGATCACCAGATTTGTTTAATATTTATAGTAAGATTATTTTAAGATCCATAAGGGACATGCCTGGAACAACAATTGGAGGTCATAATATAAATAATCTAAGGTATGCTGATGATACAGTCTTAATCGCTAAGAGTGAAAATGAGTTACAAGAAATGTTGGACATTATAGTGAAAGAAAGCAAAAATAAAGGACTCAGCCTTAATAGCAAAAAGACAGAGGTAATGGTAACAGCAAATAAAAAGACATCACCTAAGTGCAATATAAGGACAAGTGGAACAATATTAAAACAGGAATTTAAATATTTGGGAAATTTGTTAACCTCAGACGGAAAATGTACAAAAGAGGTGAGATGCAGAATGGCTCAGGCAAAAGCAGCTTTCCAAAAAAAATGAGGAATATACTATGCAATCCATTTTTGACAATAGAAACAAGAAAAAGAGTTCTTAAATGTTATGTAGAGCCAGTCTTAACATATGAATGCGAATCATGGACAATAGGACAACAGACAAGAAAATCACTGGAGTCTGTAGAAATGTGGTTTTACAGAAGAATGTTGAGAGTACCATAGACAGCTAAGAAGAGTAATGAAGATGTTCTGAGAGAGGTCAAAGAAAAAAGAGAGCTAATTTCCAATATTAGGAAGAAACAATCATCATTTTTGGCCATGTAATGAGAAGAGAACAACTGGAATATATTGTAACAGATGGAAAAATTGAGGGACGAAGAGATAGATGGAAGCAAAGAGAAAAAATAACAGACAGCTTAAGAGAATGGATTGGCAGAAGGTCAACAACAGAAATGATAAATAGCTGCCGAGATCGAAAGTTGTGGAGAGACATGATCACCTACGCCAGTAGGCCCGGTACTTGATGATGATCTTTAGGTATGCTCGTGCTCTCCAGATCTTGATTCTGTCATCTATGTTTGGGAAATCAAGAAGGTTGATTCTGTCATCCATGTTTGGAAGTCATGATGGTTGATTCTGTCATCCATGGTTGGGAAGTCAAAAAGGTTGATTCTGTCAACTATTGTTGGGAAGTCAAAAAGGTTGATTCTGTCAACTATTGTTGGGAAGTCAAGAATACTGAGGCAGGTAGTGTAAGCTATACCTTGTTTCTTTATATACTCCTCGGCGGGAATTATTCCTAGCTTTTTTCTCAGTTCTTCATTTCTGATCTTATCTCTCAGACTGTTTCATGTCATTCGTCTAACACATTTCATCTCTGTAGAGGTTATTTTTATTATTGCTCTTGCATCTAGGGTCCAGGTCTGGCAATGGTAGCAAAACGTTGGGATAGAGATTGTATTGAAGCGAGGCCCGGCTTGAAACGTCAGTTACTCATCGACGGAAAAAAAATATGAGTACCTCCGAAGTCGGAGCTATTTGACTGTGTGGCGAGGGACCCCTGTGCACACGGCTGCCAGGGAAAACGGATTAACACGCAAAATTCAGTTCCTAGTCTCTAGGGACTTCGTTGAGTTGAAAGCTGGCGTATTGTAGAGTGCCGGTTTTGCCTCTAGAGTTATTTCCTTGTTGGACAATAGTGGTGATAGCTGTCCGATGATTTCACGAGCTTTGTTGCATCTTGAGTCTATTTCTGTTGTCATTTGTCACTAGACTTCCTATGTATTTAAATTCCTCTACTTCTTTTAGTTGTCTGCCGCCAATCGTTACATTGATGTTCTGTTTGTCTTTTGCGATATTTATGACTTATGTTTGGTTGATGTTGATTTTTATGTTGTATTTTGTTCCTGTGCTGTTGAGTTTATTTAAATGTCCTTGTAGGTCTTCTATTTTTCTTTGTATTTGTGCCTGATCGTCTGTAAATAGAAGCTCGTTGATCTCCTCTGTCTCTGATGGGTTGGCTAACTTACATATGTAGCCCATGTATGTAACAAACAGTAAGGGGGGAGGGGGGATAGTACGCACCCCTGTCTTACACCTGATCTAGCTCCGAAGTGGTCTGTGCAATCTCCTGTTGTTCTGACTGTACAGCTGCTGTTGATGTAGAGACTTTTAATTAGGTTGGTTAGATGTTGGCTTACTCCGTATGTTGTTAATATCTCCCTCAGTTATTTTCTGTTTACTCTGTCGAATGCTTTTTCCTGGCCAATCAAAGCTAAGTACAAATTGTGATTTTGTTCTATGGTTTTTTCTGCTTGCTGTTTTAAGGTGCATTGTGTGTCAGTATATCCTCCATTATTTCCAAACCCCATTTGAGAATCGCTAAACTGTAGTTCTATTATTGGTCTCAGCCTTTTTCCCCAATTTTGGCGTATAACTTTCCTACATTGATGAGAAGCGATACACCTCTAAATTAATTGTAGTCTCTCTCGCTACTTTTCTTTTTTCCATTTTGGTACGATGATTGTCTGTTGTCAGTCTTCTTTGGGCTTTTTGTTGGTGCCATGATGCAATGAATATTCTGTGCAGCCATGTCACTCATACTCCTGTTGTTGCTTTTATTTCTACTGGTATGTTATTCATCCCCAGTGCTTTATTTCTTGGTGCATATTTGATTACTTCTTCGATTTCCACTTTCATGATGTTGGGTTCAGCTTTTGTGCATTCTTGCGTCATTTTGGTTGTGCAATTGGTAGTTGGTGTCATGTTTAATAGGTCTTCAAAATATTATTTCCATCTCTGTTGCTTATGTTGGTTATTTGATATTTGCTGTTCGCCTTTGTCATTTATGAGCTCAGTAGGATCGTGGTTCTTTTTTTTTCTCGCTCTTGTTGCTGTTACTACTTTGTAGAAGTCTCTTGTGGTTGTTTTGAAGCTCATATTTTGTCTGAATTTTGTTCAGATGTTTTAGTTAACTTCTCTGATCAAAATATAAACACTTTTTCTTGACTAAGGAATATTTGTCATATTTTTCTTGACTAAGGAATATTTGTCATATTTTTCTTAACTAAGGAATATTTGTCATATTTTTCTTGACTAAGGAATATTTGTCATATTTTTCTTGAGTCTTCTTCTCCCTCCAATCTTTAAATAGATTTCTTTAATTACTTCTCTGATTGCGTGGTTCCACCATGGGTGCTCTTCTTCCCTTTTTTCATCCTTAGTTTTGTTCCAGAAACTGTTGTCGCGATGTTGGTTACTGTTTCCTTAAATTGTTTCCACTCTTCTCCTGCTGTTTTTACTTCATTAGGGAGTTTCTTGAATTCCTCTGTTAGTTTTCTTCTAGAGTTTGCCTTGACTCTTGATCTTTTAATTGTTTTATTTTTATTGTCTGTTCTTGCTGCTTCTTTTTAACAGGTTTTCAAAATATTCTTTCCATCTCTGTTGCATATGTTGGTTATTTCGTACTGGCTTTGTCACTTATCAACTCAGTAAGATCGTTGTTTTCTTTTTTTCGCTCTTGTTGCTTTTACTGCTTTGTAGAAATCTTTATATTGACAGATTCAGCCACGAGAGAAGCTGTTCAGCAAAGCAGCATCCAGTATAAGACACTAATATTTGACCAAACTACTGACTTATCATGATTGCTTGCTACCAACCGTGTGTCAAGACGCCAAATGCTATTTACATAGAAATCTATTGTGGTTGTCTTGAAGTCCCTGCTCATACTTTGTCTGAATTTTATCCATTTGTTTTCCATACCTTCTTTGATCTAAATTTTATATTTTTTTCCGAAATAAGACATATTTTTCTTGGTTCTTATTCTCCCTGCTAATTTTAAAGTTTCTTTTTTTCATTAATTGCTTCTCTGATTGCTTCGTTCCACCACGCGATGCTTTTCCCCTTCTTTTGTCTTTAGCTTCGTTCCACAAACTGTTTTTGAGATGTTGATTATTGTTGTCTTAAACTGTTTCTACTCTTCTTCTACTATGCTTACTTCGTTAGCGAGTTTCTTGAATTCCACTGTTAGTTTTTCTTCTAGGGTTTTCCTTGACTCTTCATCTTTTAATTGTTTTATTTTTATTGTCCGTTCTTTTTGCTTCTTTTGATTCTTTTCGTATCTTCTCTTTGTTTTTGGCTGTCTGAGTGTAATCATAACCATCTTGTGGTCCGTGTCGTTTGTAATATTTGGGATTGCTCTGATGTCGGTTACTCTTTTCTTGTTCTATTGTCTTGTTTGTAAAAGATAAATCTGGCTTCTGCATGTTGTGTCATTCCATTTGTACCAGGTGTATACTTGAGACTCTCTGTGTTTGAAAAATGTGTTGGTGATAAATAAATCATTTTGATTTCATATTTCCAGGAAATCTCTGCTCCCATGTTCGCTTGTTTCAGCTGTCTTACCGCCCAATGATCCCCAAATATCTTTGTCCTCACTGTTGCGTTTCCATTAAAATCTCCCATCACTAACACTTCATCGTTTTTACCAGTCTTGTTAATTTCATTTAGTGTCTCATATAATTCTCTCTATCCCCTGTGTTACCGGGACCTCATTATGAGGGAAGTAAAGGTGACACTGTGACCTTCCAGGCATGTTGTAAGAGGCGACTAAGGAGGTTGATCGATGGCTTGACAAGCTGTCATTGTAAAAAGTATTGTTATGGAAACAAAACCATACATTTTAGAAGCAGCGATCTCTACAATATGTGCCATTTTGGCACGCAAGGTTTCTGTTTTTGAGATTGTGGTTCTACCCTATGTGCCGTCTTAAACTCGAAAGGACAATAGATAGATAATTCTTCGCTGTCTTCTGCACTGCTGTTACATGGTGCATACATTTGTAGGTAAGTTGTTGTCTCGGTCATCTTCTAGTAGTCTGGTTGTGATAATACTTTCTGAGTAGTATTTTATTTCTAGAATATTCTATACGTGTTTTGGGACAATAATAAAGCACACTCAGTGTTTTGCTCTTTCTGTATTGTCAACTGCTGATAATATTACCATGTAGTTCACGTGTGTTCTCTTTACTTGTCTTTTTACTCTGTCGTCCGCTAATCTTAGTATTTTAATTTTCCTCTTTGTCATTTCTCATTTAAGTCCAACTACTTTGTTCTTTATTCCGCCTATGTTGATGGTGGCTACTTTATATTTGTTCTCTATCTCCATGTTCTGCAGTTTCTCGGAGCATCAAATGTGTATTATTAAATACCGACTTGCTAACTGTAAATTTGATGAGCTATAAATTTGATTGTCATATTATTCGATGTAAAGGCTGCTGGTTTCATGTCAATGTAAAGATTGATTATTTTATTACACGTAAATAGTTTTTATTTTATTACACAAAGATTATATGTTGTTATAACATGTAAAGATTGTTGGTCTTGTTTCATGTAAATATTGATGTTCTTTGTTAGTGTAAGGATGGACAAAATAAAAACTGATGTTCTTGTTCATCATTATCCTTCATTCGTTTTACTCTGGCGCCGAAAAGACGGCAGATATGACTGAAGTCACAGTTCTCCATTATTGACGATTTGCTGACTAGCTTTTGTAGTTCTTGGTTGTTTTTTAGTCCCATAGTTGAGCAGTCCCTAGTAATTGTTCTGGGTAGTGATTCTCTTGTCTGTGTGCCTTTTCTTCTTTGATTTCTTTTTCTCCTTTTTTTCTTGTTAGAAGTAAGAATTAGTGCTCTTATTAGATATGTTGTTGTTTGTTTGTTTGTTTGTTTATTTGTGTTCGCCACCTTTACATATCTAGGGATCTCCCAAGGGGAATGAATGTTACTTTAATATCACTTTTCCCTATTCTTCACACTGATAGCTTTGTGGTCAGGTGTGCCCCACCATACAGGCAGATTTTCTCCGACTTCAGAGGTACTCTCATATTTTTATCGTTGAAAGTCTTTTATTTTTTTTAGTAGATTTTTCCTATTAATTCTGCCCGGGCAGAGGAAAATTTCGGTCTACTCTTTCGATTTACAACTGCCAAGAGTTCTTTAACGTGCGCAGAATGCACACGGGACCTCCTAAATTTTCGTCGTTTTCCGAGAGGACAACGGATATCTCTACCCAGAGAGGGCTAGACATCGGATATCTCTACCCAGAGAAGGCTAGACATCGGATATCTCTACCCAGTGAGAGCTAGACATCGGATATCTCTACCCAGAAAGGGCTAAACATCGGATCTCTCTACCCAGAGAGGGCTAGACATCGGATATCTCTACCCAGAGAAGGCTAGACATCGGATCTCTCTATCCAGAGAGGGCTAGACATCGGATATCTCTACCCAGAGAGGGCTAGACATCAGATCTCTCAACCCAGAGAGGGCTAGACATCGGATCTCTCTACCTAGAGAGGGCTAGACATCGGATATCTTTACCCAGTGAGAGCTAGACATGAGATCATACTACCCATGGAGGGCCAGACAAGGGATCACACTACCCAGAGACCGGGGGAGGTTAAAGCTACGGATTTCATTTTTTTTTTAAATTGTCCACCGGTTGTTGTGGGGATCTAATTCAAGAACTTCCTGTCCAGATGCCGATGTTTTACTTCTAGACCACTCAACGCCACTCCTCCCGCCAAATCAGATATAAAAATTGATAATCTTACCTGATGTAGTGATTGTTGTACTAAAAGAAGAAGTAGTGGTGGTGGTTGTGATAGTGATATAGGAAGTAGTAGTGATAGTAAAGTGATAGTACTAGTAGGGATAGTGACATTGATAGTAGTAGTGGTAGTAAAGTGATAGTACTAGTAGGGATAGTGACATTGATAGTAGTAGTGGTAGTAAAGTGATAGTACTAGTAGGGATAGTGACATTGATAGTAGTAGTGATAGTAAAGTGATAGTACTAGTAGGGATAGTGACATTGATAGTAGTAGTGATAGTAAAGTGATAGTACTAGTAGGGATAGTGACATTGATAGTAGTAGTGATAGTAAAGTGATAGTACTAGTAGGGATAGTGACATTGATAGTAGTAGTGGTAGTAAAGTGATAGTACTAGTAGGGATAGTGACATTGATAGTAGTAGTGGTAGTAAAGTGATAGTACTAGTAGGGATAGTGACATTGATAGTAGTAGTGGTAGTAAAGTGATAGTACTAGTAGGGATAGTGACATTGATAGTAGTAGTGGTAGTAAAGTGATAGTACTAGTAGGGATAGTGACATTGATAGTAGTAGTGGTAGTAAAGTGATAGTACTAGTAGGGATAGTGACATTGATAGTAGTAGTGGTAGTAAAGTGATAGTACTAGTAGGGATAGTGACATTGATAGTAATAGTGGTAGTAAAGTGATAGTACTAGTAGGGATAGTGACATTGATAGTAGTAGTGGTAGTGATAATGGTAATGGAAGTAGTAGTGGTAGTGGCAGTAGTAGTAGTAGCAGTGGTAATGGCGTTAGTGGTAGTAGTAGAAATAGTATTAATAAGGGTAGTTTTATAGTAGTTGTAGTAGTGAATTGATAGTGGTAGTTGTAGTAGTAGTAGTAGTAGTAGTAGTAGTAGTAGTAGAAGTAGTAATAGTAGTAGTAGTGTGGTAGTTGTAGTAGTAGTAGCAGAGTTAGCAGTACTAGTAATATTTGTTGTTGTAGTGATAGTGGTGGTAGTAGTAGTAGTGGTGGTGGTAGTGGTAGTAGTAGTAATAGTAGTAGTGGTAGTGGTAGTGATAGTAGTAGCGATGGTAGTGGTAAGAGTAGTGGTAGTAGTAGTGGTGGTGGTAGTAGAAGATTTAGTAGTAGTAGTAGTAGTAATAGTGGTGGTGGTAGTAATAGTAGTAGCGGTGCTAATAGTAGTGGTAGTCGTAGCATTAAAAGCAGTGGTAGTATTAGTAGTATTTGTGTTACTGGTACCTAAAGACTGGAAAGAAGGTAGTAGTAGTAGTAGTGGTATTGGTAGTAGTAATAGTAGTGGTATTGGTAGTAGTAATAGTAGTGGTATTGGTAGTAGTAATAGTAGTAGTGGTACTGGTAGTAGTAATAGTAGTGGTATTGGTAGTAGTAGTGGTGGTGGTATTGGTAGTAGTAATAGTAGTCGTAGTAGTATTAGTAGTATCGGTAGTAATGGTAGTAGTGGTAGTAGTAGTGAAAGTGGTAGTGGCATCAGTAGTAGTTGGAGTGATAATTATAGTGTTAGTAGTAGCAATAATTGTAATTGTTGCTACTGTGGCAATGCAACATACATTTTTAGCCTAAAGAGTTATGCCCCTCACTCTGACAGTTAGCCTTCGTTTGGATCTGTTAGTCTCGTAACACCGGCCCTTTTTTCCATGCAACGAGTAATTGTTATGTCCACTCTACACCGGCTTGTACATACTGTACGGTTAAACATTCTCCGTCTAGGCTGGCAATAACTCCGAGTAATGTTTAATACTATCACCCAAACATGGTTACATCTCTCCTGTATCATGCCTGTATACAGAGTGATTCGATGAGCATGATAAAAAAAGTGGCGATGGACTCTGTATGCAGACAGTGGGTTGAGTCATTACAGAAATAAAAAAAATATGCAGTCACTTTTGTCTACGTACCTGGACATGCGGGTGTACGGGGAAATGAAAGCGCGGACAGGCTGGCTTGATGTGCTGTCGTTGAAGACGATCAACCTATAGAAAGGAAGACGTCATTAATGTCCTCCGAGCTTCGGAATGGTGTATGCCGTCGTCAAGCATGAGTCCAGGTCTCTCCTTAGGATGCAGGAGACAGAAGTAAAGATGGTACAGTCGGAAACTAGAAGGGGCTTGGTGGTCGCATGAGTGGGCTTGTCAACACAAATCTGTAGTTGTCAGTCTCTGGACGCTGCGGGACATGCTGACAAGTAAGGGAGGGGTGGGGGGCAGGGTCTGAGTACCTATGTTCTGAGTGCAATAGTGATAACCCAAAAATAACTCAATAATGATAACCCACACATAAATATATGATGATAACCTACCAATAACTCAATGATGATAACCCACAAACAACTCAATGATGATAACCCACAAATAACTCAATGATGATAACACATAAACAACTCAATGATGATAACCCACAAACAACTCAATGATGATAACCCACAAACAACTCAATGATGATAACCCACAAATATCTCAATGATGATAACACATAAACAACTCAATGATGATAACCCACAAATAACTCAATGATGATAACCCACAAACAACTCAATGATGATAACCCACAAATAACTCAATGATGATAACACACAAACAACTCAATGATGATAACCCACAAATAAATCAATGATGATAACACACAAACAACTCAATGATGATAACCACAAATAAATCAATGATGATAACACACAAACAACTCAATGATGATAACCCACAAATAAATCAATGATGATAACACACAAACAACTCAATGATGATAACCCACAAATAAATCAATGATGATAACCCACAAATAACTCAATGATGATAACACACAAACAACTCAATGATGATAACACACAAACAACTCAATGATGATAACACACAAACAACTCAATGATGATAACCCACAAATAACTCATTTACTTGATCTCTCCTTCGAGAGGAGACGCAACTGTAACAATTTACTCAATCATTGCTTATTCCGTTTGTGTTTATCCAGCCATTCTTCTCTGTACCTGTTCTGCAGATACCCACAGTCTTCTCCAGCGTAGACGTCTGACGTGTTATTGCCCACAATCCTTTAGGTTGAGTCAGAAAAAGTCTAATTTTGATCTAGAACACGTCACACACACACACAAACACACTTCATTACCACTGCAGGAGTGTACCTAGTGCGTGCAACCACAGCCAACTACAGATGTATAAAGGCCAGCGGACAGAAAACAAAACTGGAAAACCAAAGTAACTGGCGTGACGTTTTTCAGCTTTGCGAGCAGGGGTGGTTGTGGATAGAATGACCTCAACCGTCTATAGCTCCTTTAGGCGAAAACGTCACGTGGGATGTCCGGTTATATTTTATCCCCGCGGGCCCTTAGTAGATCTATAGTTGGTTATGTCCACAACCACCATTTCCTGAAAAGCTGAAAACGTGACAATAGTTTGAGATTTTTCGAGAATTCCCTCTCAGCCTATAGGTCTAAGTCTAACATATAGCTGGCTTTGGTGCAAATTAAGTTTATGGGAATTCCCTTTTTTTTTTAAATACACTTTAGTTGTTCTATTTATATCGCAAAATCTATGGGGATTCCCGAACACTGCTATCTTAGTAGTCCAGCGGGCAGGCAGGAATTTCCCAAATTTTGTGACGTTTTCAACAGTTCGAGCAGGGACGATCGTGGGCAGAATGACGTCAGTCATCGATAGCTCGCATCGCTAAGCCCCAGCGTGGTAAAGTTCAAGTTTCATCATCATCATCATCATCATCATTATTGAGTGCCGTCTCTGCATCGAAGGTTGGCTACCATGGAGCGACATTCCACTCTGTCGGGGGCCAAGGCAAAGAAATGAAATGCAAGTGAACGCATACAAATGCGAAGCTGCAGTAAAGCTGAATGTGAGGGAAAATTGAAAAAAAATGAAAAAAAATGGTATGGTAAAAGTTTTACGTGATTAGTAGGATTTGAACGACGTTTCTACCCGAAAAGGCCTATTGAGCTGAAACGTCGTTCAAATCTGTGTCGTCTACTAATCATGTAAAGCTTTTACCATACCACTTTTTCTTCTTTTTTTTTCAATGTTCCCGTTCCACTCGGTCTCTTGCTTTGATGGTGCAGATTTACATAGGCTGACCTGTCCATCTTTTGAAGTTATTCATCCATGTTAGTCTTGGTCTGCCTCTGCCTCTTTTACCTTGTATTTACCTTCCAATATTAATTTTAGTAGGTTGTTGTGTCTTTTAACAATGCCCCAAAAATTGCATTTATCTTGTTCTAATTGAGTTTAGTAGTTCTCTTTTCATTTGTAGCTGTTTTAAAACTTCATCGTTTGTTTTAAGGTTAAGTTTAGTCCGATAAATTAAAGTTCGGAACAGTAACATCCCCTTAAGCACCATTGTGCTTTATTCAGAGCCCTAATTGAGAGAAACAACAGCAATAAACCTAAAGTTAAACCTAAACCCAAACCCTAAAATAATTTTTAGTAATTGGAAATCCAGTGTACTTTTGTCATAAACAGACTATACATATCATCAGTGTCAACATCATCAAGTACCGGGCCTACTGGCGTAGGTGATCATGTCTCTCCACAACTTTCGATCTCGGCAGCTATTTATTATTTCGGTTGTTGACCTACTGCCAAGCCATTCTCTTAAGCTGTCTGTTATTTTTTCTCTTTGCTTCCCTCTATCTCTTCGTCTCTCAATTTTTCCAGCTGTTACAATATATTCCAGTTGTTCTTTTCTCATTACATGGCCAAAAAAAATGATGATTGTTTATTCCTAATATTGGAAATTAGCTCTCTTTTTGCTTTGACCTCTCTCAGAGCATTTTCATTACTCTTCTTAGCTGTCCATGGTACTCTCAACATTCTTCTGTAAAACCACATTTCTACAGACTCCAGTGATTTTCTTGTCCGTTGTCCTATTGTCCATGATTCGCAGCCATATGTTAAGACTGGCTCTACATAACATTTAAGAACTCTTTTTCTTGTTTCTATTGTCAAAAATGGATTGCATAGTATCTTCCTCATTTTTTGGAAAGCTGCTTTTGCCTGAGCCATTCTGCATCTCACCTCTGTTGTACATCTTCCGTCTGAGGTTAACAAAGTTCCCAAATATTTAAATTCATTTACCTGTTTTAATATTGTTCCACTTGTCCTTATATTGCACTTAGGTGATGTCTTTTTCTTTGTTGTTACCATTACCTTTGTCTTTTTGCTATTAAGGCTGAGTCCTTTATTTTTGCTTTCTTTCACTATAATGTCCAACATTTCTTGTAACTCATTTTCGCTCTTAGCGATTAAGACTGTATCATCAGCATACCTTAGATTATTTATATTATGACCTCCAATTGTTATTACAGGCATGTCCCTTATGGACTTTCACCAGCGTACTTTAGTCAAAAACATACTTTGTACATATCGCCAGAGTACTTAAAAACTGATAGAAAAAAGCATCAGTATTAAAGTACATCGACGAATTGTTTCAGTAAATCACCAGTGTACCTCATACATCGACAAACAACGTAAACCATCTATATAGAAATACATCGAGAAACAACGTAAACCATCTATATAGAAATACATCGAGAAACAACGTAAACCATCTATATAGAAATACATCGAGAAACAACGTAAACCATCTATATAGAAATACATCGACAAACAACGTAAACCAACTATATAGAAATACATCGAGAAACAACGTAAACCATCTATATAGAAATACATCGAGAAACAACGTAAACCATCTATATAGAAATACATCGAGAAACAACGTAAACCATCTATATAGAAATACATCGAGAAACAACGTAAACCATCTATATAGAAATACATCGACAAACAACGTAAATCAACTATATAGAAATACATCGACAAACAACGTAAACCATCTATATAGAAATACATCGACAAACAACGTAAACCATCTATATAGAAATACATCGACAAACAACGTAAACCATCTATATAGAAATACATCGACAAACAACGTAAACCATCTATATAGAAATACATCGACAAACAACGTAAACCATCTATATAAAAGTACAAGAACAAATTGTCAAAAATTTGCCAGTGTACAATATCAACTGTGTAAACATGACACGAAATCGACAATTTATCAAACTAAACACGCAAAGCACATGTGGGTCACACAGGTCTAATTGCTGCAAAGTGTTTCACCTCATCAGACACTGCCCTTCGTCACAGCGACACTTGGTGATCATTTAATGCTCGTCCATTGTTGCGGATGTCACCGACAAGAGCTGTTATCGTCAACTATTATGAAATCTACAGAAACCGTCCTTCCCCTCCATTGTTATCTCCCATGTGCCTGGAGCTACTCGTTTCATGACCTGCTAGACTGCACCTCACAGGAAATAAACAACGACAGCCTTTTCGTAATTTCCTAAGACACAACCTCACTAACTTTTAGAGTAATCATTTCAACATGCTCTCTGCTCACATCTATATCTCCATTCTTTAATTAGATTTACATTTTTGTTATAACCTGTATTCTCTTCACCCTCATTTAGTTAATTTACTTATTTGAAAGCAAAAATTGTGTCATTTTTTAGATGTATTTCGTATTGATTGTCACTCATTAGTCAGTGTGATTTTAAAGTCTTGTATTTATTTGTTTGTTATATTATCTATTACATATATAAACACATATATACATGTATATATGTCTGAAAAATTCAGCCAAAGAACACAAACATTAAACTACGGATATCGAAAGGTTAACAGACAAACAAACTTATTTTCTGTAAAAATAAAAGTAAAGAGCCCCGTCACGTCAAGTGGCGTATAGGGAATATGGTGTTAGTGACCATCATTTTTATGGACCTACAGCACATGATTTCTGGGGTAATGTGGTCGGTATTATGCCCGTGCAGATTTACTTTCCCATTTTAAAAATCCGGTAACCAATTAAGGCTGGGTGAACATGGAAGTCGTCGATAGGGATCGATCCCGACCTCTTGTCCTTAGTAGTCCAGTTCACTAACCACTGAGCTATCGCCGCTCCCTTATTTGCTGTGACGTTTATGTAAATCTGAGAGAAGAAAGAACAGAGAAGGAAACATGTCTCTGACGTTTATGTAAATCTGAGAGAAGAAAGAGCAGAGAAGAAAACATTTCTGTGAGGTTTACGTAAATCTGAGCGATGAAGAAACAACAAAGAAGGAATCATGTCTGTGACTTTTATGTAAATCTGAGAGATGGAAGAAAAAAAAAACATAAAAGTTAGTACAGAGACTGGCACCGTCATTGACAACACACAAACCTCCCTATTTCTTTATGGACTAATCAGGGGAAATAAGCAAGAAGCCAACAGCTCACAATTTAACAACTTTAGTTGGGACGGTGGCAGACACTGGTACGTCGTTCAGGTGTATGTTATGGGTTATGTTGTGTTTTTGCATTATGTTGTGTTGTGTAATGTTGTGTTATGTAATGTTGTGTTGCGTAATGTTGTGTTATGGTGTGTTGTGTAATGTTGTGTTATGTTGTGTTGTGTAATGTTGTGTAGTGTTGTGTTGTGTCATGTTGTGTTTTGTGATGTTGTGTAATGTTGTGTTATGTTGTGTTGTGTAATGTTGTGTTATGTTGTGTTGTGTAATGTTGTGTTATGTTGTGTTGTGTAATGTTGTGTAATGTTGTGTTATGTTGTGTTGTGTTATGTTGTGTTATGTAATGTAGCGTTATGTTGTGTTGTGTAATGTTATATTATATTGTGTTGTATAATGTTGTGTTATGTAATGTTGTGTTATGTTGTGTTGTGTAATTTTATATTATATTGTGTTGTGTAATATTGTGTTATGTTGTTTTGTGTTATGTTGTCTTGTGTAATGTTGTTTTATGTTTGTTGTGTAATGTTGTGTTATGTAATGTTGTGTTGCGTAATGTTGTGTTATGGTGTGTTGTGTAATGTTGTGTTATGTTGTGTTGTGTAATGTTGTGTAGTGTTGTGTTGTGTCATGTTGTGTTTTGTGATGTTATGTTGTGTTGTGTAATGTTGTGTTATGTTGTGTTGTGTAATGTTGTGTTATGTTGTGTTGTGTAATGTTGTGTTATGTTGTGTTGTGTAATGTTGTGTTATGTTGCGTTGTGTAATGTTGTGTTATGTAATGTAGCGTTATGTTGTGTTGTGTAATGTTATATTATATTGTGTTGTATAATGTTGTGTTATGTAATGTTGTGTTATGTTGTGTTGTGTAATTTTATATTATATTGTGTTGTGTAATATTGTGTTATGTTGTGTTGTGTTATGTTGTCTTGTGTAATGTTGTTTTATGTTTGTTGTGTAATGTTGTGTTATGTTGTGTAATGTTGTTTTATGTTTATTGGTTAATGTTGTGTTGTGTAATGTTGTATTATGTTGTGTTGTGTTATGTTGTGTTGTGTTGTGTTGTGTAATATTGTATTATGCTGTGTTGTGTAATGTTGTATTATGATGTTTTCTGTAATGTTGTGTTGTGTAATGTTATATTTTTGTTGTGTTGTGTAATGTTATATTATGTTGTGTTGTGTAATTTGTGTAGTGTTGTGTAATGTTGTGTAGTGTTGTGTAATGTTGTGTAGTGTTGTGTAATGTTGTGTAGTGTTGTGTAATGTTGTGTAGTGTTGTGTAATGTTGTGTAGTGTTGTGTAATGTACAGCTGCCTACCTCACTGATATCGATAGATATGAATTAATGGAAACTTGAAAGTAGCTGCTTCTTCTTCTTCCTCTTCTTCTTCTTCTTTCCTCATCTGCCTTTCAGCGTCGAGGCGAGATATAATTTGCGGTCTTTTGCTCTTCTGTTCGCCTCTGTTGCTGTTATGTTTCCTAGTGCTTCTAATATTCTATCGACCTATCTTTTTCGTGGTCGACCCTTGGGTCTGGTATTCTCACAACGTTTGTTGAAGGCTCGTTGTGTTGTGTTTTGTTCTTTCTGCCTTGTCACGTGGCCAAACCCTTTTATCTGTTGTTTCCTTATATATTCTATGGCGGGGGCTATTCCTAGCTTTTTTCTCAGTTCTTCATTTCTGATCTTATCTCTCAGACTGTTTCCTGTCATTCGTCTAACACATTTCATCTCTGTAGAGGTTATTTTTATTATTGTTCTTGCATCTAGGGTCCAGGTCTGGCATTGTTAGCACAACGTTGGGATGAAGATTGTATTCATTAGCTGGTTATATGAATTAAAGAAAACTTGAAGGTAGCTGGTTATATGAATAAATGGAAAACTTGAAGGTAGTCATCATCATCATCATTAAGTACCGGGCCTGCCGGCGTAGGTGATCATGTCTCTCCACAACTTTCGATCTCGGCAGCTATTTATCATTTCTGTTGTTGACCTTCTGCCAAGTCATTCTCTTAAGCTGTCTGTTATTTTTTCTCTTTGCTTCCCTCTATCTCTTCGTCCCTCAATTTTTCCAGTTGTTACAATATATTCCAGTTGTTCTCTTCTCATTACATGGCCAAAAAATGATGATTGTTTCTTGCTAGTATTTGAAATTAGCTCTCTTTTTGCATTGTCCTCTCTCAGAACATCTTCATTACTCTTCCTAGCTGTACATGGTACTATCAACATTCTTCTATAATACCACAATTCTACACACTCGAGTGATTTTCTTGTCCGTTGTTCTATTGTCCATGATTCGCTTCCATATGTTAAGACTGTTGAAGGTAGTAGGTCATATGAATTAATGGAAACTTGAAGGTAGCTGGTTGTATGAATTAATGGAAACTTGAAGGTAGCTGGTTGTACGAATTAATGGAAACTTGAAGGTAGCTGGTCAAATGAATTAATGGAAACTTGAAGGTAGCTGGTTGTACGAATTAATGGAAACTTGAAGGTAGCTGGTCAAATGAATTAATGGAAACTTGAAGGTAGTTGGTTGTATGAATTAATGGAAACTTGAAGGTAGCTGGTTGTATGAATTAATGGAAACTTGAAGGTAGCTGGTTGTACGAATTAATGGAAACTTGAAGGTAGCAGGTCAAATGAATTAATGGAAACTTGAAGGTAGCTGGTTGTATGAATTAATGGAAACTTGAAGGTAGCTGGTTGTACGAATTAATGGAAACTTGAAGGTAGCAGGTCAAATGAATTAATGGAAACTTGAAGAAAACAGACATTATAAATTAAATAACTTTGTCCAGCCACTGCATTCTCAATGCATTTTAAAGTCAGTTTAAAGTTCTAGTATCGTCCTCGCATTATATATCTGTGCTTGTGTATATATGAGTGAGTGAGAGAGAGAGAGAGAGAGAGAGAGAGAGAGAGAGAAACAACAGGAAGTGAAATAAGAAAGATAAGAGAGATAAGAGAGAGGCCAAGCTGGATAAGCTGAACCACTCCCTGAAGATCCGAGAAGAGAAACATGGCTCAATTACTAGGCGTTTCAATGATCAATAGGAAGGTCAATAATCCGGCTCTCGACAAAAACCCAGTGATCTGTTAATCCGAATTGACCCGTCTTGTGGTTTAATGAACTGGCTTCGGCCGTCATCTATCTGTACCTTGTCCTAAATACTCTTAATGTCTTATCTAGTCTTTGTTCTTTCCTTATATTCTTCATTAAAGTTATCAAATCCGCAAATCGTTATGCTCTTTTTTAATGTTCTCATCATAAAATTGACATATATTTATACTCTTTATAAATGTCCTAATTATACAATTATACTTACTTTTATGTTCTTCTCAGAGCTTACCATCAAATCCCTGTGTTTTTATATCGTGGAAGCAACATATTTAAAAAATGTGAACTCTAATCGCTGTCCATGATTATCTGTCACTAAGATTGTATTGATTTAACAAAGGACATTGCCAAGATGGATCTTTATACCTCAGGAGAAGAGAAGGGGGATGAGAGGAACAAGGATGTGTATATATTGAGAGGGGGATGAGAGGAACAAGGATGTGTATATATTGAGAGGGGGATGAGAGGAACAAGGATGTGTATATATTGAGAGGGGATGAGTGGAACAAGGATGTGTATATATTGAGAGGGGGATGAGAGGAACAAGGATGTGTATATATTGAGAGGCGATGAGTGGAACAAGGATGTGTATATATTGAGAGGGGATGAGTGGAACAAGGATGTGTATATATTGAGAGGGGGATGAGTGGAACAAGGATGTGTATATATTGAGAGGGGATGAGTGGAACAAGGATGTGTATATATTGAGAGGGGATGAGTGGAACAAGGATGTGTATATATTGAGAGGGGATGAGTGGAACAAGGATGTGTATATATTGAGAAAAGATGAGTAGTACAAGGATGTGTATATAGCCGCTCTATTCCCGCTCTCTCCGCGGCCAGCTCTTAAATACAACAGCGGCCTTTTTAAAAGCACATGAATGGACTTGACTGGAACACACCTGGCACCAGCACACTCATACTGGACTTGTTGGTGTCCGAACTCCCCTAACTGCCTTGATGAGTTGACATCCCTTCACTGTAAAAAAAAAAAGTAAAGTACCTCCCGTCACGCCAAGTGGCGTATAGGGAATATGGTGTTAGGGACCATATATTTTACAGACCTTCGGCACATGATTTTTGGGGTAATGTGGTCGGTATTACGCCCGTGCCGCTTCACTTTCCCTGAAAAAAACAGGTACCCATTAAAGGCTGGGTGAACCCGGAAACCATCGGTTGGGATCGAACCCTACCTCTTGTCCTTTGTAGTCCAGTTCACTAACCACTGAGCTATCGCGGCTCCCTATCCCTTCACTGTATCGAGGCCATATGCCGCGACGACGTGCGTCTTGATGACCTGCGTTGATTGATAAGTCGAGTCGACCTCTGCCTGTGATCGGTGGTTACTGCTCGGGACTGTTGCCTCGTTTGAACTCTGCCCCTGTGTGGCACCCTTGGCCCGATGATCGCCTTCCTTGGTACTCCGCGCTGTTTCGTGTTACGACTGTTGGTTATCTGCAGACCAGCGTGCTGGCTCCTTCCAGTGTGTGTTCTTCGCTAGGCACAGACAATTACAGCTAGCGCTCGAGAAAGCATTCACAGAACACCAGGTAAAAATAACACACCTGAGGTTTTATTCTCAAAAGTCCATCACACACAATACGTTCACAATCACAATGGTATGTTAGCAGCCTCTCACACATTGCCTGCTAACCTTGCGGCATTCCCCTGTGTTATCTACGACACTGCAGAGTTATACTGCAGCACTCTCTCAAACCATTCTGGCCTCACCTACCTTCCGCTCAGGTAATAGTTGTTTAGGAACTCCTCCACTAGCACCCCATAGCAGCCATATTGCTCGTCACGAAGCTGACGATATCGTTCTCGCTCACCTCACCTATACTGTTGTTGTTATTTCTTGGAGCGTCATACTCCGTATCCCGCCCTTTTCTTGGTTGCTGGGAATCTGCGAATCTGTCTCGCTCAGCGCCACTTACATTGCTCGGTGTCGCTGCCTGCGCACCCCACTATAACGTCATGCTCCTACACAAAGCCTGACTTATTGATTTCTCACCCCCACTGTCACTTGAATGGTCGTAGCTGCTAAACTGCACCACTACCTTCTAACTCTCTACTCCTAATGAAGCCTACCTTGGTGAGACTAACTCACGAATTGACACTAAATTGTTCGTTGCTGCTACTTGCACAACTACATTCTATCTTCACACTTCTGATGAAGCCTAACTTGGTGAGACTACTCACAGAATGACACTAAATTGTTCGTTGCTGCTACTTGCACAACTACATTCTATCTTCACACTTCTGATGAAGCCTAACTTGGTGAGACTACTCACAGAATGACACTAAATTGTTCGTTGCTGCTACTTGCACAACTACATTCCATCTTCACACTTCTGATGAAGCCTAACTTGGTGAGACTACTCACAGAATGACACTAAATTGTTCGTTGCTGCTAACTTGCACAACTATATTCTAAATTCGTGTTTCTGACGAAACCTAACTTATGAGACCCTCTCACTGAGGGTCACTACATGGTTGGTGCTGCTAACTTTCACAACTATCTTATCAACTACTCTAAGACACTTCTATTTATCACTGCTCCTGAAAATAGGTATGTTCCACGTAGCGACCACACACCAACTAACTTACTCTATCACATTTTTGGTGAACTAACCCAACCTTGCTCACGGTACCGGTTGCAACACAAACACACAACCGTCCATATAGAGCCATAGTCTCATCTCGAATGATCTCCCCAACCTATCCTTTGTCTAACCTTTCCTCCCTTCCACCAATCATACCCCGTTTTACATTTTTGTCTCGTTCCTACCTTGTGTATTACAATTCTCGTGAGTCACGATGTTCATCCTCTTTACTTCTTAACCCTTCTACCCGTGGACCCCATGATTCTATTTTACTCAACTCTTCTCATCTCCCCTCGATTTCTACTACCTCACTCTCATCTTATCGTACACTCTTTAATCACTGCTACCTCCCTGCTTCATGTATATATTGAGAGAGGGATGAGTAGAACAAGGATGTGTATATGTTGAGAAAAGATGAGTAGAACATGGATGTGTATATGTTGAGAAAAGATAAGTAGAACAAGGATGTGTATATGTTGAGAAAAGATGGGTAGAACGAACAAGGATGTGTATATGTTGAGAAAAGATGAGTAGAACAAGGATGTGTATATGTTGAGAGGAGATTTATTTACCCGTTTTAATATTGTTCCACTTCTCTTTATTGCGCTTTCCGGTGATGTCTTTTTTTTTCTTTCTACCATCACTTTTATATTAAATTATATACAAAGGTGAAATGTATGGCCATACATTAAATTGAACTGAATATGTATGTTGAAAAGTGGGACATCCTAGAAACATATTGTTTGAAATTATAAGCTGGAGCAACCAAATTTGAAGGCCAATAATTTAAAGTGATAAATCATTAGTTTCATTTTAATGCATGTTTTAGATTGTGTTTTATTATATCATTTGAATTCCTCAAAATTACGTCATCAGCATCATCAGGTTGCAAGAGGTTGCAGGTCCTTTCCAAGAGATTGAGTTCACCACAGTCCGTCTGAAATAATATCTGTCTCTAGCCAGATCTCCCACAGAACGTTGAGTTCAGCATAGCCCGTCTGAAATAATCTCTGTCTCTAGCCATATCTCCCACAGAATGTTGCATTCACCACAGTCCGTCTGAAATAATATTTGTCTCTAGTCATATCTCCCACAGAATGTTGCATTCACCACAGCCCGTCTGAAATAATCTCTGTCTCTAGCCATATCTCCCACAGAATGTTGCATTCACCACAGTCCGTCTGAAATAATATCTGTCTCTAGCCATATCTCCCACAGAATGTTGCATTCACCACAGCCCGTCTGAAATAATCTCTGTCTCTAGCCATATCTCCCACAGAATGTTGCATTCACCACAGTCCGTCTGAAATAATATCTGTCTCTAGCCATATCTCCCACAGAATGTTGCATTCACCACAACCCGTCTGAAATAATCTCTGTCTCTAGCCATATCTCCCACAGAATGTTGCATTCACCACTGCTCGTCTGAAAGAATCTCTGTCTCTAGCCAGATCTCCCAC
This sequence comes from Megaustenia siamemsis, assembly GCA_032433765.1. Lineage (NCBI taxonomy): Eukaryota > Metazoa > Mollusca > Gastropoda > Stylommatophora > Ariophantidae > Megaustenia > Megaustenia siamemsis. The sequence continues at coordinate 5,346,643 of JAVIAB010000088.1, forward strand.
AGAACGTTGAGTTCACCACAGCCCGTCTGAAATAATCTCTGTCTCTAGCCAGATCTCCCACAGAAAGTTGCATTCACCACAGCCCGTCTGAAATAATCTCTGTCTCTAGCCAGATCTCCCACAGAACGTTGCATTCACCACAGCCCGTCTGAAATAATCTCTGTCTCTAGCCAGATCTCCCACAGAACGTTGCATTCACCACAGCCCGTCTGAAATAATCTCTGTCTCTAGCCAGATCTCCCACAGAACGTTGAGTTCACCACAGCCCGTCTGAAATAATCTCTGTCTCTAGCTAGATCTCCCACAGAACGTTGAATTCACCACAGCCCGTCTGAAAGGATCTCTGTCTCTAGCCAGATCTCCCACAGAATGTTGCATTCATCACAGATGATGTCTTTAAACCACCTTCTTCTTTGTCTGCCACTGTTGTGTTATCCAGGAACCATGCCTTCCATTATTTTTCTTTCCATCCCACTTTTTTTCCGGTGTGAAAATATGCCTGTCACATATTATTATTTATGAGTATATGTATTATTAATACGTAGTATGTTATAATAATTTTTATTGTTATTTCCCATTCAAGATCGCTTGGGTCATTTCTTTTTTACTTTCTAGCAAACCAGACACTGAGAGAATGCGGATTAGACTGGATAGATCTGATTCTCTGATCTTAACGTTCTCAGTTAGCAAATAAGTTACAAACCACTTTTAGCCCTAATACTGATAGACAGCCTCGACTCTATATAGATTTGATGTGTGTAGAATGAATTAGGTATTTCTTTTAAGATCCTATGTGTTTACATTTATTTTGTTCTCTGTTGTATTTAAATATCACATCCTTCACTTCCTCAAGATAAGTTACTAGATATTGCCTGACGTGGACCAGTTCTCTTTAATGCGATCACAGGAAACTATTTTCAGCAGACATGGACAACTTAAATACTGTAGCAGAACCCAGGAGATACAACGTGTTTATATAAATATTTATATATATATATATATATTAGTGGCGTATTCTCTATGATACCGCTGATACCGCCGGTAGCCTGAACATATTAACGAGATACAAAAGGAAATGATAATTTATTATATTTTTTAAAAATAACTATATTACAAATTTTCGAATATTATGTAACACATTTCGTAGGCCAATATGATTTATTTGCTTTGATTTGCATTTATTAAAGCAAGGTTTACCTCTGGCCACTATAACGTTTGTGAATGAAACCGAAACAACATTGAAACCTCTATTAACCAGCAGTACATTTTTCCTCTATCCGCACCTTGTATGAACGACCTCGACATTCAAAAATTCCCGTCAAAATAACACAGCAAAGAAACCTCTACACTAACGCGGTTTCATTGGTTATTTTTAGCTCTAGCCAATCAAAATCGTCACAAAGTGAAAATGAAACAATGTCTGATTACCGGATCTTCCTTAGCTATTTATTACTACGTTAAGCGCATCAGCATCTGTAGAAAGAACTTTTTCTGCTCTCAAGAGAATCAAATCTTATTGTCGCTCAACTAAGACATAAGAACGCTTCTCTGGTTTGGCATTAATGTCCATTGAGAAATCATTCCTTCAGAAACTTAGAAATCAACCCAACAGTACTTTCAATGACAAAGTCATCAAGACATTTTCGTCCCAAACAAGACGGATATAATTAACATAAATAAGTAAGTAATTTAAAATGTAGTGAAGTCATTAGAAAATATTACTTAATGTTAGCCTACCGAATATAATTTATGTTTTTATTTATTATGTCAGCGGTAGCCCAGACCACAAAACCAGTATACGCCACTGATATGTATATAAGTAAAGGCTCCATTCACGTCATACTAGGCGTATGGGTATATGGTGCAGTGACTATATTTCTCCATGACAACAGCACTCTTTTGGGTGGTGTGGTCGGTATCACGCCATGCCGCCTTTATTTCCTAGAAAATACTCTGGTACTCGTTTATGTATATATATATATATATAGGTAAAGGTTAAGTACGAGACTCGAATCAGTGTCTGCAAGCGAGTTTTCACCCATAAGTGCCCGTCCTTGTGTTCGGAGACTTCTGGGTAGTTTCGCTTCAAGCATCGAAACTTACGATGCGTGACGGCATTCCTCGTCTTCCCAGCTTAATACCCTGGTACCTATTTCTGCCAGTGGCTAAGTCGACCGCGGAGGTATTTTTTTTCCAACCACTAGTACAACTCACACACAGAGATTCGAACACCGGTTGTCCGAGCGTTGGTAGTCAGGCGGGTGGTTTTTCCAACTAGGCTACCGGGGCCCACCTATATATATATCAATATATATCTAATCCTCTTCTTCTCTTCTTTTCTCTTTCACTGATACCTAAAAGGTGTCGTGGTTTATGTCATTTGTCGTTCTTGTGCTGCTCAAATTGTTTGAATTAGTGATTTTCCTTTGTTGTTACATGTCTCTGTCACTGCATCTATCCATTTTCTTCTGGGTCTTCCTCTTGGTCTTTTTCCATGCATTCTTGAGAAGAACGCCCTTGATGGTGATTGGTGAGGATTCATTCTGACCAGGTGACCAAACCATTTAAGTTGTTGTTGTTCTATATATTCTTGGCAGGGTTTGTTCCTACTATTTTTCTTATGGTTTCATTTGGTATTCTATCTCTTTTTGTGTTTGTTACTTTTCTCAAGCAGCGCATCTCACATGTATTGATCTTTCTTAAATGTGATTTAGAAAGGGTCCATGTTTGACTTTCATAGCATAAAGTTGGTATGAAGATGCTATTTATCATTTGTTGTTTAGCTAGCATAGAAATGTTTGGATGTCTTAGCTATGGTGAAAGCTGGTATGTGACAGTATAATCAATATTCATAGCCCTACCAAAGGAATCGGGTGCGATTGAATGCGATGATCATCGCACAATAAGCCTTGTGAGTCATATGACTAAGATATTACTAAGAATCATCATGCGAAGAGCGCGAAACAAAATCAGTCCAGAAATTAGCGATGAACATTGTGGTTTTGTTGGAGGTAAAGGAACGAGCAATGCCATTTATATCATAAGATCTTTAGTAGAAAGAGCCATAGAGGTGAAAACAGATCTATACCTATGTTTCATAGAATATACCAAAGCATTTGACAAAGTAAAGCACCAAGAAATAATCACAATTTTAGAAAGCATAAACGTGGACAGCAAAGATCAAAGAAGAATAAAGAACATGTACTGGCAAAAAACAGCGGCCATAAGAACTGGAAACCAATTGGGAATAGTTCAACAAATAAAACAGGGTGGTAGACAAGGTTGTGTGCTATCACCAGATTTGTTTAATATTTATAGTGAGATTATTTTTAAATCCATAAGGGACATGCCTGGAATAACAATTGGAGGTTATAATATAAATAATCTAAGGTATGCTGATGATACAGTATTAATCGCTAAGAGTGAAAATGAGTTACAAGAAATGTTGGACAATATAGTGAAAGAAAGCAAAAATAAAGGACTCAGCCTTAATAGCAAAAAGACAGAAGTAATGGTAACAACAATGAAAAAGACATCACCTCAGTGCACAATAAACACAAGTGGAACAATCTTAAAACAGGTAAATGAATTTAAATATTTAGGAATTTTGTTAGATGGGAAGATGTACAAAAGGGCTGAGATGCAGAATGGCTCAGGCAAAAGCAGCTTTCCAGAAAATGAGGAAGATACTATGCAATCCATTTTTGACAACAGAAACAAGAAAAAGAGTTCTTAAATGTTATGTAGAGCCAGTCATAATATATGGATGTGAATCATGGACAATAGGACAACAGACAAGAAAATCACTGGAGTCTGTAGAAATGTGGTTTTACAGAAGAATGTTAAGAATACCATGGACAGCTAAGAAAGTAATGAAAACGTTCTGAAAGAGGTCAAAGCAAAAAGAGAGCTAATTTCCAATACAAGACAGCTTAAGAGAATGGCTTGGCAGAAGGTCAACAACAGAAATTATAAAGAACTGTCAAGATCGAAAGTTGTGGTGACATGATCACCTACGCCAGTAGCCCCGGTACTTGATGATGATGATGATGATATATATATATATATATATATATATATATATATATATAGTGTGTGTGTGTGTGTGTGTGTGTGTGTGTGTGTGTGTGTGTGTGTGTGTGTGTGTGTGTGTGTGTGTGTGTGTGTGTGTGTGTGTGTGTGTGTGTGTGTGTGTGTGTGTGTGTGTGTGTGTGTGTGTGTGTGTGTGTGTGTGTGTGTGTGTGTGTGTGTGTGTGTGTGTGTGTGTGTGTGTGTGTGTGTGTGTGTGTGTGTGTGTGTGTGCTAAATGTCATATTCCAAATATCAGAAGTTATTAATCACGATATCACTATAAATAATAAGACAGTCAAAATCGAACAATGAAGGAGAAATCTGAAATATAAAACAGATGTTGGCGAAAATGGACAAAGTGGAAACAGAGAATTATGTGTCCGGGACTCATGGAAAAAGTGCCATGCTCCAGAGTCCTTCCTTAACGAATATTTCCCGCCAAAAATATGCAGTGCCCAGGTCAATAGCCTTGTTAACTCGCGCCATTGCAGTCTTAAGTAGGACTCCACTACATAGTCGGCAGATGATAGTCATTACACAGGAATCGATAACGTCATTCGTGAAGAACAAAGATTGTTTCTATAAATCGGGCTCAACGCTACCATCCATTAATGCTACATTCAACAGGTGGCGTTGTTCTCACCAAATGTCTGGACAGCATCTATTTCAGTCTATCTATGGTTCCTCTCTACTTATGTGTTATTTCTACTGAGTAACTGACAGAGAGCCTTATGTACATATCTTGTTTTCGCTCATGATAGATTTTCAAGACTTCAATGGACTACTTCAGAAACGCGAAGATAAAAAGACATCTTTAGCTATAGAAATTTATAACATATGCGGACACATATATTCGATATATACAATATATATATTTTTTCACTGTCAATTAATGTTCAGAAGACAGTAATACTAAATCAAGGTGACTTCAAACCTATATCTATTACTCTAAAAGACTGCCCACTAGAATCAGTACAGAAATTTACATATCTTGGATCCACAATTACGCAAACCATCTCTCTTGATGAAGAAATAAACTGTCGAATTGGTAAGGCAGCTACGACCTTCGGCAAACTCACAAAAAGGGCATGGAACAACACGAAACTAACTCAAAAGACTAAACTCTTAATATATCAAACTTGTGTGCTTAGCACACTACTATATGGATCCGAAACCTGGACAACATACTCAAACCAGGAAAAAAGACTAAATGTCTTCCACATGCGATGTCTCCGCAAAATAATGCACATCAAATGGCAGGACAAAATAACCAACTTAACTGTCCTGCAACGTGCTAAGACCCTAACAATCATGTCGATGCTCAGAAGTCGAAGGCTAAGATGGCTGGGGCATGTCCAACGGATGGAAGAAAAACGCATTCCTAGGCAAATACTATATGGCGAGCTAAAACACGGAAAACGACAAATCGGCAGACCTAAACTACGATATAGAGATATCTGCAAATCATCTCTGAAAGACTTCTCCATCTGTGAAAACGACTGGCAACATCTGGCAAGTGATCGCACATCATGGAGAGCACGTATAAGGAACGGTATAACAACATTTGAGACTGTTCTAAGACAGGACTTAGAAGAGAAGAGACTCATGAAAAAGGATGGTAAACCCTGTGGACCAGCGAGCCTGACCTGTTCATTATGTGACCGCGTGTGTTTGTCAAACATTGGTAGAATTAGCCACGAGAGAAGCAAAAACAATACCTCAAAAAAATACGCAATAGCCTCCACTAGACCGTCTGACAAGACGAGAAGGGCCATATATATATATATATATATATATATATATATATATATATATATATATATATATATATATATATATATATATATATATATATATATATATATATATATATATATATATATATACAATTGACTGATGTACTAACTTTTGCTGCTCTACAGTTTAATAAACGAGTTATTCGGAAAATTATTTAGTTATTTATATAATTAAGCATTTAATTAACTAGTTTTTTTTTGGTCATTATAATTCGTTACTTAATACATTAATTAAGGAGTTAGTTATTTAATTAGCAAATTAATCAAAAAATAGTTGCCCGTATACTCAAATGACACATTGAACAGATGCACGTATTCCCACCCACACTCGGAGGTTATAGATATAACAAAGAGACATGGCTCAATGCGGCAGTCTTCGCCTATGATGTCTTCGAAGGCTTCCACGGGCGAGAGGAGACATGTGCTGCTGCTATAGATCTGGAGGATGCATACAACAGAGTACCATTTGAATACCTCATGCACATGCTCCTCAAACTGACAGTACACCCCTTCCTCATCAGATGGATCACCGCAGCACTGTTTCAGAGGAAGGTGATACTCAGATGTGGAAGTTGGTCTTCCGAGCCAACATCCATTTGTCCTGGGCTGCCACAAGGCTCACCATTGTCACCAGTTCTATTTAACGTGTACACAATAACGATCACGGAACAATAAACCGGCGGTACGTATGGCAGCTGATGATGTGTCCAGTGATAGGTTGATGACAAACCTAGGAGTTAAGTTTGATCGCAGGCTGTGTTTACCACGTCGACCATGTAATAAGAAAAGTCCGCATAGGATTAGCCGCCTTGAAGATCATGGCAGCTGCCAACATCGAGCAGAGGCTACTTACACTTATGTTCCAGGGACTAGTCCTCGCACCAATCGAGTAAGCCTTGACAATTCTTACTGTCAGTACGACTCAAATTGACAAGCTGAAGAAAATACAGAATGAAGATATGCACATTATCTTGGGGTGTCTGAGGAACACTTCCTGTGTAGCAGTGAGGTATCTTCTTGACTTTCCAACCAAACCATGGATAATTGGATCAAGATCTGGAGGACACGAGCATAATTGGAGATAAGTCCAGATAAAGAGCATCCAATGCATCATGAGCTCAACACAGAGAAAGGTGCCAGGCTAAACAGAGGCAAATCGTCGGTGGGCCGAGCAGAAGATGTCATCATTCAAGTCTGTGGGCTTACCAATATTAGCGTTGATGAGGAGTGGATACCGGTGTATACGTCATTCAAGGAGACTTTCTCGTGTATTGTCACACTCGACAGGAAATGTAGGGAACAGAGCTCAGATGTGATAAATGCGGAGGTCAACGGTCTCATCTGAGATAACACTGATGATGAAGATATAGTCATTTATACAGATTGATTTGTAAGACGACACCAAAGTAGTGCATGGGCATTTACAGTACGCTCGGCAGGCAGAATAGCCAAGGAAGACAGTGGTGCATACGTCATGACCACGAGTAGCATGACGATGGAGGCGATGGCAGTGACCAAGGCATTCTTCTGGTTTAGAGTCTCAAGATTACACCCACGTCTGCATACTGAGTGATTCGATGAGCATGATAAGAAACGTAGAGGCGGACTACGTAGTATGTTAATGGGTAGAGTCATTACACAAGTCAAGCCACGTAGTCACCTTTATCTACGTCCCTATGCTTGCTAGAGTACGGGGAAAATGAAAGAGCGGAAGGGTTGGCTATCTGAGACTTTTCTTGTTGTTTTCTCTCACTCTTATGTCTATCATTTCTTGTAATTCATTTTCTGTCTGCTATTAAGACTGTGTCAGCCGCATATGCTTACCTTGACCTTGTGACTGTTGACTTCACTTCCTTGTTCGCCCCCCTCTGATCTCCTAAAATTGTAACAAAAATGATGGCGCTATATTATCTTGACAACATGATCATATTATATTATTGGAGTCGGCCGGGAAATCTTGTTGCTGTCTTTCAGTGTGTGTGTGTGTGGGGGGGGGGGGGGGTGCGAGAAATACATAACCGGAGAATAAAGGCAGTATGTTCTGAGCTGTTGCCGCAAGTTGTTCAGGTCTGAGTGTTTAATTTCATTCCCGATTGAGATATCTTTAGACTGGGAATCGAACCCACATTCTCCTGTTTTGGAGCACGACGAGTTATCGATTCGACCACTCTAACCCCAAAATACAATAGAGTCAATAGCACTATTTGCACAATAAAATCTGTACAGCCTCAAGGCACAAATAAATGACACTCGCATGAAGCACGCATCAAGGCAATCTACAGATCTTTCAATTGTAAGTCGTCATCAATTTTCTTTACGGTTTGATCTGTTAAGTTTTTTTATTTAATGACCGCTGATATTTGTTTACTCTGCTCATGTCATCGGAATGCCACTTCTATAAAACATGATACGTTTTAATGGAACAATGAGAATAATCTCAGGTTTTGATCAAACATGAGCTGTGCCATGAACGTGCCTGTACTGCCGAGACCGACCAGATCAATGGAAACATGCATGTGTGTTCTACAAGACAACGGCAAAAACAATATGTTATCAAACAACCAAACTAATCAACAATAAGATTTGAGTGAAAACTGAGGCACCTCAACAGAAAGATTGCTAGAGATTATCCTGAGCACAAGTGGATGCTAATATGGCTGATGATATGTTGATTATTTGCTGGTGTGAAATGCAAGCTGATGTGATAATACACGTCACAGTGTAAATCTATCTCAATTCTGAGAATTAACTTTTACAGTTCATTTGTTTTCTGTTTGGTAGAGACTAGCCACAAGATTATCGTCAGCATCTATTCTAAATATCTTCATCATCTATTCAGAAATAGGAACCTATATTGTCTAGAGGTAAAACGTTGGCCTCTTGACATAAAGGGCACTGATTAGATTCCCATCACGGGTGGTGGCAACTAAAATAAAATAAAAAAGTAAAACCGAATTCGTGATTTTCTCGTGACTTTACTCTCTTCTGGTTTCTGGGTAGTGAGATCTGATGTCCAGCCCTCTCTGGGTAGTGAAGTCTAATGTCTAATCCTCTCTGGGTAGTGAAGTCTGATGTCTAGCCCTCTCTGGGTAGTGAGATCTGATGTCTAGCCCTCTCTGGGTAGTGAAGTCTGATGTCTAGCCCTATCTGGGTAGTGAAGTCTAATGTCTAGCCCTCTCTGGGTAGTGAAGTCTGATGTCTAGCCCTCTCTGGGTAGTGAAGTCTGATGTCTAGCTCTCTCTGGGTAGTGAAGTCTGATGTCTAGCTCTCTCTGGGTAGTGAAGTCTGATGTCTAGCCCTCTCTGGGTAGTGAAGTCTAATGTCTAATCCTCTCTGGGTAGTGAAGTCTGATGTCTAGCTCTCTCTGGGTAGTGAGATCTGATGTCTAGCCCTCTCTGGGTAGTGAAGTCTGATGTCTAGCCCTCTCTGGGTAGTGAAGTGTAATGTCTAGCCCTCTCTGGGTAGTGAAGACTAATGTCTAATCCCCTCTGGGTGGTGAAGTCTGATGTCTAGCCCTCTCTGGGTAGTGAGATTTGATGTCTAGTCCTCTCTGGGTAGTGAAGTCTGATGTCTAGCTCTCTCTGGGTAGTGAAGTCTGATGTCTAATCCTCTCTGGGTAGTGAAGTCTGATGTCTAGCTCTCTCTGGGTAGTGAAGTCTGATGTCTAGCTCTCTCTGGGTAGTGAAGTCTGATGTCTAGCCCTCTCTGGGTCGTGAAGTCTGATGTCAAGCTCTCTCTGGGTAGTGAAGTCTGATGTCTAGCTCTCTCTGGGTAGTGACGTCTGATGTCTAGCTCTCTCTGGGTAGTGAAGTCTGATGTCTAATCCTCTCTGGGTCGTGAAGTCTGATGTCAAGCTCTCTCTGGGTAGTGAAGTCTGATGTCTAGCTCTCTCTGGGTAGTGACGTCTGATGTCTAGCCCTCTCTGGGTAGTGAAGTCTGATGTCAAGCTCTTTCTGGAAGTGAAGTCTGATGTCAAGCTCTCTCTGGGTAGTGACGTCTGATGTCTAGCCCTCTCTGGGTAGTGAAGTCTGATGTCAAGCTCTCTCTGGGTAGTGAAGTCTGATGTCTAGCTCTCTCTGGGTAGTGAAGTCTGATGTCTAGCTCTCTCTGGGTAGTGAAGTCTGATGTCTAGCCCTCTCTGGGTAGTGAAGTCTGATGTCTAGCCCTCTCTGGGTAGTGAAGTCTGATGTCTAGCTCTCTCTGGGTAGTGAAGTCTGATGTCTAGCCCTCTCTGGGTAGTGAAGTCTGATGTCTAGCCCTCTCTGGGTAGTGAAGTCTGATGTCTAGCTCTCTCTGCGTAGTGAAGTCTGATGTCTAGCCCTCTCTGGGTAGTGAAGTCTGATGTCTAGTCCTCTCTCGGTAGTGAAGTCTGATGTCTAGCCCGCTCTGGGTAGTGAAGTCTGATGTCTAGCTCTCTCTGGGTAGTGAGATCTGATGTCTAGCCCTCTCTGGGTAGTGAAGTCTGATGTATATCCCTCTCCGGATAGTGAAGTCTGATGTCTAGTCCTCTCTGGGTAGTGAAGTCTGATGTCTAGTCCTCTCTGGGTAGTGAAGTCTGATGTCTAGTCCTCTCTGGGTAGTGAAGTCTGATGTCTAGTCCTCTCTGGGTATTGAAGTCTGATGTCTAGTCCTCTCTGGGTAGTGAAGTCTGATGTCTAGCTCTCTCTGGGTAGTGAAGTCTGATGTCTAGCTCTCTCAGGGTAGTGAGATCTGATGTCTAGCCCTCTCTGGGTAGTGAAGTCTGATGTCTATCCCTCTATGGATAATGAAGTCTGATGTCTAGTCCTCTCTGGGTAGTGAAGTCTGATGTCTCGCCTACGGCCAAAAATTGGAGGACCCGTGTGCGTTCTGCGCACGTTAAAAATCACTTAGTTATTTATTACTTATCTGTGTATCTACTCTAAGCATATATAGTTCTAATTTTATATTTCTTGGAGATTTATGTGTTTTCCGCAGTTTTATTCTTATCTTTCCAACTACTGGTACATGGTCACTATTGCAATCTGCTCCTGGCCTTGTTTTAACAGATGTTAGCCCATTCCTGAAACTTCTCTGTAAAGTATAAAAGCAATTTGATTGTGTATTTTGTTGTCTAGGCTTTGCCATGTCCATAATCGCACAGGGTGTTGTTTGAACCAGGTATTACCTATAATCATTTTATGTGTCTTTGCCCAATCTATCAAATCTATCTCCTCTGTCATTCGTCTCTCCAAGGCCATGACCTCCAGTCCCATTTTTCACTTTAGCTGTTCCTACCTTTGCATTGAAATCCCCTAATATAATAGTTATTTCTTGGGGTTTACACTGTTCCATGGCCATCTCTAGCTCGTTGTAAAAAGTGTCAATATCATCTTCTTCGCTATTACTTGTTGGTGTATAAGTTTGAATTGTGTTGATATCCATTGGTCTACCTCTCAATTTTACTAGCAGAATCTGTTACTGGCCAAAATCCTTTCACTGTTTTGGTTCTTTCTCTATCTAACATGATGCCTACTCCTCTTTCGTGTGTGGTTCCCCCAGAGTAAATTACATTTCCACTGTCACGTTGTAATAATCCTGCTCCTTTCCATCTCATTTCACATAGTCCCAAGATGTTCAATTTCATTCTCTTCATTTCTTGACTGATGTTTTCTAGTTTTCCAACCTGGAATACTGATCTAATGTTCCAAGTTCCTATTGCTAGTATCTCTTTATTTTTGATCTTGCATACAGTAGCTTGATGAAGATCGGGTGTCACCTGTAGCACATGGCGCTCCCTACCGGACGAGATGGCTATGGAGGCCCCATTAACGTCGGTAGCTGTAGATATAAAGTTGTGGTTTGTCATGATTATTCTAGGCAATATAAGAAGGTAGTTTGCCATTTCTTTCCTTGTTGGCAGTGACTGTGATAGTTAGAGATCGCAGCCATTACCTCTATATATGAGATCCTCTGCCTGCCATCGCGGAGTGGGGACCATAACCGGCACTATTTATCGGCTGCTCCCACAACACCATCCACCACCTGCTCCAATGGCTTCACATAACCCTGATATAGATGGGGCTGAACGGGAGCTCCACCTTGCCCAGGGGTGTCCTGAAGACTAGCGGAGGAGCGTCGTACTCCTCCTTTGGTAGGGCAGATCTCTACCCCGCTAACCTGACGTCGTCTTTGCTCTTCAAATAAATCTTCTGATAACAACATCAACAGATACCATCATAAGATCTAATTAACAGTTCCTATCAAGAGATCTAATCAAAAGATCCCATCAAAAGATCTAGTCAACAGATTCCATCAACAGATCTAATCAACAGAGTCCATCAACATAAATTGTTTGCTTTTATCCCATATTTCCTTTAAACATAGCCTTATCTTTCAAGCGGTCCCACTTGCTAGATCTGCAGTATGTCATCGTCATCATGTGGCATACAGGTTGGCGTAGGCAATTATGTCCTTCCACAATTTGTGTTGTTCACAGACCACTTATGACAGCACTACGGACCCCCTGTGACGACACAACGGACCCTCTGTTACGGCACATCAGACTCCCTATGACTGCACCACGGACTCCCTGTGACGACACCATGGACCCTCTGTGACGGCACCATGGACTCTCTTTGATGGCACTATGAACCCCCTGTGACGACACGATGGCCCCCTGTGACTACATCACGGACCGCCTGTGATGAAAACACGGACCCCCTGCGAGGTTCGCAGACAACAGTTTTTTGAAACGCTGCGATAGATCGTTGAATGATCTTGCGCATTTGCTTATTGTTGATACTGTCCATACATGCTATGTTAGTGATCTTTATATTCGTTATCACTTTAATGGTTTGTATTCTTCTTTAAAGGTAAATCAAAGATAAACAAAGAAACAAACCCCAAAAAAACGTGTTGTCAAAGGTGAAGAGGGCAACAAGATAATACCTCACATTCCATTTGTTAGTTTTTAAAAATGTTCAGGAGAAATAGATGAAAAGCGATTGCCAAAGTGATGAGGATTTCGACAGCACTAGTTTGTAGATGACAGCTAGCACTAGTTTGTAGATGACAGCTAGCACTAGTTTATAGATAACAGCCAGCACTAGTTTGTAGATAACAGCCAGCACTAGTTTGTAGATGACAGCCAGCACTTGTTTGTAGATGACAGCTAGCACTAGTTTGTAGAAGACAACTAGCACTAGTTTGTAGATGACAGCCAGAGCTAGTTTATAGATGACAGCCAGCACTAGTTTGTAGATAACAGCCAGCACTAGTTTGTAGATAACAGCCAGCACTAGTTACTAGATAACAGCCAGCACTAGTTTGTAGATAACAGCCAGCACTAGTTTGTAGATAACAGCGAGCACTAGTTTGTAAATGACAGCCAGCACTAGTTTGTAAATGACAACTAGAACTAGTTTGTAGATAACAGCCAGAACTAGTTTGTAAATGACAGCCAGCACTAGTTTGTAAATGACAGCCAGCACTAGTTTGTAAATGACAACTAGCACTAGTTTGTAGATAACAGCCAACACTAGTCTGTAGATGACACCCAGCACTAGTTTTTAAATGGCATACAGCACTAGTTTGTAGATAAAACCTAGCACTAGTTTATAGATGACAACTAGCACTAGTTTATAGATGACAACTAGCACTAGTTTGAAGATAACAGTCAGAACTAGTTGTAAATGACAGCCAGCACTAGTTTGTAGATGACAACAACCAGCACTAGCTTGTAGATGACAACAACCAACACTAGCTTGTAGATGACAACTAGCACTAGTTTGAAGATAACAGTCAGAACTAGTTGTAAATGACAGCCAGCACTAGTTTGTAGATGACAACAACCAGCATTAGCTTGTAGATGACAACAACCAGCACTAGCTTGTAGATGACAACAACCAACACTAGTTTGTAGATGACAACAACCAGCACTAGCTTGTAGATGACAACAACCAGCACTAGCTTGTAGATGATAACAACCAGCACTAGCTTGTAGATGACAACAACCAGCACTAGCTTGTAGATGACAACAACCAACAGTTTAAACACAACAACATTCAATTGTTTGATGACACGGCCTTGACATCCCCATCTTTGAGCTGCCATCTTGGAGACCGTTAATCTGGATAGAGACTGCAACAAATCGTGTCTGACTTGCAGTCAATGATCGTCTAGTTCACAGCCCTTGTCTCGGCCTTCAGCTAGTAACCCATGTAGAAACGCTGTGCTGAGATAGTACGTCCTTATCACTCAGCATTCATTACCAACAAACTGACCAGTGGGAGATCTCACTCAACGCTATTCCAGGGATGTTGCTAATGGTTGCTAAGTTTGTGCTCAAGTTGATCAAGATAAACATAATAAACTACTCAGAGGTAAACAACGTCGCAGAGAGTCATTCTTTCTTTATTCTTCTTCTTTCCTCACCTCCCCTTCTATCCATTCAGGTGTCGAGGGAGATGCAAAGTTCTGGTTCTCATCCTATTGGCGGCTTCACTCATTGTCAATTGATGCTGTTGTGGCGTTTCTTTGATGCTGTCTGTCCATCTTACTCTGGGTCTACCTCTTGCTCTTCTTTCAATATATGCTTTGTATGGTTCATGATTCGACGGCATTCTCTTCTAGATGGACACACCAGTATTGTTGTTGTTTGTGTATGTAGTTTTAGATTAGATCGAAGTCTAATCTTTGTCTTATTCCATCACTTCTGCTCTTTCTGGTCACTCCAAGCTAGAGATGGGGCTCCAAGGTTTTCGCATCTCTAGCCATGTCGCAGAGAAGTGATGTATTCAACTTCGATATATTTGACCACAGCATTTAGTTGACAACCCACAACAATAACAGATAAACCACAAAAAATAACTGTTAGACCACTAAAAATAACTGATAAACCACAAAAATAACTGACAAACCACAACAATAAATTACAAACCACAAAAAAATAACTGACAAACCACAACAAATAACTGACAAACCACAAAAAATAACTGATAAACCACAAAAATAACTGTCAAACCACAACAATAACTTACAAACCACAAAAAATAACTGACAAATCACAAAAATAACTGACAAACCACAAAAATAACTGATAAACCACAGCAAAGACTGTCAAACCACAACAGTAACTGACAAACCACACAAAGATAACTGACAAACCACAAAAAATAACTGACAAACCACAAAAATAACTGACAAGAAGTGGACTCCGCGAAGAGAGGAGCTAGCAATGACGACCTGACGAACATCAGCAGAAAATGTAGAACATCAGGCCCACGAAGCCTACAGACAGAGAATGAGAGAAGTAGTTGCAGATCTAGAAGTCATCTAAAAATGTGTACGCACAACTGCCAATGTTTAACAATCATTTATCTTATCCTTACATATATCTGTCGCAGCAATATTAGACAATGTCTTATCATCATCATCATCAAGTGCCGGGCCTGCTGGCGTAGGTGATCATGTCTCTCCACAACTTTTTGATCTCGACAGTTATTTATCATTTCTGTTGTTGACCTTCTGCCAAACCATTCTCTTAAGCTGTCTGGTATCTTTTCTCTTTGCTTCCCTCTATTTCTTAGTCCCTCAATTTTCCCAGTTGTTACAATATATTCCAGCTGTTCTCTTCTCATTACATGGCCAAAGAATGATGATTCTTTCTTCCTAATATTGGAAATTAGCTCTCTTTTTGCTTTGACCTCTTTAAGAACGTTTTCATTGCTCTTCTTAGCTGTCCATGATATTCTCAACATTCTTCTGTAAAACTACATTTCTATAGACTCCACAGATTTTCTTGTCTGTTTTCCTATTGTCCATGATTCACATCCATATGTTAAGACTGGCTCTACATAACATTTATTATATAGTTGTGAAACATGGAGAACAACAAACATAACAGTCATGAAGATACATACTTTCATTAATGGATACTTGTGCAGAGTAAAAGGATGGAAATGGCAGGACAAAATCATAACATAGAATTATGGAAATGTACCAGTCAAATACCGGTGGATAAAGAGATACAGCGAAGACGGTGGCGCTGGATAGGACACACACTGCGGAAGCCAAGTGAGAGTATTACACAACAGGTTCTTTTTTGGAATCCCCAGGGGAAAAGACAAAGAGGAAGACCAAGGAATTGTTGGAGAAGACAGATAGAAGCAGAGATGAAGATGATGGGGAAGACGTGGAATGATCTTAAAAGATTGGCAAGAAAAAGAAACATTTGGAAAGTGTTTGTTGAAGACCTATAATCCACAGGGAGCTGAAAGATAGAAGAAGAAGGATATTAGACAAAGAAAAAGGAACAGAGAATAATAAAAAAACAAGGATACAAAAAGCAAGAGCAGCTTTTGTTGCACTAGGAAACATATAAATGCATGAAATTAGGTTAAAAACAAAAGTTGAAGAGAGAAGATACTAGATACTTTGGTGTCAATGAATGATCAATAACAGAATCGATACGATGTACTGTGGATAGAATTTTGTAGAAGGACATGATGGCCTACTTCAACCGGTATGGCACATGATGATCATGACGATAATATCCTTACTGCTAATATTGTATAATACACTATAATATTTTCATTGTCAAATATTTTGCTATAATTTACAATATTATCTTTATTGATATTTTCATATAAAAAAAGAACTGTTTCTTATAGACACAATGCAAGGCGCGCCTCACAGCACCAGAGCTGGAAGTTGTCAGCGACCCACAGCTGATGGCTTGCGCCAGGGTCGGTGAACCAGAACCATCCAGACCCTGCTCCACTTCTCCGCGGTGCCTCTAGTAACAGACTAACCTGTCTAGTCTGGCCAAGCGAGTAGGAATCGAAGAGGGAAGACAACCCGGTACTCATAAATGTCGTGCTGAAGTCGGATGTGTTGGGCCGAAAGGCGCAAATATAATAGTTTTACTGCAAACCACAACACAACGCAGACACACCCACTTAACGTCCTTTTAAGGGCGGATGATGAAGAGGAATTATATAGTTGTTTAGAATACTCTAGAATACTTTAGTCATCGAGCGAACGCAAGCAAGCATATAAAATAAAGAAAAATTTAAAAATAGTATTTTTTAATTTTCCTCATATTCAGCTTTACTGCAGCTTCGCATTTTTATGCAATCATTTGCATTTCTTTGCCTTAACC
Source organism: Megaustenia siamemsis (assembly GCA_032433765.1). Classification (NCBI taxonomy): domain Eukaryota; kingdom Metazoa; phylum Mollusca; class Gastropoda; order Stylommatophora; family Ariophantidae; genus Megaustenia; species Megaustenia siamemsis. The sequence continues at coordinate 5,363,632 of JAVIAB010000088.1, forward strand.
CCATATAATATAAAGCACTCTCATTCTTCAAACGTTTCAGTAACTTAAATCATAGCTGTCTAGTAAACCTGGAGTTGGTGGCTAATAGACTTTCATGGCAACCGCTTGGTAAGATGACAACAACAATAGCTTTGCTAATCAGGGGATTGTGGAGACGAGTGGTCTACACGCATCGCATCAATATAAATCGTTGATTATTACCATCACATGCTGTATATAGGCAGGTCTGTGAATTAATATACATCACATGTTGTATATAGGCAGGTCTGTGAATTAATATACATCACATGTTGTATATAGGCAGGTCTGTGAATTAATATACATCACATGTTGTATATAGGCAGGTCTGTGAATTAATATACATCACATGTTGTATATAGGCAGGTCTGTGAATTAATATACATCACATGTTGTATATAGGCAGGTCTGTGAATTAATATACATCACATGTTGAATATAGGCAGGTCTGTGAATTAATATACATCACATGTTGAATATAGGCATGTCTGTGAATTAATATACATCACATGTTGTATATAGGCAGGTCTGTGAATTAATATACATCACATGTTGTATATAGGCAGGTCTGAGAATTAATATACATCACATGTTGTATATAGGCAGGTCTGTGAATTAATATACATCACATGTTGTATATAGGCAGGTCTGAGAATTAATATACATCACATGTTGTATATAGGCAGGTCTGTGAATTAATATACATCACATGTTGAATATAGGCAGGTCTGTGAATTAATATACATCACATGTTGTATATAGGCAGGTCTGAGAATTAATATACATCACATGTTGATATAGGCAGGTCTGTGAATTAATATACATCACATGTTGAATATAGGCAGGTCTGTGAATTAATATACATCACATGTTGAATATAGGCAGGTCTGTGAATTAATATACATCACATGTTGTATATAGGCAGGTCTGTGAATTAATATACATCACATGTTGAATATAGGCAGGTCTGTGAATTAATATACATCACATGTTGTATATAGGCAGGTCTGTGAATTAATATACATCACATGTTGTATATAGGCAGGTCTGTGAATTAATATACATCACATGTTGTATATAGGCAGGTCTGTGAATTAATATACATCACATGTTGAATATAGGCAGGTCTGTGAATTAATATACATCACATGTTGTATATAGGCAGGTCTGTGAATTAATATACATCACATGTTGTATATAGGCAGGTCTGTGAATTAATATACATCACATGTTGAATATAGGCAGGTCTGTGAATTAATATACATCACATGTTGTATATAGGCAGGTCTGTGAATTAATATACATCACATGTTGTATATAGGCAGGTCTGAGAACAATTGTCAAACGTGCTGTATATAGGCAGGTCGTGAGAGTAATTGGCGGGTCTGAGAGTAATTATCATCACGTGTTGTATATAGGCAGGTCTGAGAGTAATTGTCATAACGTGTTGTATATAGGCAGGTCTGAGAGTAATTGTCATCACGGGTTGTATATAGGCAGGTCTGTGAATTAATATACATCACATGTTGTATATAGGCAGGTCTGAGAGTAATTGTCATCACATGTTGTATATAGGCAGGTCTGAGAGTAATTGTCATCACGGGTTGTATATAGGCAGGTCTGAGAGTAATTGTCATCACATGTTGTATATAGGCAGGTCTGAGAGTAATTGTCATCACATGTTGTATATAGGCAGGTCTGAGAGTAATTGTCATCACATGTTGTATATAGGCAGGTCTGAGAGTAATTGTCATCACATGTTGTATATAGGCAGGTCTGAGAGTAATTGTCATCACGGGTTGTATATAGGCAGGTCTGAGAGTAATTGTCATCACGGGTTGTATATAGGCGGGTCTGAGAGTAATTGTCATCACGGGTTGTATATAGGCGGGTCTGAGAGTAATTGTCATCACGGTTGTATATAGGCGGGTCTGAGAGTAATTGTCATCGTCATTTTTTTTACCTATTATCTCTGACGTCATTTCCTAACGCCTCTAATTTCAGAAAGTGATTCCGGAGATTATGGCAGTAATTCATTGCCCAGATTATGGGAGTAATTCATTGCCCAGATTATGGGAGTAATTCATTGCCCAGATTATGGGAGTAATTCATTGCCCAGATTATGGGAGTAATTCACTGCTCAGATTATGGGAGTAATTCATTGCCCAGATTACGGGAGTAATTCACTGCCCAGATTATGGGAGTAATTCATTGCCCAGATTACGGGAGTAATTCACTGCCCAGATTATGGGAGTAATTCACTGCCCAGATTATGGGAATCATTCATTGCCCAGATTACGGTGACCATTCATTGCCCAGATTACGGGAATCATTCATTGCCCAGATTACGATGACCATTCATTGCCCAGATTACGGGAATCATTCATTGCCCAGATTTCGGGAATCATTCATTGCCCAGATTACAGGAATCATTCATTTCCCAGATTACGGTGACCATTCATTGCCCAGATTACGGAATCATTTTTGCCCAGATTACGATAACCATTCATTGCCCAGATTACGATAACCATTCATTGCCCAGATTACGGTGACCATTCATTGCCCAGATTACGGTGATCATTCATTGCCCAGATTACGGTGACCATTCTTTGCCCAGATTACGGTGACCGTTCATTGACCAGATTACGGGAACCATTCATTGCCCAGATTACGGGAATCATTCATTGCCCAGATTATGGTGACCATTCATTGCCCAGATTACGGTGACCATTCATTGCCCAGATTACGGAATCATTCATTGCCCAGATTACGGTGACTATTCATTGCCCAGATTACGGTGGCCATTCATTGCCCAGATTACGGTGACCATTCATTGCCCAGATTACGGTGGCCATTCATTGCCCAGATTACGGTGGCCATTCATTGCCCAGATTACGGTGGCCATTCATTGCCCAGACTACGGTGACCATTCATTGCCCAGATTACGGTGACCATTCATTGCCCAGATTACGGTAACCATTCATTGCCCAGATTACGGTGACCATTCATTGTCCAGATTACGGTGACCATTCATTGCCCAGATTACGGTGACCATTCATTGCCCAGATTACGGTGACCATTCATTGCCCAGATTACGGTGGCCATTGATTGCCCAGATTACGGTGACCATTCATTGCCTAGATTACAATAACCATGCATTGCCCAGATTACTATAACCATTCATTGCCTAGATTACAGTGACCATTCATTGCCCAGATTACGGTGACCATTCATTGCCCAGATTACGGTGACCATTCATTGCCCAGATTAAGGTAATCATTCATTGCCCAGATTACGGTGGCCATTCATTGCCCAGATTACGGTGACCATTCATTGCCCAGATTACGGTGACCATTCATTGCCCAGATTACGGTGACCATTCATTGCCTAGATCTTGCCCGAAGACAGCACACAAAGCGGAAGTTCTCCACGAGAGCACGGTCAATATAAAACGTTACTCCAGGTGAAGTATTTCCCTTTCCTCGGTTTTACTTTTGACATTTTTATAAAACATCCACGTTTTCTTTTACCATTTTATTTGTGTTTACACTTTTCGTTTGTGATTACAATTTTGTATTTTTGGTTGGAATCATCCTGTGTTTTTGCTCATCAACGTAAGCATATATTGTTTATTTGTGATTCCCATTATTCTTGTTGCTATTATTTTTTTTTCAGATGATCTTTTGTCCAGGATCTATTTCAATAACAGAGATGCATGTATAAATGATGCAATAATCCGGACACAAACAAAAACAAAGGATGCAAAATAAATAAACACAAAAGCAGTTGTAAAACCCCGAGTAAAATTGTTTTTGAATGGAATGAAGCAGCTAAAGTAATATAAAGACAAGACAAGCTACAACGTTTCGACAAAAGACTTCATCGAGTATAACAAATGAAGTATACAAACTAAATAAACAAATCCAAGCCAGAAAACATAAGGCAGGTCTAAAAAATGGCTGAAAGAGGCTGTGGCCAGGATTTATGTAGAGGTTGGTTATATGATTAACTGACAAACGGGCAACTAGGATTTGACGGGACGAAAAGGAGGCAAAATGTGAAAAATAGAAAGGAAGTCGCATTAGGAAGGATGAATGGAGGTTCCGCATAGGGTATGATTAAAGGGGAAAAAAGATGAAAAAGAGAGAAGATGGGGTGGCAAGGGGAGAGAAGAGCAAGAGAGATAATAGTGATAACGCAGGGAGAAATAGGAATAGGGCACATGAGAGAGAAAAGAGAGGAGACTAGTGATTAAAGAAAAGAGAGGAGACTAGTGATTAAAGAAAAGAGAGGAGACTAGTGATTAAAGAAAAGAGAGGAGACTAGTGATTAAAGAAAAGAGAGGAGACTAGTGATTAAAGAAAAGAGAGGAGACTAGTGATTAAAGAAAAGAGTGAAAGAGTTTAATCCTCCCAGATAGAGAGTGCCAAAACGAGCTATGAGTCGGTTCTCTAAAGCTAACCGACTGTGGGTATCCGAGAAACAAGAGATGATGTCAGTAACACGGACGTCATCAGATGTATTATGTCTTGCCGATCAGAAATAGGTGTAGACTGGAGTACCACATTCATTTTCAACTACTCAAAAAAAACAACAACAACAAAAATAACTATTAAATGACTTGAGACCCACAACTATGACTCGTGAACAGCCATTTATCTCTATTAACTCCCCTTTTTTTCTATCTTCACTCCACAACAAGCGACTCGTACTAAGAATGACACTAGGTAGCAACATCATTATCCGAACATAGCAGCGAGTGAAAAAAAAATCTCGGCCTTCTGTGAGCGAAATTTCATATAAAACTCACATGAAATCATTATACTCTGTGTGAGTGTCATAAATTATAATGTCTGCTGACATAGATGATTATGTCCCTTCACAGCTTTCTGTCTCTACACATGTTTATCAGTCCCGCTGTGATTCTAACCAAGTTATTATATTCAGCAGTTTGGTATCTTTCGCAATTCACTAATATCTGATCTTCCCTAAGTTTTTTCCACTTTTAATGTTATTTTTCTACTATCTCGTTATCAACAGAGATCCATAGAATGCCAAATTCATTTTGTTGCCATTGCAATGCGCATTCTTCCTACCAAGATCTATCTCAGAACTTCATAATTACTCACTTTAACTGCCAATCGTACTCTCAACACTCAACAATAAAATCACGAGCAAACACACACGCGTATAAATAACATAATTGTTACGTTGAATCATCTTAGTAAATGAACTGTTATTCTTTACATGTATGTGTGTGTGTGTGCGCACGCATGTGTGTACAAAGTTTGTAGCTTAAAAGTATCAAAGAAGTTAAAGTAATTATTTGGGCTAAAGTAATTGCGAGCAGTCTTCTTTACAATAATCAGGGACGTGTAAGAGATTATAAATTAATAAAGTCTGTTAAACACTCAAAATGTCCAGGCTAAACTTTTTTTTTAATGCAGACAAAATCGACATTTCTTAGCTTCCGGTGAAAAGTTTTAAATTAATGAAAGAGTTTTTTTTTTTTTTTTGAAGTGTTGCAGGGTTTCTTTCAAACTTCTTTCTGACCTTACTACTTGTACTTTCTTTAGACACACATATATAACTCATCAATCTTTTTAAACAAGTATAAACAAGGTCTTTATTGGTGTTACTTGACATAGCCTATCGGCGATGATGAATTGTCAAATAACGTTTGTGTGTGGCCGTTTCGTATTCATAAAGTTCTATCTGTGGTTATCTATCTATCTTGTTGACCGTATACTCCGTATAGTATTCTTAAGTACATCTGCCTGTCTCTTTCTGATAGTGCTGAGGAACTAGTATCTGAATGTGCTCAGTCTGGCCGAGTGTGGCCGAATTGTCTCGAGTCTGGCTGAGTATAGCTGAGTCTGCCCGAGTGTAGCTAAATGTCTCTCTAGCTACTGCTCCTCGCCCAAAAGCATTCTGGGCCTCTCCTCTCCTAATCTACCTAGTTCCCAGGGTCTCGGGGTTTAAGTCCCCGGTGACCACACCCCCCGACCACTGATACGGCCTAACCTACGTCTCTTGACCGTCACTATCTCTCTAGCTCCGCCTTTTTTAATTATCTCCAAAGTCAAGTCCATTACTTTAATCGACAACCTGTCAATCTTCTCAAACCTTTTCCCACAACTAAAAACCTACAACATAACTCCTCCCTTGGCCCTTTGTTTACGCGGGGCAGTTTAATTGTCCGCTTTCATCTCAGGTCTTCTCTGGACTTCAAGGCGTCTGCCGATATAAGAGTTTCCGGTCTAGTCTTAGTGATAATCTACTCAGTGTCCACACCTGCGCGACTGGAGCTTATCGCCCTCTTCGTCGAGTTACATAACCTACAAGCTACAGACCGGACATCTGTGCGCCTTTACCTGTAATCTAAGAGTTGATTACAACTCAGGGACTGAGTTGGGTAGACTTAACGTCTCCTTCCTAATCCTCTGAAGAGTGTCTTTTCTACGCCGCCTAAAACTATCCTACTTCACATCGTCATCGCCTCATTCTTTTATTCTTCTGTCTATCGTCATATTCTTCTATTCTTCCATTATCGCCCATGACTGAGTCACACTATAACATATATCTCCGTCAACATTTCAGTTGAATTGATATATTCATAGATCAATTTAACTCAAAATAAAAACATAGTGTGACTGCTCTCTTTCTACTTCCTTAATGGGCTAACTAATTTCCTTTTCTCATTGTACATCAATTATTACAACAATTAGAAATACAAATTCAACATCTATAAACTGGAATCTCAAAAGAAAAATCCATCATGTATACAATCATCTTACAACATCGCTCTGCCATGCCACTTTGTTTTGCTTTGAAGCCTCTGACTAACGTGACGTCACTCTGGACCTAGCCTGAATGTAGGCCAGCTAAATTGAGGTCATCGTCTGTTTTGTCTATGTCTAACCCACATTTGTTTCCGTCTATTAATTTAAACCGGTAGGTTCTGTAATTGGTGTTTACATATACAACATTCATAATTCTACAACAATATCATGACATTCAATAAACATCTTTGCGACACAACATGTGTCTCATGTATACAAAACATTTTGTGGAAACATCAATTCTGAAATATTTAAGGCTCGATCGGCCTTCGCACTGTACTCTCTTAATTGCCTAATAAGACGTGTTTAGTCTTTCTTCGGCATCATATCTGAGCCAGTTCTGAAAAAGAAACAAGACCCGTCTACTCTGTTCTCTTATTCTCCCTGAACACGTGCTCTTCTGGCACTGCTAATAAAGTTGTCTGCATAGCAATACGCTTTCTTACAGAACCTCTTAGCCCACAGGCTTAATTTACTGGTCAACTCATGTCGGGTCGACAGTCTTCTTATCTGTTCCTTCTCCCCGCATATTCCTAAATTTTAGGCAATTCTCCCCGTCAACATATAATTACATTTTCATAAAATTGTCTTTTAAAAAATGTGCATTTCACAACATGTTTCTCCTCAAATCATACACCCCACAGTCTTGGACAGACCGAACATTGAAGCATAGAGTAATCACAAACACATAGCAATCAAATTATGACTTAAATTTGATACAGAATCTAGTCTGTCTAGACTTCCATTAAACTATCCACAACACACTTCATACACACATGTGTACATCTCACAATGCTGTTCCACACTTGGAATTCCTATATAACTCATAGAGTCTCTCCATCTCGGGTCACTGACTCTCTCGTCTCTTCTTAGTCTCCTAAGACTCTCTCCATGCATACTCTATTTCCTGTAAATTCTAAGTTCTCTTAACTTGACTCAAACTTTTTTTTAAACCGATGTAAACATGGTTACCATTTTGTTTGTTTACTTCAGGTGACTCACTAACATCTTCATACATATAGTTCTGTCTCCTCATTAAGGCAACAGTACATTTACAGACTCCTACTCATCATTCAGTGCACACTGACATTATACATATAAAATTCGTCTAAAAGTTAGTAGACTCTTACACCTTATTAGTTACAACATCCACAAGTAAAATAATTACAATTCTTAATATGTATGTTTCTTCTTTTTGTATCTTTTATCTCTTCCATCACTAGTGGTTGTCAGGTCTCCTCTTTCTGACCTATGATCTTCTCTGAATCTGTTACCTTTATCTATTTCTTTCTGGTGGTCAACAAACTCTTGCCGTCGTCCCAATCGTATGGCAAAAGGCAGGTCTACTTTGACTCTTTCATCGTCTTTTCTTCTTCTTTCAGCGATAATGGCATCACGTTCTGGTGTTCCCAATGGCCAAAATTTCACTTGCTCTGCCTTTTCTATTTGGGTCTTTTCAAACTCTTCATTTATGGCAGCAACCCTCCTTTCTCGTATTGTAGGCAATCTGTCAGTTTCAGGACGTTTCTTGCTACCTTTTACCCCATCTGCCATATCCTCTAATTCCTTGTCCATTTCACGCGCATATTTATCAGCTGCTTTCTCTAATGCATGAAACACTGCTAGTTCGTTAATTTTCTTCTCAGCACTTTTACTTACAACCTCTACACTATTTGTATCACTGTTGCGCTCTGTCCTATCAAGTTTCCCTTTCTCGTTTTCCTTCTTCAAATTTTCTGTAGTAGATTTCTTTCGCCTTAGAGACGCTACCTCTTCCTCTAAGTCAGACTTCTCTCGTATTAGGTTCTTTACTTTGTCATCTACTTCTGATTTCTCCTTTCTTAAACTTACAACTAAATCCTTGGACACTTTGACTTCACCTAAAAGTTGGCTATTCTGTGCTTTCATCTGATCAACTTCTCGACTCATACACACACTGTGTCTGTCAGTCTCAGCCTTTTGTTCTTCACGTGTTTCAAGCTCTTTAATTCTTGTTTCTAGACACTTGTTTTTGCACTCTAGCCTATCTACTGTGTCTTTCAGCTCTAATAGCATCAACTCGTCTCTTTCACTTCTCTTTTCCATAATTCTTATTTCGGCATCTTGTCTTGAAATTACATCTTCTAGGATGTTTGTAGCCACACAGGCGTCTCTAACTTGTTTCTTCACCTCCCTCGTTTGTGTTATCTTATCATTATGTTTAGTTTGTCCTCTAACCTCTACAGTCTGTGTTTGTGCACTGCTTACCTGTGTCACTAATACTTCTCTATCAGTACCTTCTGTTTGTGTAGCACTGTCGATCATTCTGTTCTCAGTCTCTTCTAATTCCTTCTCCTTTCTGATTAATTTGTATTGTTTCAGGCTAGACAGCCTGTTGGTCTTGATGTTTGGGCCGTTTGATTTGGACCACTTGGTCGTTCTCGCATCCACGTGCTTGGTTGCGCGCTTCTCTTTGACTCCAGAGGGATCTTGCCAACCACGCCTGGGTGTTGGGTTAACATGATGTGTCCAAAAGTTTGATTTACCATTCACTTTATTCATTTCAATCCTGTCTACACTATTTATTTCATAACTCTTACGTCCAGCAGTTTGTCTTTTGTCCTTCCACCTCCACCTAGATTCCTGGGTGGTAATCTTCTTCCGTGAAAATGCCTTGTTTCCTTTCTCACTGCATATATTTCTTTACTCAATTCCCCTAGTCGTCCCTTATTTCTCCATCTAATACTCGCTTGATTAACTTCCCTAGGCTTTTCTGCTATTTTTCTTTTATTAAACCATTCACTGATGGTTGGGCTTTCTTCAGGTAGGTTTAAATTCAATTTCTTCATGAACCCGATTTCTTTAATAGAGATATTAATCGCTTCATCTAGCGTCTCAGGGTTCAGCCTCGCTAAGTGTAGTTTTAGATCTGTGGATATTAGTCCATCTATAAAAGTCTCTATTAATTGTCTACCAAAACTGTCAGTATCTAAACCAGATTCCTCTGCTAGCTCTAAAAGTCTATTACTGTAAGCAGTTATTGTCTCCCCTCTTTCTTGTTTAAACTTCCTCAAAAGTATGAAAGCAGTGTAGGCATCTCCTACAGCAGCATACCTAGTTTTTAATTCTATCTTGAGGGACTTCCATGTGCTTGAAGGTTCATTCTTTAGCCTTCTCTGGATGAAGTCAGATACTTCGCCTCTACTTGTTTTAAAAGCTATTAATTTCTTGTCTTCCTCATTTATAGGAAAAATGAGAGCATACTTTTCAATTTCTGCCATCCATTGTCTGAACTTGGATGGATCGCCAGAGTAATTTGAGATACTGGCACTCACTTCTTGCTGTCTAAAACTATTTTCTAAACCGGTGATGACTCTACTAATTTCTTGCAGGGTCTGCAACGTGGGAGTCATGCCTCTCTTCATCTTGATAATTAATTAATTAATTATAAATTAAGTATAAATTAACACAAAAGTTATTTAGATCAGTCAAAGAATTTCTACTTTCTTCCACTAACACTCAAGAAAAAAACTTATTTACTTCACACAACCTTGTTACAACATATCATATGCATCTCTAAAATATATAAGAAAAATCCAACTTACATGCTTCTGAAGTCCATGGAATACCTAACACACCTTTATAACATCCTAACAACTACACAATAATATACTAATTTAAAACAATAATTAACTACTTAGTCTTCTTTCAGGTTCTCAATGTGGACATCATTTTCACATTTTGTTCTCTCTGTCTATTTCACTTTTACTTCTTTCCTTACAGGAAGTTCTACTTTATGAATATGAATGTTCACTTCTACTTTGATATAGCTCGGGGAAAGATCACTGCGGGTTGGCACTTCTAGTCGCTTCTTCGGGATTTTAAGATAAACAGGGTGTAGTCTCACAAACAGGCAGCCATTCTTACGCTGGACTTCGATGTACTATTTTGGACACAGATGGCTAGGCTTGATTAACTTCTGTAGACAAGGTTCGCTGGTGTGTTGTACACAAACACATTACTAGGCTCAACTTCATGGGTACTTGCAAATTATGAGGACTGCACTCGTTGCTGGAAGTACTTCTTGGTTATACTGGAAGTACGTAGGTGGACGTCTTGGTTAATTAAGAGAAAATTCTTACTCTTTTTTTTTTTCTCTCCAGGTCCTTTCTAAAGAATAGAATCCTGCGTCACGGCAACAGAAAGTAATGTGATATTGCAGGGTCTCTATCTGATAGTGCTGAGGAACTAGTATCTGAATGTGCTCAGTCTGGCCGAGTGTGGCCGAATTGTCTCGAGTCTGGCTGAGTATAGCTGAGTCTGCCCGAGTGTAGCTAAATGTCTCTCTAGCTACTGCTCCTCGCCCAAAAGCATTCTGGGCCTCTCCTCTCCTAATCTACCTAGTTCCCAGGGTCTCGGGGTTTAAGTCCCCGGTGACCACACCCCCCGACCACTGATACGGCCTAACCTACGTCTCTTGACCGTCACTATCTCTCTAGCTCCGCCTTTTTTTAATTATCTCCAAAGTCAAGTCCATTACTTTAATCGACAACCTGTCAATCTTCTCAAACCTTTTCCCACAACTAAAAACCTACAACATAACTCCTCCCTTGCCCTTTGTTTACGCGGGGCAGTTTAATTGTCCGCTTTCATCTCAGGTCTTCTCTGGACTTCAAGGCGTCTGCCGATATAAGAGTTTCCGGTCTAGTCTTAGTGATAATCTACTCAGTGTCCACACCTGCGCGACTGGAGCTTATCGCCCTCTTCGTCGAGTTACATAACCTACAAGCTACAGACCGGACATCTGTGCGCCTTTACCTGTAATCTAAGAGTTGATTACAACTCAGGGACTGAGTTGGGTAGACTTAACGTCTCCTTCCTAATCCTCTGAAGAGTGTCTTTTCTACGCCGCCTAAAACTATCCTACTTCACATCGTCATCGCCTCATTCTTTTATTCTTCTGTCTATCGTCATAT